>VTON01000049.1:1200000-1584918 GCA_009617725.1 Hydropsyche tenuis | reverse complement strand
GTATAACAGAATCACAATTAAACAAGTTTTGAACCTCAAGAAATTCCTATTAGAATCCATCGCCCTACTGTAAATAATTAATTCTTCTTAATTTTACTACAAAATAAGGGATAATACTAGTCTCAAACTAACATGCTTGCCATCCAATTAACTAACTAACTTGTAAATCTGTTCATAATCATAGTTAACTACGACATAATTTAAATAACTATCAAATTTCAACTAACATACATTATAAACGTCATTCAATGACTAAATAACAAGTAGCGTAATGATCAAAGTAAAATTTTTAGAATATAATAGTTAAATTATAACTTATTCTATCTTATTACTAACTATTTACTAACCCTACCACCGTCTAATATCAACTAACTCTTTTACGAACAGAACGCAGTAATGCATTTGGTGGGTGTTTGCAAGACTAAAACTTTGTCGTACAATTAGAATACACTGCATGTTCACCTAGTTAAAATCTTTCTTTGGTAATGGCGAAGACCGATGACGTGTGTTTTACGGAGGTCGAAGCCAAGTAGGACCAACGGTCTTGCCTCGTTTGACAAACTGGTGGTCATTGCGATCGCAAAAGTGGTCAGCGAGGACGCAGTCTGCTCAGTCTTTACCTCGTCTGCCCCGCGGGTGATCATTGCGATTTGCTTAGTGGAGAGTCAGCGACCACAAAGACTAGCACATAGGCTTGCGTACCGTGGGTCTGAGAACCTCTTCCGTTGGCATGGGCGGATTGGATCTTATGGTACATGTCCCTTATCGCTACGAGGTTGGCTCTCGGATAAGGTATATAGCCTAGACCCCCAATATTTGATGGGGAGACCTTGTCCTGCAGTGGGCACTAAACCGGTCGACAATGATGATGATATAACGACTATATATCAAAAGAATTATTTATATTCTTATAGGAACTTTCATAAGAACCATACGAGATTATAAATATTCTAAATAGGCGAAAATATTCTATCTATGTGGAATTTTCGCCGAGTTTTCGCCGAGTTTTCGCCGAATGTCCGTCGGTGTCCGGTAGGCTCCGCTGTCAGGACTCTCGCCTAGTTGAACCGGTGCCAGAGCTGACCGGTGCCCTAGTTAACGCGGCTACCTGACCGTAGCCGAATCTACCGTCGTCCTAGTGACGCGTACCGCTCTGCACCCTTGCCAATTTTTTTATAGGTTTCCACGGCCATCGCTTCCTCCCAGATAGGTGCTCCATTTAGAAGCGTAGAGAGCACGACTCCCAGTAAAAGTTTCTTTCCACTGGTCTTCGACCCACCTATGTTTGGCATCACTTATGTCTGGCGAGTTGTTGCGAAGTCACAACAGCTTTTACCGACACCTTTTCGATGTGAGTAGAGAACTGGAGCCTTCGGTCAAGCCACACTCCTAGATAGCACACGCGTTCACATATGGCACCGTGTCTCCCTCTAGTGTTATTTCATGCGGCTGCCCCTTTTTCTCTCTCCTGAAGAATATGGCCTCGGTCTTGTAGACCGCTAGTGGTAATCCAGCTAATTGTAAGTGCAACCATCTTCTCACTCGTCTGATTGTGAGAACTTCATTGCTTGTGAACCGTAAACGAAAATCGGACTGAAAAAAAATACGGTTCGAAACCTGGTTACCACTTTGTATAATGGATACAAAATGATACGCGTTGGCCAAATGACTCGTTGACGTCTCCGGTGAGCTGTCAAAACACTTTTCAGCTGATTTTTTTGTACTGCTTTTTTAAAATGGATAAAGAAAGGTAAAAAAACACATACACCAATAATCAAAAACATATCAAACAAAAACTTACATCATTTAAATACACGAAACTCCTTATATAAACAACTGTGTTAAGTTAACTGTCATTTTTAGATTTTCCATGTTACTTTTGGAACCCGGAGAAATATATTTCGAAGATTACTCAGTCGTCTGGTTGAAACAAGATTCCAAAAACCCATGCGAGTCAGAAAAAATAAACGGCCGCCTCAAATTATGTTCCAAATCACTCGTGCTCGAACCTAAAGACAGGGTTAAACCGTTGATAAAAATCCAATTCAAAGAATGCAAAACGATATCGCAATGCAACGATGCAATGCTTTCCAATTCGAACAACATCATATCAATATTTTGCAATCAATACGTGAAGATGTTGGAAGGAAACGTTATTGCACCATACAAAATCGAAACCGAGTCCAAAGAGTTTTTATTCTTATTGAACTACGCATCGATCGCCGATTGTGTGCAGCAGATGAACCAACTAAAAAGGGCTTCCGAACTTCATGCGTGCGAACAGAACAGTATGGTTGCGACCATACTGCACTCCAGATATTCCCGGATGCGATTCGACCTTTTGTGGCTCGACAATTTGTACGATAAAATAATTTTGGAAAAAAATGCTGACCGTGTATCTCCGTTGGTTAAAAATCCTGGAAAAATTGTACTTACCGTTAATACTCTGTTCTTTCAACCTTGTAACAATATTGAATCTGTACGTTTTGTGTTTGTATATCATATTTATTTAATTTTGTATTAATTTATTGTACTTTTTTCAGTATCCTGTTTTGAAAATAAAATTAGTCGATATTAAAAGGTTGTTTAGAAGACGATTCTTGCTTCGACAAATAGTGATTATTTTTTATTTAGTATTGGAATTGTGTTAAGAATTGTATTACATTTTTTGTACAAATTGTAGGGATTAGAAATATACAATACGGAAACTTGCGAAACTCCTCATATCTATTTAGCCTTTAAATCAAAAGAAGACCGTGATGAGATATATAACAAAATATTAGAATCTCCTAATTTGAATCTCGATAACACTGAACAAAGCGAAATGACTATGCAATGGCAAAACGGAGTATTATCTAATTACGATTATTTACTTTATCTCAATTCGTAAGTTTGCTTTTTTTCTATATTTTTTAATAATTTTTTTTACAAAACTTAAATTTTATAGATTAGCAGACAGAACGAAAAACGATTTAACTCAATACCCGATATTTCCATGGATTTTGAGCGATTATACGTCTTCGACAATCGATTTAGATGATGTTAACGTATATAGAAATTTAAGAAAACCAATTGGTGCTCTGAACGCGGAACGATTAGAAAGATTAAAAGATAGATATGCCGAAATGGCTCCGCCGAAATTTTTGTATGGTTCCCATTACTCAGCTCCCGGTCTAATTCTCTTTTATATTGTAAGTATTGATTAATTCTTTATTATTGATTATTAATTCGTTTGATTTATTTAATTGTATTGTCGCAGGTTCGGACATGTCCAAATTTTATGTTATGTCTGCAAAATGGAAGATTTGATCATCCGGATAGAATGTTCAATTCATTATCGGATGTTTATCGCAATTGTTTGAATAATATGGCAGATTTTAAAGTATTTCTTCACTGAAAATGATTATAACAATGTTTGAAAATAGCAATTATAATTCTATTGTATATTTTGTGTTTTCAGGAACTCATTCCGGAATTTTTCGATCTTGAAAATAAAGGAGATTTTCTTGTGAATAAATACGGAATACAATTCGGTTTTCGACATGATGGTACTAAAGTAGAACATGTTAAATTACCTCCATGGGCAGAATCGCCAGAACATTTCATTAAAATCATGAGAGATGCATTGGAATCGGAATACGTATCTAAAAACTTACATCATTGGATCGATCTTATATTCGGTTATAAACAGAGAGGAGAAGAAGCTGAAAAAGCTGATAACGGTAAATAACAACTATTAATTCAATAAATATAAGCTCACTTATTAATCAATATGTATTGTATTCGCAGTATTTTTCCATTTATGCTATGAAGGTGCTGTTAATTTAGACGATATAGCCGATATGAACGAAAGAGACGCCGTTGAAATTCAAATAATGGAGTTCGGTCAAATACCGAAACAACTCTTCAAAACGCCACACGTGAGACGTATGATTTGGAATACTAAAAAAGATAGTCAACATTCTATTGAATCTTCAGTTTCGAAACCGCCGACTGTCAATTCGTTAGTTCAAAAGTCTTCGTATCATTCGCACAAAGAAGGCGTCAGCTGTGTAATTATTTCCGACGATGGACAACGTGTTATATCAGTTGGAAAAGATTCTTTGCTGAAAGTGTATTCTATTGCGGAAGAGAAACAAATAAGGAGTGTCAACGTTGGATCTTTGCCGTTGAGTTCTTGTGTGCAAATGAACAATAGTACGATTATCGTTGGGTCGTGGGATAATTATATGTAATACATATTTGTTTTAAAAAGTCATTTTTATAATATTATAAGTGTTGAAATAATTGTGATTATACTTTTAGATTAATGTACGATTTAGAATATGGCAGAGTTGTAGACAGTTTTAGAGCTCATGATGATGCTGCAAGTTGTTTGTCGTGGTCATCGAAAAGTACATTTTATATTTAAATAATTTATTGAAATCTTAATTCGAATGTTTATTTATGCTCTTATGCGTTGTTTCAGGTAATTTATTAGTATCTGGAGGATGGGATGGTGTCGTTAGAATTTGGAGTTCTTTGGATAGTTTTAGAAAAGGATCTTTCAGACCGATTCAGAATTTGAAAGCTGAGTTCGATCATGATTCGAAAATCACTTGTATTGCACTTAATACGTAAGTTTTGTCGTTTACAAAAATATACATTATCAAGTTTTATTTTCAATCTTTTTAATTACTATCTAATTTTTAGGTCAACAAAAATTTTAATGTCAGGTACTGACGATGGAGAAGTGTCATTATGGAATCTCGACACTAAAACATTGAAATGTAAATTACCGTCACATTCCGAAGCAATATCTGGTGGAAGTTTCATATCTCAAGATAAAAGACTGGTTGTATGTAGCACTGATGGAGAGTTCAGGGTAATTGATTTAAGCGCTAACGTTCAGGTACAAAAATCAATTTGGTTTTATCATTTTAACATCTTTACATTTATTTGATATGAAAATAATCTTCATTTTTAGATTTATAATAAGCATATCAGTGAAGGTTTATCATCGCTGTCTTGCTATGACAATATATTATGTTTAGGCAGCTCAAAAGGGATGTTGTATGTGTGGGATTTGTTGACTGTTGCTCAAATATATCAAATTAGAGTCCATCAAGGTAAGATATCGTAGTTAAAATAGATTGCTTTTTATTATGGGTTTTTATTTATTCATATTTTTACAGATGCTGTTAACAGTATTGCGATTGATTTGAAGAAGTCGCTCATTGTGACAGGAAGTGAAGACCATCATGTTAATGTTTGGAATACTTTTGAAGAAAGTAATAATTAGTAGTATTTTTGTATAAATGCAATATTTTCTAAAAAAAAGTGTCTGTGGTAATCGAGAATAAATTTATAGAGATTCTTTAGGAAAATATAAAATGTCTTCCTACTAAACTAGCTACAAAATTTTTATAAATTTTCTCATTTATTTAGGAAACGATATTGTGATTTATTTTTTAGTCGATGATAATGAATTTAAAAAAAATTAGATCAAATCATATTTGTAATGCGGGAGTTGGTTAGTCACCTAGAATATATTTTTTTCCATTTGGGATAACATAATAGTGTATTCGATACTCATTAATACATTTTTGATTTATTTCTTGAATCTACACATTCACAGTAATAATTATTATGTTAATGCATTTAAAAATATATATCAAGTTTATATTGTATCATTATATTTGTATTTTTAGAGACTTGTGATATCTTTTTTTACATTATTATTGGAAATAAAGAATCTGATAAAACAAACAAATATGAAAATGCTATTTTGTATATTTATTAAAAATTTATGTACATCTTAACATATTAATATAAAGGAATATATGTATTATTTAATACAATAGGTACAAAGCAACGATTAAGCTGAAACAGTTTCTACCATGGTCTTTTTTATTATTTCCCCAAAATTTTCATCACTTTCACTCGCACTAGCTTGGGGCGGACAAGCTGGAGTCGAACTTTCGGAATTCGCTAGCGGAGCAGGGTTTGCACTACTTTCAGCAGAACTGACATGTTCCGCTCCCGGAGCTACGGGTTGCATATTCTCCCCACTTTCATAGGAATTATATGTGTAGCGTCCCTGCATAAGTTCCGAAAACGATTCCAATTTATTGCTCAAGGGATATGCAGCCGAATTCAAATTCGTATATTGATTAGCTTCTTTGACATCGTTTGCATGGGGATAACAGGAATCCGATGATCTATATACATTGTAATTGTTCGCAGATGACGAATGGTATTCAGAGTTATTCGATTGGCTCTCTTGATTCTCTTGCATGTTATTCGTCTTGTTGTAATCGTTCATATACATCGGATTGTAATGATTGAAAACGTTGGGCATAGTTGATTGTGTAAAATCTTCAAAATTCGCTGCAGGAAACTGTTGGTTGGGGTAATGATTGGAATCGTGAGTTTGAGGATATGAAAAGTTGATATCACATGAAAATCTAGACGGAGGAGGATTCGACGAAAAATTAGAATGATTCGATTCTGTAAATGGCAGTGTCTTGCTTTTCGCATTATTTGTCGTGTAATTTTCCAATTGCTGATTTTGTTCATTGCTAGGTTGAACACGGGAGGTCCCATCGGCATTATTACAATTTTCTTCATTGTAATTATCTTCTCTAAATGTATATAAATCTAACGAATCTTCTCGACATTGTAAAGTATTATTAGGTTTAGTCGTATTAGAATTGTCGTAATGCATATTGCTGAATGTCCCCGCATTTACACACGACTCAACCTCAAGATGGCTCGACAAACTAACGTCTCTTAATAAATTTCCATTGTATTTACTATTATTAGACGATGATTCACACATCAAAGACTCACTTTGGCTATACGAAGTCGACGCCATTGATAATCTACTACTAGCATCGGGCCAATGGTGCTGTTCACTCACATCAGTTTTCGATATGTTTTCTTCGGATTTTTTCTCCAGACCTAACCTCATTAGAGTATGAATGAAATGAGTCCGTACTCTAACGGGATTAAACTCTATCCTGCCAGTAGTATTCCCGCAGCCGTCTCTAGTACAACCGCAAGGAAAGTTCAATCGGTCGACTTGGCATTTAATTCCTGCCTGACTACAAGAGCAAGTTTCCGGATCACAATATCCTTTACAGCCACAACCACAAAATTCACGGGACGTTCGTATGTCGCGACACTCATCTTTTTCAACAGCTTCGATTTTTCTAACGCCCGCAGCTCGTAAAAGGGCTCTTCTTTGTCGAGTCGGACGGGCTGCAGGAAATAGTAACTATCCAAGTCGAGCTCGGATTCGGACATTTCGCTCGGTTCGTCTTCCGAATCGCTATAATCGCTCGAAGATATGGAGGAACCCTGCAGCGAATGCCGCTCGCATCTCAACTGTTGAAGAATTTGCCTGTGCAACCGTTTTTGTTCCGACGTATGTTCGGCCAAAGTGAACTTTTGCACGTGAGTGTGTCGTTTAGCCATACCCAATGTCGATCCACCTTGAGATGGGATACATGTGAAGCCTTGCGCTCTCGGGAAGTAAAAAACTGTTACATCGTCGAATGTAATACTCCTTTTTTTCTTAGGAGCGGGTTCAATGGTTACATCGGCACTTAATTTTCTTTTCAGATTGCTTTTGATTTTAATTGCTTTATCTTTATTAATATTCGATACTTCTGACGTTTTAGAGTCCGTTTCAAATTGCAATATATTTAAAGCTTCTTCGGTATTATTTACAATATTTTTACACTCTAAATTATCATTGGTTATATTAAAATTGGCACTATCTGTTGTTAAAGGTACTCTACATTCTGTTTCCGTTGACGTCAGCTCGGTGAACGGCTGCTGCTGGGTAGCTTGTTCTTCAGTAATTTCAGATCCCAATCCAGAATCGCTACCATCAGATCTATCTTGAGGTTCGTCCTCGGTCTCCGGTATATTTACAGATTCGCACGGCAAACTTCCTAGGGCAGAGTCTTCACTATCGGCGGAGGCAACGTCAGTTTTGTTATCTTCGAAATCACAGACTACATCCCGTTCAGTTTTGTTATCGTCTATGGACGCATTATCCAGTGCGTCCGAAATGTGAAATTTAATATCTATTTCCGATTCGAATTTAGGATTGAAATCGTCTTTCACATCACTCACTTCGGTATTGATTTTGAACGAAGAATACAACTTTAATTCACTAGATTTAGAAATCGTATCAATATTGCTAGTGTTTTCATCTATTGCATTAATATTTTCACTAAAACACGAATTTGTCTCTGACGGTGTTGCGTTGTCGCTCTGCGATATAGACGGCACCGGCGAAGGAGGATTGCACAGTGTAGAATCCTCGATTCCCAACTCGGGCGCAGACGCCGGAGTCAGTTGGTCTTTTATCGGTTGACTCTCGCTCATGTTGGTTCCCATTTTCGAACGATATTCTGAAAAGAAAAAATCAAAGTTGAAACGATACGAATACAAATGATAAAACTGATACATTTTTATTACATTAATTCTTTCAATTCTAAATTATTTAACGAAATACTATTCGAAATTTATCAAATACTATTTTAAAGGATTCAAACATATGAATCCTTTTTGGTTTGTATTTTAGTTTATTCATGGTCAGTATTTGAACATTATTATTAAATAGTCTGTATTTATTAAATATACTTACATATCAAATGTCAGTATATATTAAAAAGTTACACAATTAATCAGTATTTAAAATAAATATATAGTATTCGGTAGTATGGTAAGCTTTATTATGACGAATGGTCAGTATCAATATTTTTGATAGCATCGACAGACGAAAACGTTTTGTATTATCTGGAGTTTATCACGATATTTTTATGAAGTATGCTTTATTGATGTTACGCTTCGTTTGTGAAATTGCTATGTTTGCGTACAACTCAAAAAGTTTTGTGTCGTATTTGAACTATATATATATAGTGCTTTGACGATGTCATCATTGTTTGAAATTTGAACTTATTTTCATTGCTTCTATTCCAACTTAAGAAACTTTAGCCTTGTAGATAACAATAAATGCATAAAACCAAGAAAAATCAAACCCAACCCAAGAACCATTGACACTTCCAAGATCATGAATAGAAAGGTGTGCAGAAACGAAGACAAAAGGAAAAAGTTCAAACATAAATAGAGTCATTCCAACGGGACATTATACACAAACATATCAATTTCCCAAACGAAGCACAACACACACACCAAAACCCAACACTAACCCGAAAACATCTAAAAAACCCTACCCGAAAATTCCCTATAAACATTAATTCAATTCAAAAACTCCCTCGCGAACACCGCCAGTACAGCCAACGCAACCCGTCCCCACAAAAACCAACCCCCGCACCCAGGACTGCCAACCCAAAACGTTCTTTCGAAAAAGTGCAATTGCAATCGCAACTGCATTCAGATGTCGGGGTCGCTGTGACCCCAGCCATGCACGTCCGTCGGCCGGATCGTTGGCGGCAGGTAGACGTCCTCATGGCGGCCGTGTGTTCGTGTTCGTGCGGTTACGTTGGCTGTGCTGGTAACAGGTAAAGAACCCGGCCGGACGCTGGCGGTTCTCAAACTTTTTTGAATCGGATTTTTGTGGGAATGATTGGGAAGTGGGTTATTGATGATTTTTGGTATGTCTGTTCGGTTGATGTTTGAATTTTTTTTTTTTATTGTGATCAAAATATTATATTTGATTTGTGCGTTATTGATGTTTTTTGTTGTGTCTGTTCAGTTGATGTTTGCATGGTTTTTTTTTTAATTGTGATCGAAATTTATATGAGAATATAAATATTTGATTTGTATCTTATTATGTTTTTAATTTTAAAACCATTGTAGTATTTAATAATATTGTATGCGTAAAATAAGCGACGTAAATTTGAGACAGTTACTGAAAAAAACCACAAAGATAAAGCAAACCCGTAACAATACAAACATAGAAGTTCAACTGAATACCTGTTATATTTTCATCACTATATTGTGATTGTAAAAATACCAAAATATTAACCCGATAAAATTAATAAGTTGCCATTAAAATTTATATAATTTAATTGCACAGGTTATTTTGTATATAAGAATATTATTTTATTCATTTTTTGTTAGATGAATTAATTTATTCTTCCTACGTGATAAACTTGAATTTCGGAATGATGATGCATATGGAATTTAATGAGATATTCGATTAACGATCAATCAATAATTCGGTAAGTTATCATCAAACTTTCACCGAGTGGATTTTTATTTCAATAAAAATATGGCATTACCAAATATTTTATTCCGATAAGATTCCAGGAATAATAAAATATATTCAACGATCGGATATATTCAATCGGAAAATAATTTGGTTGAAAAAAATAAATTACAATAAATTCACAAGGAAAACTAACGAAATTCTTTTATCCAAAAATAAACATTGATGTCGACTGTAAAACATGAATCACAAATCATTGAATATTTGTGCAACAAATTCATAAAACGCAGCAAAATTTTCCAAACGTCATTTGACACGATTTAATCACTTTTAATAATGCGATTTCCAAAATTAAAATCGCATCACTCGCGAATTACAATACGTAAGCAAAATATACATATTTTTTTTATTAAATTTCCGACGGAAAAAACGACAATTTTCAAACGAATAGCCCAAACCCGAAACGATAATCACAATCAAGTTCGTCTTTACATTTCATAAACAAGCACGTGCTCATGAATAGATTATCAGTGCCGGTTCTTACATTCACGAATCGAATTGCGATAAAAAAAGTACATTGACGTCTGAGCTTCGAGCAATTAAGAGTGAAAAACCGCCAATTTTCAAAATGCCGATATAACGGGATTTAAAAAAAAAACCATTAAATATTTCATTTGATTGATAGGTTTAGGAAAAATAGGAATTTGCACAAATTTTTCATTTGAAAAGTTCTAATACGAATCATTGTAACATAAACATTGTGCTGATAAAATATTTGAGCGGTTTTAATTGAAAGTTTCAAAATATAAGTACATATTCGATTTTGTTATGTTGCCGTCTTGTTTTCGAAAATTTCCAGCTTCGAAAACAAGACGATTGCCAGCAAACAAACGGTGAAAATATATAATTCGGGCGATTTCGAAAATGGGGAATTTCCCGCGGCGGATTTTTTCGAAAAAGTCGATTGTGTGACAGAGAAGACGTTTTTCTCGATTCGCATTCATTACCGAGATATTTCGGGCGTGGAATTTTGGAGAATCTGTGTTGCAAAACAGATGCTCAAACTGTGACGACGTGGTTGTATTTTATATATAAAACGGGATGTTGTAATTTTGCACTTTTCTTTTATTAGGATGCTAATTGATTAATTGATATTTTGAGTCGTTTTGTGAGTACTTCTATATATGGCATTGCATTTTATGGTGAAATTTCCATTTCGTAATAAGCATGTCAAATTTATTAATTATGGTATTTCAATTAATAATTAAAAGAAGTTAATGTTGAATATTAAGATTGTATATTTAAAATTTTAAAAATAAATATAAAATATCATTATATTGAACCGATTTATTTGTACAATGTTCTGACTGAAATATTTCACAAGATACAACAGATAAATCTATGTCAATATTTACAACTTCAGATTGATTTATGATAAAAAAATAAGTATATAGAAAAATTATATATTCAATAATGCAATTAAAAAACGAAAAAAATAACCCATATTTTCACATGACCCAAAAACAAGATTAAAACTAATCGTTCTGCTGATAATGATAGTTTATTAAACAAAGCTTTTTTACGAAACTTTCAGTCAATAAGACAACTTCGACAAGTTTTCGAAAAATTTTCCATAGTCAAATCTAATCTTTTGATACGGCGCACAACAATAAGGCAATATGTTATCTCCGATTTGAATTTATCAACGTTTTTGTATATCGCGAATTGTCCTATCGCTTTCGATCTATTCTTTTTGCAAAGCTACTTTCTACGTGCGCCAAATTTGACGTTTTTTTTAATACCCAATGGCAATATTTCAAAACATCGAACCTATATAGAAAATCTATAATTTAACGTTTCTAGTTTACGATTCATATATCAATATTGCAAATATCCAACAAAGGACATGTGATCAATAATGAACACGTAGGGAGCAAAGGTCGAAAGTTTCATAGGATAAATATTTAATTGTTTAAGCTCATGCAGCGAAATCTACAATACGTATATTATTTTAATACAAAATAATACATATTATCGGCGAGTTTGGCGTGCACGGTGACTAGAAATATTTGTTATCTGCGCTTTATAAATAAGTTATTCTGTTTGTAATCAATTTCGAGTGAAAATGCAACGAAAACACTGTTGGGGGGAAAAGGCGGCTTTATTACCATAGAATATAATTATCGATAGAATTTTTTTGGTTTCTGTGTGAAAAAAAAACACGTAAATGAATGATTCGAAATCGATAAGGCGACGAAAATGTTTCTTTTTTACGAAGAATATTATGAACCGTGCCATGGTCGTTTTTACAGGGGAGAAAAGGTCAATTGCTCGAGGCGCCACTTTTCGAAAGGGAAGCACCTAATTATCCAACGAATTTCCGATAATTAATTAACAACATATTCGCGCACACTTTCAAACCATATTTTAAATCACCCAACAATAATACATTGATAAACTACAAACATTCTATATCAAAACATTTAGCGATAACGCACACGCCGGCCCACATACAGAACGACATTCAAACCGTTTAGACAAACAAAAAAACCACCCCAAACGAAAAAAAAGCGCAATATCGAATTTCGCACAAAAATAAAACCGCGCGCACAGTTGGAGAAGCGTCGCTCGCGGCCGCAGTTTCTAAAACCGTGCGCGCATACCAACGTACGTCAAACGCGAAAAAAAGGTGATAATAATTTCGCAGCAATCGCACCAACGCCGAAGACGATAACAATCCGATGGGTTTGAACGTTTACCTGAACGCGTCGGAGGTTATGTCCGCGGGGGGCGGAGGCCGGGGCTGCATGGGGGCGCCATTGCTTTGCTAGTTGGGGGCCCCCAGGGCGTCGGCATGGCGCTGCGCCCCGCAGTCTTTGTTGTTGTGGTGTAAAGGCGGTGGGCCGTGGTGAACGTCCGACCGCTATCGGCAACGGTGCTCGACTGCGACTAGCGTTTCGCCGCTCGCCAGCGACGGGCTCGGGAACAAAAGTGGCTGTTGTGGGCCGCCAGCTCTCCGCGCCGTTCTATACGGATTCAGGGGTTGTCAACGTTTTTTGTTATGGGATTGTTTTTTTGAAATTGTTGTATTGTTTCGATGCGTGGGCAGTGGCGGATTTGTCTGTAGGAGGTGGAGGTTCTGTAAATATTATAGAAAGGCATTTTTGAAAAATTTTGAAGAATTATTGTAATATTTGTAGGAAGGCTCTCGCTTTGGGCTTCATGAGTAAAAAGGGCCTTAGTATTTTTGATGAATTATTATAATATTTCAATATCAATTCAATCGACATTGAAGTTGAATCATTTTCTGAAAAAAAAATTTTTCGTTTGCGTAAAAGATTTTTTTGTGAAATTTTTTATTTTATAAAATGTGTAAATTAAAAAGCAGCGATAACATTTTTATCCACAACGCTAATTTCTTACAATTTATTTTTATTTTATGCGTAATGGAAGGGGATTTAGCAAAGTAAATTCATTACTGTTTGTATAATCAGAATCATGACCGTATCCAGGGGGGGGGGGAAATGGGGGTCTGCCCCTCTCTGAATTTCAAAAATAATGACAAATTACATTTAAATTATACGAATAATCTTGTAATATATTATTCAACCGTGATATATCTATAACAATTTTTTAAATGCCTTAATTCTTTTCACACATTATACTTTGAATGAAAAAAATAACATATTTTTATTATTGCTTGGAATGGTTTACATATATAAAGTTGCGTTTCGCCCCTCCCCCCTCTAAAAAACCTGGCTGCAGCCATGAAGAATCGTTTATTTACTGTTCACATATTGTGGTTTATATTAAAATATTTTTATTGGGCTTGTAATAATCTTTTTATTGTTTTGAGGGTTTACTTATTGGAATTGTATTTATTCTAACAAGATTGTAAGAACAAATCCTGGTCTGGTATTTTGGAAAATGTAAACGTGGCGCCTGTAGTTTGGCTTACAATTAGTGTTGCTGGTACCCAGTTAAGTTGACTCAAAACTGGTATAGAATGAAGTGCATGTAACAGACGAAATGGTGGGCTTTCCTTCTATACCAGGCTTGTCCAAAATTTCAGTATGCGGGGGCCACTTACAAATTTCAAATATCAAAATTTCGATTATTGTACATACAAAACGTAATAAGTATTAAAATATTGGTAAGGTTATTTATTTACATTATAAAACTATTTCGATGAGTTCATTTCGGAATAAATGCTGTTTGTTATGTATGTTTTTGTGTGAAAAGTGGGGGCCACTTTGGCACCATAGTGGCCCTTTGGACAAGCCTGTTCTATACAGTCCTGGTCTGTTACTTGGTTCTTGTTTGTTATGTATATTTTTTCCAGATGTTCCTATTTTTAAACCTAATGTTTTCCTTGATTTATTTCTTGTAAAAATATTAACTAAAAATTCATTGATAACTGCTAAACTTTGAGCTAGTTGATAATGCTACCAATAGTTTATTTCTGTTTTTAGTCTTCGTTTCTACTTGGAACAAAAATGGTGTCTTGTTATGTACAATCTTATTCTTTTGGAAATTTCGAAATGATGTGTGTAACATTAATTAAGAATCATCAATGCAATGTCATTTATGGAAAATCGATTGAACAAATGCGCCAACAAGTTTGCAGTATTATGGAGAGGTGACTGAATCAACAGTCAAAGGTTTATTGGTGTGTAAATTCGTTTTTGTTATCTGTTTATGAGCGCGGGTACTATTGGATTGAATTGGTTCGACCATTTGGTAAGAAATGATTTTCAATAAACAAACTCACTAAAATTTACTATTCTCTTGACGTTATGTTGTGGGCATACGCAATGAGAAAAACATGCTTGAGCTTTTTATGAATTTTAAAAAGATTCCAAATCAAATATTTCCGTAGTGAACGTTATATAAACTAGATATGAACGAATCATTGTAAGCAGCTTTTATAATATACGCTTCAGGATAATTATTTTTCGAATTCATCAGAATTACAAGAATTATTCATAAATAATTTTATAAAAATATTCAATTCAATATAGAAACTATATCTTTATAAATGGTCTGAAACCGGTGGTGCGTGATCATATTATCTACCGATATTATCATACGTTTTGGTTTCTAATTGGTGCAAATTAATATGTTCAATAAACTTAAACCATAGATCGATGTTTTGAACGCTTTCCGAAATTTTTCAAACATCATGTTTTTTGCAGTACAAAATCGTTCAAGACCCGGAAAAGTATTTCTCAAGGATCCGTATATGGAAATCGCCCATCACTAAACGATCTCGGATGGATCAGATCACCCTTCTGTCTGGAATTCGCTGATCCATTCTAAATGCCTAAACCGTTGACTTTGTGTGATTGCTTCAATAAAATACCGAATATATTGTTTTTATATACAAACAGTATTTATAAATAATTATATTATAGAATAATTCGACGGCATACAAAATATAAATTATATCGTAAATTCATTATACCAATACTTGAAGATGACATTTTCAATTATATGACATAATTAAATAATTGATATTATGAAAATTTATTCAGTGAAATTTATATAAATCAGGACCTTGTACCTATTTATAAGTTTATTTTGTAAAACTATGTAAAATGGTTTAAAATAACCTGGTTTCGTTATTAAATTAAATTTGTTTTTCACCAAAATGAATAATGAATACTTAATGTTATATGACTAGTATAAAATTACGTAAATACATTTAAAGTTTGTAAAATAAAAAAAGTTTAAAGAATCAAACAATTCGACAAAAACACTTTGTTTACCGATAACTTTTTTTTCTATAACATCCAAGTCGAATTGACAAATGGTTTGCGACCACTAACTGCGCTTCGTTTTGACGGAATTCGAAGTGGGCTGTGGCCAGGGGCTCCGAAGCGCGCGCTCGTCGCCATCCTCACCAGAAACGGAGACACGTGCGTGGCAGACGGCGACCTGATGCTGCCGAACCCTCACGTGGAAGAAGCCGCAGCCGCACAAAAGGGCTTCGACTTAACCTCGCGACGAAAACGGGAAAAATAGCGCGGGAAAAGCGCGCCGGAACAATGGACAATCGTGGCGGGAAAGCGGCGTCCGGATTCGAATCGAAACTGTCCGGTTATTTTCTTTTTCGAATGTTTGTTTGGCAACCGGACGTTTGCCCAAACGATAATAGCACATACGACATCGATAATAGCACACTATACACGTTTTATGACAGTTGGAAAACTAAATTATGGTTAAATGATCCAATCAATGCTTTATAATTTATTTTGATCGTATTGTGTTTTACGCTCAGTGTGTAGTGCTGTGTGTGCTGTTGTCGGTGTGTGCCAGTGTCACGTGTGCTAAACGTCTGGGAACAGTTTGTTTGTATGAATTCAGTTTCGCGCGTTTGATGCTTTCGGTATCGAGCCGTTGATTCTTACGAGTGTTGGTGAATTTGTTTTATTTTTCATGCGCGTGAGTAAAAGCTCGGTACGTCATGTGGGTTGTAAATAATTTAATTACTTTGGAATTTTTTTGTGAAAAATTCGGGAAAAGTATTGGCTTTTTTATAATCATTCCCAACCTAACCTATCACATTTGTTTAAAAAGACCTTGTCCTGCAATGAATAACTAACAGGTTGTTAATGATGATGATGATTGTTTTTTTATAATCGTATATCAATCAAAATATAAAACAAAATCTTCCACTACAACTACTATTACAAACGAACGAAACTTTACCAACTATTACAATAAGTAATAAAATTAAAATAATCATTATAAAACGCAAATCAACCTACAAACAAACGGTTTGATTTATTAAACAATATTCGATATTGCATGGGGCCCAAAATGACCGACATTCGCGGCGGTAAAAGCGCGAATTCGGGGTCGGTTTTCGCTCCCGTTTTGATTTGTGGATGTTTGAGGATGTGCGGTCGGGAGGTTTGAGAAGCTGTGGAATCGGGCGCGCCTCGTCGTGACGCAGCGAGTACGGCGGGCCTTGACGCGAGCGGCCCCACTGAGATACACCACTGCATTTGTGTTCAATTTGAGAACCGCGGTCCGAATGGGGGCCCAATTTTGTAATTTTAATTCGTTTGAGGTTTTGAGAATCATTTGAAATGTGATTTAGTTTGTAATTGTAAGGTTAGGTTGTAATAAGTTGGATCTAGTTTATAATTAGTAGTGTGATGGTTTAGGTTAGTTTGAGTTGTGTAGTATTTTAGGTTAGGTTTGGTTGTGTAATTGGTTAGGTTGTGAAATAGGTTAGGTCATGTTGTACAATATGTTAAACCAGATTAGTTAAATTTACATTGAGAAAAACGTTTAGTCTTCGTTTTTTGAATCGTTTCAAATTTGCAATTGATTTGTACTGAAATTCAGATTTTTTAATAGGTTATGATTTGAGCGCTAACACTTTTCTATACATTGTTTATTATAGTATATTTTTGATTCAAATTTATATAAAAATTAAATACGATAATGAAATTTATAATTTATCATTATTTTCATACAATTAGACGAATAAAAAAAATCATAACAAAATAATAAATCAAAAAATTAAACAATTCCAAACGAACAAAAGAAAATTAATCTAAAACTTTTCCTTATAAAGAATTTTTTATTCGACCACACCAAAACCAAATTCGAACACCAAACACCCAAAACAGCCATGACCCGCCACCAAAATCACACAAAAACACCGATCCACAACATCCAAAAACGCACACACACACAAACCAAAAAACCACATCCAATTCGAAACCTCTGCGTTATTCAATTCAAAACGTTGCGTACGCGCGGCAGACTCGGCAATATTCTATTGCAGGCGTTGCATTCGCCGGCGACCAGAACCAAAATAAATATCGTTCAAAAACGCGCGCCGTTTTCGAAAATCCCGAATCCGAAACGGGGCCCCGAAGAGGGCCCGCCAACATGGCGGAGTCGCGTTTCGTGACCTCGTTACTTTCGTTTCGAACGAGAACAACCTTCTTTCCGAGACTGTCTGGCGTTTTTGTAAATTTTGTATTTTGTGTTTGATGGAAAAATTTGAATTTTCGTATAATTGTAATGGATTCGTTTTTGGAGTCTAATGTTTTGTAAAAATGTTAATGATTCGATTGATTTGTATTGTTTTCGTTATAAAATTTGAATGGAATCGGTTATTTTTTCGATGATTTTTTTTATTAAAAAAACTTTCGTATTGATGTTTTACAATGTTACTAAATTGGGAGTTATTAATATTTTAGTAAATAATAATAAAAAAGGGAACAAAATAATTGTTTGGTATTCACAATAAATATTTTTTGAGTCAGTATTAGTATCAGTATCAATATCCGTAGTATCAATATTAGTAGTAATAGTAGTATCAGTATTTTATTAAGAGGTCAGTGGTCAGTGGTGGATATTAATCATTGAAATATTTCATTGATTACTGTAATCAATGAAATATTTCAACGATTAATATGAAAATAGTTGAATGTTAATCTGATTGATCTGATGATCTGTTGATTAATATGAAAATAGTTGAATTTGAAGCATAAAAGGTTTAATTTAAAGTTTAAAAGGTTGAATTCGAAGTATAAAAGGTTGAATTTGAAGTGTAAAACTGTAGTGCAAAAAGTTGTCGCCTGTCTCTGCTGTCAAAAATATTGATACTGACCATTCTTATTATAAAACATGCCATTATTAATTAATACTGACCATTAAATGCTAATGGTTAGTATTAATGTTTAAATACTGTTCAAGAGTGAATCAAAATACGAATCAAATAAACGAGAGCCATAAAAATACAAATATTAAATTTTGTTTGCCAACCAAAATAAAATTATAATAAAAAAATGTAAATAAATCATGAAATCATCACAAATGGCGGCAGATTCGAATTTCGCTCAAAGTAACAGTTCGATACATCATCTTTGTCTTGGCGAAGCCTCCGCAATTGAATTTAAATAATTTAAACGTAATCTTTGGAAGCGAAGGCGTTAATATCGGAACGTTGAAATTGTATTATCTCAGCGATTGTAATTGACAGCGCCATTATCTCGATAGAATGCGAAATTGACGTTTCGCTATTTATAAATCGTATGGTCGTGTTTTGACGAGCTTGGGACTCTTTCGTGCGCATTATGCGTCCGTTATAAAATTTCTGTCAATTACATAAAACCGATAAGAGTTATTTTGGTGCAAAATTCTGACATCGGTCATCGGGACGAGATGTTCAAGAGACAACTCTTCTTTTGTATGTGGAAGAGGGAGATGGACTCAGTTGAATGAATCTTCTAATGTGTATCGTTGGTGGGGTTTTACTATAATATAATTATGTAAAAGATAATTTGGGAAAATCTGAATTGGAAATTGTATCATATAATGATTTTTTTTTTAGAGTTAGGTTAGGTCATGAATCTTTTTTTTGTAATAAAAACACAATATACTAATTTTTGTGTTCAAACAAAAAATAAACTTAAAACGTAAAAAAATAATTTAAATAAAAATTTGTATAAATTTAATTATTCGTTATAAAATTTAATTATCATAATTTTAGGTTATGTTATAAGTCTGATGTGAGTTCTTCTATAAAAACAATATGGAATTCTATTTTTTTTATTTTAAATTAGATTATCATAAATTTCTCGAAATTAATCAGAATTAAAATATAACATAAGATTACACAAATATAATAAACAAAATAATTAAATTAAAAAGAATACATCAAACATAATAGAAGACTCACTTTCATTTCAATTCCATAGGATTAAGTTATGTTAGGTTAGGTTAGGTTAGGTTATAAAAACACAATCCAATTCGCATTTCACTAGGGTTTTCATTTCCTATTTCACTTTGATTGCACACCAAAAAGCGTACACTAGCTTTTACGAACAAAGCTTAATTTATATAAATATAATATAAGCCGGATTGTGCGCGGTGCATCCGAGTCCTTTTACGGGGGCCAAGGGGTGCTACGCCCTTTGAACGGGGCTCCCCAGACGAGGGAGCGATTCCACGGACACAGATTCAAGCCCGCCCCTGCATAAACAGGCTCTATTTAATTTGTTTAATGACGAAAACGAAATGGCGAGGCTGTCGTATGTCTATTTTTGCGTACATCAATCGGACTAATATGAAACGGCGGCGTTTCATCTCTTGAACGAGAAACGGGAAAATGTATTTTTTTTTCGATATATGTACGAATTTTTTATCAAATCGAAAGCTCCGTTCTCCGTTATTCAGCCGGTAGTGCTTCTCAAACGTAGACGTATGCTATGTGTGTTGTATGGTGATTGTGTTTTTTATTTTATTCGTTCGTTTTTGAATGAGGTGGTTATTTTTGGTCTATATTGAATTTTTTTGTATGGAATAATTATTTTATATCCAATTCTTTTTTTACACGGGGGATACGTTCCAGAGACTACTGTGTAAATAAATGGTGGCCATATAAAAATTGGAGATAGGTTCTATCAGTATATTTGGATAGAACTTCCATCCTTATGTGCTTTATAAAAAATGTGTATTATGAAAAAAATTCGCCAAGTAAAATCATCAAAAAACATCAAATTTTTTTATTTAATAATTATAATCACATACATAAAATTATAACAGTATACTACATCGAACCTTACCATTGTGGCATAATAATATATTTTATTTTATTTTTATACCGTGTTATTTCGGAATCGTGAAAAAGAGGATTGGGTGTATTTTAAACATTTGAATATGAGATAAGAAGGGAAGTATTGATCGCTTATTATGCGAATTATTAGTGCCATCTATTAAATCTATAAAAATTATATTTAGCAAATACACAAACCTATTTTTTTTAAGGAATGTGAGTAAAAAGTGTGAAAGTATAGTTACATACATATGTGGATTATTTTAGGTTGATTAAAATTTTTTTAATTAGTCGGCCATCTGGTAAGATGTGTAGATGGTAGATGGGTATGTAAATTGCTAGAATAGTAATAGAAAAGATCGAGAGTATAAAATAAAAATAAAAATATATAAACACGTGTAGATTATATGAGAAAAGAAAATTGATAGGAATAGTAGAGAAAATTGACGAGTTGGCAAATTGAATGGTGAATCATCGTGTATGATACTAATGATAGATAATGATATATTTTTATTCAATATAATGTTTTGTATTATATAGGTGTTCGGAATGAGTGAGTGCAGTTTAAAAGTACTCACTCGCTAAAGCGCACTCACACTTTCCGAACACCTATATATTTTTCCAACAGCAAATAAATATAATAATTTAAGCCCTATGTCGTTTATAATCAAAATTCAATAATTTAATATATGTATTTATTCCTTACGTATTTCTGAAACAACAAATTTTCCTTAACACCTCCAAAAAAGATAAAAATGAAAATCAGCTGCATCTCCCGGGATTGAATCGTCGCCTTTTGGCCATAAGTCGAACGTTCCGCCTCTGCGCCACGGCTCTCACTATAGTGAGCTATATCGAGTTTTTTATGCGTCTCATAATTCCATGGGAACGTTCGTCTTTCGACCGCAGCGTTTCCCCATTATGGGCCGTGAGCGTTTTGACAGCCATTCAAGACATAACAGTCGTAGGTGTGACCATTGCGGCCGCGATCGATAATCCGAAATGATGAATTCGAAAAATGGCGCTGAAAGATTTCGCAATGCGGTCGCTCTTGCAGATGCAATGTTTTTTTTCGTTGTTTCTAACATATGTTTTGATATTTTTGTGTGATATGATTGAGTTTGTTTTTTGATTTGAAAACAGTTTAAAAAGCTTAGTAAATATTGAGTTTGTGGTCACCACGTGCGTTGGAAGTTATTTCGTACTTCAACCCTGTTTCTTATATTTTATTAAATTGAAATCCCCAAATTATCCAAAAATCTATTCATATTCACAAATTCTTAAAATAACTCATCTCCACATACAAACATAAGTATTTAAATAATAGAATTTTAGCGAAATTGTAACGATTTAATCGTTAGGTACATTCTGTACTTCGTAACGACTCATTCATAACTTCGATATCTCAAATTGGAAATAAGAATGAAAATCTATGGTAAGGTGAGCGTAAGCGTAATCGTAAGCGTGAGCATTATCGTATGCGTTGTCATAATATAAGTGTAAGCTTAATCGTAAGTGTGTAAGCGTAAGCATAAGTGTAAGCGTAAGCGTAATCATAAGCGTGTAAACATTAGCGTAATCGTAAACGTATCTCAATAAACAGTTGTAAGTGTAAGCGAAATAAAGATTGATGAAATACACATACACTTGCTCGATATGAATTTAACCCTAAATATAAAAATCTATTACAAAATATCACTTAATTATCTAAAATTGACCTAACTCTAAAAAACTTCCGTATAACGAAACATCTGATTGGCCATTTCTAATCCACCTAATACGAGACAGGATTCGATTAAGGCGCGAACGGAATGGATTTCGAATTGTCGTCTAAATGAAGCTCGCTCTGTCGCCTGTTACGACCGTCTGAGACGTCACGGTGACGTCGAATTCGCGCCATTATTCGAACTGGATGCCGATAGAGCGTATTTGGACAAAAGAAGCTCGATTTGAATTATGAGCGAGGTTCGTTACACAATTCATTATGCGTTCGATTATTCTGCGCTGTGTTCTGATGCCGCTTTGTGACGGAAACGGGCTTTGTCTAGTCCTCGTGGGGTGACCGTGCGTTTGCGGGAAAAGTGCGGGAATATGACGAAAATTGTAAGTAAGATGTTTGTGGTTTTTGAGTGAATGTTTTTCAATTGATATAATTTGAGTTGAAGATGTATTTTTACGATGATTCTTTTCTAGTGTTGAAATATGTAGAATTTTCATATTGTCATAAATGTCATATTGTGTCATATTGTGTCATATTATGTCACATTATGTCAAATATGTCATATTGAAATATACAAAATTGCTTCAATATATTGTATTATTTTCTGAAAAAATAAAATGTGTTAATGGAAATTGTCGATTGGTTGCTAATGATTACAAAAGTTAAGCGATATTCATTATATTTAAATTAATAAGTAATTACTTTATTAAACCATTTAACAAATGCTAATTTCATTATTCGGTGTCTTCAGATTCATCTTACTCTCATCATAAAAAAATAGTGAGTGCTATAAAAATATTAATATACATATTTACTCTTGAAAAGAAAACTATTGGCAACTGAAATAGCAAACACTTTTCACACTGCTTGATTATATGTACATCATTGAAGATAATAAAAATATTTGATAGTTATTTCAACTTTTGAAATAAAACGAAATCCGCTTTTTTTAAATACTTTATGTTTCAAAATTGAATTCTAAATAATCAATAAATCTCATATGTATATTAAAAAAAGATCCCACAATAACAAAAGCATGGTCACCACAATCATGCGGATTATTATAATCCATCAGTCAAATTTGTACTAATAGCTTCAGAAAACCATTACTAATTAAAACCGCACAAAACAAAACATCTACATATTTATATCCAAAAAAAATTTTCACATATCAATTTTCCGAACACACAAGAGTCAACCATACTTATTCCAATAACACAAACACCCAAAAACTCTCCAATCGTTTGAAAATCATTTAATACAACAGAATTCAATCATTCGAAAATCGCGAATCATTCGAACGGCTCATCTTCGTCATAAAGTACAAACACTCCTGAAGCGGCCGAGTCTCCTGAAACGCTGCCAACATAGCTGAAAATTCTCCCCACCGGTAAATATAACGTTTTTTTTCCACGGGAAAATCCATCGAAAATAAATTCATTTTTCGCCAAACGAAAACACACACGGGCTTCCGCGGAAAATCGACGTATCGCAAAAGGGACGCCTTTTAAATTTTCCGCCGAACAAAAAAAGGAAAAACAAACGGGAAAACTTCGCGCGGAAATTTTGTGCGCAAGCTCGATTTGTTCCGTAAGTTTTCTTGTTTGGTGCTTTTTTTTAGGAACGCGCCCAATTTGTGTACACTGGCGAATCCGAAGTTAGATCAATATTTTGGTTTTGCGCTCAAATTTCACTCTTACATGGTATGCAGTAATATCATATCGATTTATTTCATATATAAATATTGAAAAAAAAAAACGTTTTTTTCATTTATTTTTTATTTTATACAACTGTGTGGTTTTCCTGTTTTGGCAGGACATATACTAAAGAACTGTTTGGTTGTAGAGTTTCGTGTATTTATTGACAAATTGTTTGATTTTTTAAATTTATTAGTGTGTCACTGCTTGATAAGGAAATTGTTTTGATTTTGTATATATATTATAAAATAACAATTATAATACATTATAAAAATGAATGGTGTAGTTTCAATAAATAAATATTGAAAGGAAACATTCTGAATCAGTCTCAAGACTCATATTCCGTGAATCATTTTCTAGGTAATTTTCATAACAGATTGCGCCATCTGTCGACGCACAAGCGATTAGAAAGTTCGCACAAGAACCGCAACCTCGAAAAAAGAACGTCGTAAGCGACGATTCATTCACAGCCAAAACGGAATATCAAATTCGGAGTTAAGTCAGACTTTAGACGCACAATTTTCCTTTGTCCGTAAACATTACATGTCTGCATTGTGAAGTGCAGGGAAAATTGCATTAGGCTTCGTTTGTTTTCGCACACGAGACGTGCATATGTGTGCACGAACTTGTCACTGACACGAGGCAATGGCCGACGTTGTATTTCCCGTTGCCGAGCTTTTCTGATGAGTGTTTTCGACGAAATTGACGCTCGTGTGTTTTTATTATTTTGTTTGTCAGTTGGTAACAGTTGTTTTAGTTTGGGAATCTTTAGTTATTAAAAAGCTCTTTTCATGAGTGGAAAGTTTTTCATTATAAAGTACGTAGTCTTTTATGAAACGTTAATCTGTTTTCTATTGATTTGCATTATGTTACTTACTATCGTCTTAAAACAGAATTTATGCAAAATGGAAATTATAGTAACTTGTTTATCTAATGCTTTTAATTTTTTTAGTAGAATTTTACAATTGATTACGGGTTTAATTAATCCTTTACTTTAGGTGTGTGTAAATTATTTATTGAAATATTTGCATTTCAACATGAATAAAAATGCATAATAAGAGCTTAAATTGAGATTCTCAACGTATTCTGTGCGTAATTCATGCATTATGAGTGCGTTAATAAGGTTTTTTTTAAAACTAATTTTAACTTAACGAGTTTTTGGTTTACATGTTATACAGTAGCACCTTTTGCCGTCCGAACTGTTAGCATGTGCAAATTTAAACAATTTTAGGGAAAATGATTTGTAAAAACTGACAAACATAACCTCCCTGCACACGCACACGTACAAAACCTAATTTAATCTTATGATGCATAAATTACGCGTGAAAAACATTAAAAAATATAATTTAAGCATCTAAAACCCAATTTTTATTTTTTAAAATACAAATTTGTCAATAAATAATTTACGCACTTAAAGCAAACGATTATCCGGGTTTAATTTTTAAACGATTCATCCCTAGACAATCTTTACAATATCGATTTCATATAACTGAAAAACAAAAACAAAAATCACAAGAATCATACGCGTTAACGACTATATTTACATTTAAATAAATTATGCACAATATTGATTACACGTCCGTCACTCGTCCACACCAAACGAACAGAACACCGAACGCGAAACGGACAACGTGGACAAAACAAACGGAACGGAACACATCGGCAACCATCGTGCAACATCGGCCACCGTCGGCTTCGGTTATTGATCACGGCGAGTGTGTGTGTGAGTGCGGGGCTGTGTACGTGTGTAAATTACCAACGCCGCTGAACTGTCAAGAGAATGACTGAAAAAGTACATGATTTTCGACGTTCAGGGGGAAACGTCAGATGCGACTTGCAGGTTATGTTCGGGCGACGCCCCGAAGAGCGCTTACAAGTGCTTGTAGATCGAACGTGTTGTATTTTCAGATGGCGATCGAAAACAACGCGAGAAAAATAAACGCTTGACGCACTCGACGGAATTGCCTGCGATGATCTCATGGCGGGAATCGCGCGCGCTACGGCCAAACGCGGCGACGATGCGACAGTCGCAAAACGCGGGTAATTTGAATCGTGGATTTTCACCGGGCGGTTATTATGTTTATATATTGAAATAATAATTCATATTGGAAACTTTAATTGACACTTTTTTAATGTGTGGGTTTTGATTTAAAATGCGGTCTCGGTTGAAAATTCGTGGATGTTACATTTGTTGATTATTCGGACACGGAATTTTCTTTAAAAAGCTGACGTGATTTTCTTCGAAATTTAACATTTATCCGATTTCCAGCTCAATGACTTTATCATCATAATATTGATGCATATGTCACAGTCCAAGTGTATTTCAGTCCATGTATATTTATGTCGGTCATAAATACACATTTTTGGAGATTAAGTTGGATTAGATAAGGTTGAGTTGGGTTGGGTTAGATTTTTTCGGCAATTTCATTCGTTTTGATTGAAGTTTTGGATTTGGTCAGATTCTCAAGTTAGATTTGGTCAAATATACATGGTCTGTAACACATACAACGTACACCGTAACTTATGTTGTACGTTGTCGTAAGACATAACCTTTATGATGTTTAATGAAATTTCAGATATACAAACATAAATTGATTATTATTATCTTCATTATCTATACTTTTTTTTACCCACACATCTACACTATTATAAGTATTTAATACTTATAAAGTAATGATTATTTTTGATACGAAGAATTTTGATTTACTTTTCATTCCAGGAAGTTAAAAGGACAAGGCCAGAAATTCCCGAGACTTAATTCTAATTATACGTAAAAATCGCTGAAAAACAACGTTTTAAATATAAACAAAATATTCAATACTGTTCAAACGTATAATGAACAAAGTCCGATTTTAATTTTTTTCCGTCATGAGTCGAAAAATGACACGTATATAAACTTCTATTATTGGAAAACCGATTTCCGGTACGCGGAGGTCGCAAAATTTTCAGGCCAAGAACAAACTGAAACTGAAAATATTTCAGCATATCGATACGTTGCGGCTTCTCACGCTAATCGCATAGATTTTCTTGTAACTATGTTGCGCTACAAACGAGTCTCGCGAGACTCAATTTACTACGTACGTTTTACTATGAATATTAAACTACTTTGATTTATTAGATCGGAATCAAATTACGGTGTCACGTGAGTGTTGTGTAATGGATTTTGTTTGAAAAATTATATAATTGGGTCGTTATGTTTTTATGGATTATCTCGAGTGTCGTATCGTTTAGTCGTTATTGTATAAAGTCTGTATGATGTCTATTGAATGATGTTTTTTTGAAGCGGCTAATTATTTTGAATGGTAATTTAATATATAAATGTTTTGTGAAAACTTCCAGTTACAATAATAAACGATCATTAAAATGTTGTATATCGATTAATAATGTTGCTGGTTCAAAATATTATTGTAAGATGTATTTTATAAAATTTTATTGTATCAGTTTCAACGTGATACTGATGATAAACGGCAACTCTAAATATTTATGATTTGTTAAGATAAAATTTCGAATTTTTCGAAACACTGAACATTATTATAAAATCTGACTATTTTTTATAGTATTTTCTGACTATTTTGATATATAACTGATAGTTTTATTAACTGAACAAAAATTATGAATTATAGATAGTGATAAAATGAATATTAGCTTTTGAGGCCTTTTGTCATTAAAAGTTTAAGTATTTAATCTCTCATTTCGTTATGATAAAAGAAATGTTTGAAAATTATAATTTTTAAGACAACGGTAAAAAAAATCACAGCTATGTAATGTGCATTCCACTTGTCACTTAACTTCATTAAATATTCCATTCAATTATAAAGGATACATTTAATTTTAAAATCTCAATTACAGCATGCGTTTAAATCCCTTTCGGTTCGATATGGTAATTCGTCCTCGTAAGTAAAAGTTGGTAACTCGTTCTATCAATTTGCTTAAGTAATTTTGGTTCATACTATCCTTTAAATTTTCAGTGAAATGAGTATTTGTTTTCGATGCTTTCAATTACATTAAAATGATAGAAATTTGCAATATTAATTTATTTATATTGGAATTTTCAATGATAGTATTTGGATTTGTAAATTTTATTTTGTTAAAAGTTCCTATGGAATTGTGTACAGATGGACATTTCAAAACAAAACAATGTCATCAAAAATTATAAAAGCATACACATGTATTTTATCTGTACCAATTTCCAGTTCCACAGCTACAAAAATACAAATATTTTTTTCCATATAGACATATATATATATATATATATATATATATATATATATATATATATATATATGTATGTAGTACATAAGAAGCGTCAATGCGAAACTCAGAGATATTAAAGTTTTCATAGTAACATAGTTTCCATAAAAATAAAATTAATTTGAGATATTATTTTTCAAATGAAACAGGTTAGAAATTTCATAATAAAATATAAATTTATAATAAAATTGGAAATAGATAAAACGTCAATCTATAAAAATACAATACGATTCCATTCAAGTATGCTTAAAAAAATTTACATGTTCGATTTCTTATTAAACTCAAGATTTATCTTGAGTTTCAACTGTACGAATTTTCAACATAAGTATTTAAATATATAATACAAAAAAATTGAGAACTACTGTATACGTTTAATATAAGGATAGTCGCTTGAGTCGGGTACACGCCCCACTTTCAATACCCGTAACATTATCAACCCATAATTTTCATAAATTAAAAAACCCATGTTTACATTTATCAATCCTTCGACAAAATACAAAAGAAAATCCCTTTACGTTTAGCGCAATTTTCCCGAATTTCCCATACATTCTCCCCCACAATAGACTTCCTCATTCTCATTCATATTTAAAAAATATTCTCATAATATTCCGAGCGAATAACAACAGAAGGGTTTCGTTTTGATTGGGCTCTTTCTCGCTAGATGAGGAGGAGAAAGAATACTCATTTTTTTTCCCCAAAAAAAATATAAATAAAGCAGACTAAACACGAAGAAGAAAGAGATCGCAGAAGCTTTATTGCCAGAGGGAGACATGGTATTCCTGTATCATGCAAATTTCTTACATATCATCACGCCATATTCCGTTATGGCAATCTGAACATGGGAACGTATTCGATTCCATGCGTTTAGAATTGAAAATTTTTAGAATTTATTTGCATCTGTTTTGAGAAACGATCTTGAAATTTCGGAATATCGTCAGACTTGTATAGTATTTTATTGTAGAATTTTAATTATTGTTTATAAAATTCAATGATGTGATATAATGAAATTTAAATTTATGTGAATAAATCTTTCTTTCAACTCTTCATTATTTTGAATGATAGATAAATCATAACATTTCTTATTTTTTATAAAATTGATGATGTATGAATTTTAAATAGTTTTTTTGATGGATGGATTTTCAACATGCTATCGTCGTAGACTAATATATATTTTTTCAATGGTATATTTGTAAATCAAAACAACGCAAATTGAAGGATCTGTAAAGTAACTTTAATTTGTGGTCTTTGTAAGTATATTACTTATATAGGGTCTTGGGTCTTAGGGTCTTTCAATAAGGATGCTCGAAATTTGTTAAGTTATAGTAGCCATGTTGTTAAAGTGATATCTGTCAATTGTTTAGTAGTGTACGGCAAATCACCATGGAGGGTTATAGCGTTGAACAACGTGTGCGAATCATTAAATTTTATTGTACATTTTAAAATCGAGAGTCCCTATTGAAAGACCCTATATATTATAGAAAAATGAATATTTTAATTATAACTTTACGCAAACAGAACTCGAAGCACAAAAGAATTAAAATATTAACACATTAATCAAAACAAATTAAAAAAAAAAAACACAATTTCCACAACGTTGACCCTTTACGTCCTCAATACACGAAAACTCACTTTATTTACAATTTAATACGTGTATTTAAAATTGGACGATTTTCTTTCGAAAGAAACGCTTTCATAATACATAAAACTCCTTTCTCTCTACAGTGGTATTGTTTTAACACATAAATCCCCATGGGGGTGAAGCGTTCACCCTGAATTGTTTAGTCTACTGAATTATTTTCAAATTTAAAGCAATATTATTTTAAAATTCGTATTTTTTTCTGCATAATAATAATGATACGAATGTATTTCGATAGTTTTATTTTATTTAAAGAGGGCGCTAGTTTTAATATTTACATTAAATTTTTTTCAAAGGTGATTTGGTAATATGTTATATAAATCTTTTCCATATTAATACTTTCTATATTAAGTTTTCCGACGTGGAATGGTAAAATTTGTGGATAGATTTAATCTGAAACAATATGGACACACACAGCACACGAAACGTTTATCATGTACATTTTTAGAATCTATATTTACTTTATGGTGCGTTTCGACGTTTTTGAAAAATGTAGGGATAGACTGATGACCTTTTCTGGCCATAAACAAAGTGTATTTTTGAGAGGGAGTCGTGTTTTTTTTTTGAAATACACATTTTCTCGTTTGAAGTCGACTCATTAACGGTGTATTCAACTTTTTAATTTTCGCAATCAAGTTGATTGGAAGTTGGTCGGAAAATTTCGTGGAATTATATGAGGGATTATATAAACAATTGATTAATGCTAAAAAATATATTTTTAGATCGAAAATTGATTCACCTGTTCAAACATGTGATTAAGAATTATGACTGATGATTTATATGAATTGAAATATATATTTTTAATATAATAATAATTTTGGGAATTTGAGTCGAATTATCGTTCAATACATTATGTCAACGCCCGTCAATCACTTTGTCGTTACTCGACTGAAATCAGTACTTGCATTAATGAAATTAAGGCTCTTATTACAACGTGCATTAAGATATAAATTCACATCGTATATATTGAATAGCGAACGCTGTGCCAAAGCCAAATCAAATTGACGTTTCGATATATAATATAACACGATATATAAAATATTTATTAATTTATATGATTCTTATAATAAAAAAAATAATAACGTTTCAATAATACGATCGTGGCAGAAATTTTATAATGGGGAAAAAGGAAAAAATATAAATTTATGTATGTATGTATGTGATAAAAAATATATTATTTTCATTTAAAGTATTATAAAATGTGTGTAAATTCAAGGAATTCAAAGAATTTATTCAGATAACATATATAACGATCGTGTAATATTATGACTTGAAATAATTCTGATAATTAAGTAAAATTTGTATTTTTTATTTATTAAATTTAGTAGGGGGAACCAATTGACCCCTCTTAGTTACGGCCGTTTAATCCACAATAAAATTTTCATAACACATCAATCCGTTTTAACTTCAAAATTTCCGAACCGATACACATTCCCGCATCGAAAAGACCATTGTTTTCCTGAAATCAAACCCTGAAATTATACTGAAAATGCGAGGGCGCGCTTTTAGCCGATGATTAAACCTGTTCGCTTCCCACTTTTCACACGGGCGGCGCTGCAGTCGAGCCGAGCCACTCGACGCCATACTAATAAGCAAATGGCGTCGCACTCTATCCGTCCCCTTCCGATTGATAATCTTCTCTTTGTAACAGAAAGGGATGGCTGTATGTTTTGGGGGTTTTTCGAAAGGGGACGGGTGTGAGTCGCAGTTGGCCGGGGAAAGTCAAGTTGTGGGCCGCGAACCGCAAACGACGCTTTTCAGACGTTCACGCTCTATTACGTTGAGTGATGATTTCTCTGGAAATATATGGTGGCGTTTAAGTGATTTTCGTGTATGGTTGGGAATATGAGATTTATTCGTGGGTGGAATTGTGAGTGGGTTGACGAAGATGTTGCGAATGATGTGTTGTTGATTTAATATTGATAAAGTTAGGTTAGGTTAGTGACCTAACCTAGACTAGGTTATGATAAGAAATTATCGTTTTAATAGAATTTTATAAATGGTTGTAAAATTTTATTTGTACACCCAAGTCTCTTTTTCAAGTTTTTTTTATTTTTATATGGGGATATTTTTCAAAGGTAATCGTGTAAAAAATTGGGTAAAGGTGATCTTTGGCATACATACGAATTTAAGTTGGCACCTCAGAAACATGTTTATACACGTACATGCACCAATAATCATTCGCAGTTTGACAGTTGGTTGAAAATATTCCGACGTTTGCAACGTTAGTTTGGAGTGAATTACGCTACGCTAAACGACGTGTTTACCTCCATTTTCCTTACAGAAAAACTGAACGTGGGGGTTGGGCCAAACGCCGCATTTCTCAGTCAGGGAAAACTAAACGCACTTATTTAATGCCGCATGTCTCAATCAAAAGTCTGGACGTATTTATTACTAAACGCGTGTTTAGGTTAGGTTAGGTTAGCATTTTTTGCGTCAAATTTACTGAACGTATCTTATCCAATCAGGTATTCAGATCGAAAATATTTTATATGTCTCTATCGTAAAAGTTTCCAACCAGCTGTCAAACTGCGAATGAGTTTTGGTGCATGTACGTGTATAAACATGTTTCTGAGGTGCCAACATAAATTCGTATGAATGCTAAAGATCACTTTTATCAAAATTGTATGGTAACCATATAAAAATTAGAGATAGTTCCCATCAGTATACATATTTGGATAGAAATTATGTCCAAATAACATTATATTTTTGCGTTTTTCTGACAGATGGCCATCTTTAGATTCATGGCCGACCCCTAGTGCTTTACCTTATACTTTATAAAAAATGTGAAATGTGGCAAAATTTCGTCATGTAAATTCATCAAAAAACATCGTAAATTCTCTTTTAATAACTATAATTGTATACTGGTCTAGCTCGGATCTTACCATTGTAAAATAATAACAGATATTTTTTATTTTTATATGTTAAAATGTGTTCAAATGAAAAAACATTGTAAAAAAAAATGATCGTTTTTTTTAAAGAGAATCATGTTATAATATTTCAAAATCATATAAAAAGAGTTTTGGATGTATGGTGAAAATGTATAATTTTTGAGCTACCGATCAATAAAAAATTGAATTGTTTATTTATAACCGAGTCATTTTTAATGTGATTGTATAGTTTTTGAATAATGTTTTATGATCGATTCTAAAATGTTTCGATATAAAAATAATTAATATGTTGAGAATTACTGGTTAGCGTATAATAATACGGTTCGGTTTATTCTTGTATAGGTGAAAATCGTATAGAATGCCTTTACACGTGTATTTTCAGTATAAATCATACAAAACACTAATAGATATGACTTTCCTATAAATACAATATATGTATGTATAAACGAATAATATATTAATTATTAACTTATTATTAAACCAAATCCTCATCTTCAAAACGACAAACTAGCAAACACGCCAATTTTCCCATTCACGTACAACTCAAAAACACAAAAACGACCCGAAACAAAATTATTTCCACAAAACATATAACCCATTAACGACCAATGACGTAAATAACGAAAGCATGCGGCTCGCCTAGGGGCGCCGAGATAGGGACGGAAAACGCCTACTAAACGTGGAAAATGCACAACGCTTTTCCGGAAATTTTCCTCGTTCGACGTCTCTAGAGAAGGTCACGTTTTGAAATGTGTTTTAATTACGATTTACGCCAGACATTTTCGACAGAATGTAACTCAATAAGACGGAAAGGTCCTTGCGGGGTTTGTGTCCTTTGTGCGAAGGATGTTTTTGTATGGTCTAAATTTGTTGTAAAGATTTATTTTATATAGTGAAACTTTTATAGGGGTATAAGTTTGGAGTATTTTATTTTTATTAAAATTTTCGCGATTATTTCAGACGATTAGGGTATTGTTTTTTGTTACAAAAATAAAACTTTTAATAAATCAATGTAGGGGAGATTTGTCTAATTCCGTGGTCATTGAAATAAAGTTGATTTTTTTTAAATAATGCCAACGTATTTTAGAGAACTATATTTATTAAAAGTTTGCCACTATATACACGAATTCATAATGATATGTATAATTTATTAAAACCATTCACGTATGATGTTAGTATATTTATGTTTTGCAACGAATTTTTTCGCCGTGCGTAGTACACGTATGATTCAGATGAGTAAAACAAAACTTTCAAAGTCAGATAGAATAGGAGTACATATAATTTTTTTTAAATAAAATATTTACAGGGATGAGTATAATAGCTTTAAGAAACTGAGAAATATTTTAGCATTTTATTTTAAGTTAACAACTGTAAGTTTTAAGATAAATTACAAATAATTGTTTCGTAGACATGTAATAACGTAATAGTCAGTATTGGCGAAAATATTAATTATTAAAGTTATTTTTACTAAGAAAAATAGTTGGTTTCATTTACTTCTGCTTTCCTTGAAACTGCGAAAAGTATTTAAATAAAATCACCAGTTATTTTGAAAAAAAAAAATACTGTTGATAATAAATCTTGTATAAATTTTCAATGCTAAGCTTTTTACTATCGAAAAAATTAATATTACGAATTTTTTCTCAAAACTGAATGTACTATCACGGAATTACAATTATCACAGAATCAGCCACAATATTACGAAATTAGAAGACTCAGATTCGTTTATTTGAGGAGATATCACAAAATTGGTAATGGATTACAACATATAAATTATTGTTCGATGAAAAAGAAGGTTGATGCTTTATGATCGTAAGCTTTGTTATAATTATTTAACAATATACATAATAATAACAACTTAATATCACGAAATTAGACAAGTATGTAAAAAGTATGTTGTTTTAATAAATTTTTCACATATATTCAATCAAATTTTCGAATACAATATTAAAATTATAATAATTGGTTTTATGGATGAAGTTTTACTTTCAATGTATAAAATTGTCACCAATATGTTTTTACTGAAAAGTGTGCTGAATGTAATAAATATTTCAAAAGTATCGAAAATATAACTTAATAATCGGATTACTGTAATTTATAAAGTTTTTATTTTACCAATATAGTAGAGATATTAAAAACGGAATTGAAATAAAATTCAATTTAAACAATGGCGTAGAATGTAATTGAAGTTCTACGTAGACTACAAAATTATCTAAGCTTTAGAATATATATTATTTTATTTTTTTAATATTTTTTTTATAAATCTAGCAACATATTTATTACGAATCCATATAAATAGTACAAAATGATAAATTGATTCGTTCGCATGTTGTACGTCGAGTTAGCGTGTCCGATGTCAGTTACAGGACTCTATGTATTCCTAGATCATTATAAAAATACGAAATCGGATATTGTATCATATTTTCTAAAAATTCTTATTGTTTTTTCAGGGAACGACCGCTTCGATTTTTGATTTTTCACGCCGCGGGGGCATTTTATGCCGTTAATAAAAAGTTGTATTTTTCAGTCTTGAAAATCTGCATGAATATTTCGTGTTATGTGCGTCGTAAAGTTTGAAACTGTTGTAGTAAAAGACGCGGTTGTCATAACGCGAGATCCCCCGCTTTTTGGCCATAATAAAACGAAATTAAAACAAATTAAAGGATGTTGTGTTAAAATTAAATGACCAGTGATCGGTTGGTTCTGGAAAAAAATCATGAAAAAATTCGGTTTAAAAATAATTCTATATTAAGGTTCGGTGCGTGAAAAGCTTTGACACTTTTATTATAGGAAACGCGCACTAAAAATAGGTTTTTGCATGGCGTTGCGAAAAATATTGCTGAAAGGGTGAAACTATAAAACCTACAGGTGTCAAAACAGGACCCTACTTTTATATTGTCCATGCGTCCAGATGTCAACAGGTTTTGATGATTATGCATATATGTTACTGTAAAGGTCTTGAAATAGATAATTTTTAATTTTCGCCAGTAAATTTTAGGATTTGAGGTGTTAAATCTGTGAAAATTCAGAATATATTTTTATGTATAAATTCCGTTGATTTGAATCTAACATCATCTTTATTTATCCATCAATAGATATGTATCGATAGATACTAAAATTTGCTGAAATAATTCGGTAAATATTTAAAAAAAAAAACATTAAAATTTTATTATTTCGTTATGATAAATTATTGGAATTATCAATCAATAAAAAAAACACAATTTATCAATCTTCAAAATCTTATATTCCTTCAATTTGATTCATCAAAATTTGATTTGTCGAAAAACGGATTATTTAGAGATATTTTTCAGGTTTTTATACGATATAATATGGCAGTAATGTACGTGAAAATTTTGTGCCTCCACGATGAAAACATAATCGTGTTTCGTATATATTCTATGATCACGAATAATATAAATATTAAATGGAATATACCTTTGCGTTTACTTCTGAAATTTTCATATGGCTCCAATAATGTTTAGATACGCCGTTTCGTATCAATTTGAATCGAATTATTCTAAGGTTGTATGTGAAGTTATGTAAATATGTAGTTTTATTTTTAATGAAAATTTGTACGTAAATATTATTGTTGTCGATGTGTTCAGTTAAATATTGTTGATGAATTTTAATTATTCCAGAGAATTTAATATTGTTGTTGAGTTTGCTTAATATTATAATTAATGTTGGTATAATTAAAGTTGTTAAATGTACCGAGAAATTCTGTCAAAAATTAAGTTAACTTTAAGAGATGGCTCTTCGAGTATTTTTCCGCATAATTTTTATATTATTATAACGCACAAAAGATCTTTAGTTTATACAAAAGCAGATAGTCGTATATAAATTTATCATACAAAAGTAAATTATTCATTAAATAATTTAAGTTACATTATAAAAAAAACGATCAATACGAATTCCAATCATAAAATATTTTACTTATTAAAAACGTACACTTCAATTAATTTCTTCAATCAAACCTTTTTAAAAATTAAAACATTTCACCAAAAGAGATCCAAACTTAATTTCCACACACAAAATATTCAAACTCGAACCAATCATTCAATCCCAATTACCAACAAACTAATCATCGAACATACAAATCACAAAACATGATCACACACAAAGTCGTTACAATCAAAACCACCGCGACATTGCGCTAGGTTATGGTCGAATCGTTGCGCGCGTATATACGTTTTCGCGCTACCCCAGCGCCATCTATGGGGGGCGGTGGCGGAGCGCTGGCGCCGGGGCGCTCGCCCCCCGCCCCCCGCCCCGGGGGCGCTGAAAAATGTATGCCGAGGCTCTCGTCAGCGGCGGCCCCCTTTGTGCGCCCCGGGACTGCTGTCTAGCTATACGAGTGTGTGGGGTGTGTTTTGTCAATGGTCGTTATTTTGTGGTTTGCGGGTGTTTTTTTATGTTGGTAGTTGTGGTGTATTTAGGGTTGGGTGCGTTTTTGGTTTTGGAAGGATGGGGGGTTGGTGGGTTTTGGTTGGTTGGTGTTGGGTTTTGAACTGGGCCGGCCTAGTGGTGTTGGTGTCTTCATAGTCCCTAGTTTGTACTGGGGATTGTGAAGATATTAGTATTTTTTTGTTGGTAGTTGTGATGTTTTTAGGGTTGGGTGCGTTTTTGGTTTTGGAAGGATGGGGGGTTGGTGGGTTTTGGTTGGTTGGTGTTGGGTTTTGAACTGGGCCGGCCTAGTGGTGTTGGTTGTCTTCATAGTACCTAGTCTGTACTAGGGATTGTGAAGATATTAGTATTTTTTTTTTGTTGGAAAGTTGATTTTTTTGTGAAAGTAAAATATTTTTTAAAATATTGATTTTTTTTCATAAAACAGATAGATAATGTCATTTGATAAACTTTTCGATAAGTTTTTATTTAAAAAATGTGATGTGTCATGGTTAAAATTTAACAATTTATAAATTCGTTGATTATATTATATATTTTTTTAAATCAAAAAATATTTTAACCTTGCGTTTAATGGTCAAGGATGGTTTTATCAATTCAAATTTAAAAAAAATCTGCTAAGAATAGATAATAATTTGTTAATTTTATGATAGTAATAAAAGACTGAACATGCAAATAAAGATAAGCATTAATTTATAACATTTAAATTAACAGTTAAGAAGCAATGCTTGGATGTAGTGATAAAATAGAATCTTAAAAAAAAGCAGATTATGTTAACTCAATTTAAGTCTTATCGTTTTATCAATATCGTACTATAATATAATACAACTTTCAGTTAGATTTTCAATACTATTATATATGTAATTTAATCGCTTCGAATAACTTAATCAAATAAAGTTACCCTTGTATAATGTCAATTATGTATGTATTTATGAATTAAATTATAATTTAGATATTTTTCAATATATGTATGTATGTTTAATTGGAATTCAATTTGATGTTCTCAGTTTAGCTAAATATATTTAACTAATTGTAAGCCGGCCCAAATTCAACCATTAATACGTCGATAAAATATAGTTTAATTTAGTAATAAATTTGTCATGAGTACCTACAGATAAAGAGGTAACTTTGATTAATTATGTGTTGTTTTTAATTTAATTAAGTATATCTAGGATCAAATTAGGCTAGACTATTTACATATAACCTTGAATCAATTAAGGATCACCGTAGCCAGGATTATTTTAGGGGGGGGGGGGTAAAATAGTTTGTACTTGAATTTATTCAAGCACAAACTACTTTGAGTATTCAACTCATCAAGACTTATTTGATATTATACACATAAAAAATCCGGAAATTGTTCATCAATAATCAAACTAGGCCTGCCCAGTTATTTAAATCTAACACAAACTAATTTCAGCATTCAACTCATTTATAATATGTATTTCGCATCCAAGGATATAAAGAATAAAAATATACAAATAAAATACAAAACAAAACAAACCAAAAAATTAAATTAAAATACAATAAATGAAAAAAAATATATTCATTCAACTAATCAAAACTCATTTGAAACTATACAAATAAAAAACCCTAAAATTGTACACCAATAATCAAACTATGCCGGCCCAGTTATAATTTAAAACACCAACTATGTATGTACTTTCAGCATTCAACTTATTTATTTATTTCACATCCAAAAACATAAAGGAAAAAAATATACAAACAAAAAACAAAACAAAACAAAAACAAAATTAAAAATTAAATTAAAATATAACAAATAAAAAAAAAATATTAATTCAACTCATTCAAACTCAATACAAAAAAATCCCAAAACATCAACACAATAAAAAAAAACATCAAACCATCACCCCGATGACAACCATCAACGAAAATCCCCCCCCTCCCTACACCCATCAATTACTACCTTTACACCCGACACCTCCCACCCACACAACAACCCACCAAACACACACACCCTCACCACCACGGCACAGAATCGATATCGCCCGCGCGCCGTCGGGGGGCGCAGCCGGCGGGGGCGCGCGGCGCCGCCCCTCGGCCGGCCCCCGAACCCGCTTTTTTCATATCAGATATTGATTTCGGGCGAGGCGCCGCCCGACGCCTCCGCCCCCCGGATCATCCGCCCCCATCATCACGCGAAATCGCCGGTCGATGCGATGACGGATTCGATCGGCGCCGGTGGGGGGTGAGGGCGGAGCCCCCCCCGAGACACAACCTCAATTTTGGTCGTTGGGTTGGTATCGATTTGTGTGGGAAGGGTGGCAGGATTGTGTTTTTGATGTGATGATTTTTTTTTTGGTTTTGGTTTTTTTGGGTGGATTTGTATGTTATAAATAAATGTATGGTTGGATTTTAATTTTTTTTGTATAATTGGAATTTTTATATTTAAAAAAAATATATTTGAAAGTTGTTATGATTTTTTACGCAGCCTGTGACGTATTGTATTAAATAGTTTTATCGATTTGTCGATAAAAAAAAACTTGAAAAAGTTATTCAAGAAAAATATAGAAAACTTTTGAAAAAATATGTTTTGTTGGATCTTTTGAACGTTGGGTTGGTATCGATTTGTGTGGGGAAGGTGGCGGGATTGTGTTTTGGATGTGATGATTTTTTTTTATTGGTTTGGGATGGTTTTGGGTGGTTTTGTATGTTATGAAAAAATGTATGGTTGGATTTAAATTTTTTTGTTTAATTGGAATTTTTATATTTAAAAAAAAATATATTTGAGAGTTGTTATGATTTTTTACGCAGTCTGTAACGTATTGTACTAAATTTTTTTATCGATTTATCGATAAAAAAATAGTTGAAAAAGGTATTCAAGAAAAATATAGAAAATTTTTGAAAAAATATCTATTTTGTTGAATTTTTTGAACGATAATAATTTTTAATTTAATAATAATAATAATATAAGTATATTAATTTAGTTTTTTATTATTAATATGAGTATTCTATCAATGGATATTAATTTTTTTTCATCAATATTTTCCCATAATAATAATAATAATAATAATAATAATAATAATAATAATAATAATAATAATAATAATAATAATAATAATAATAATAATAATAATAATAATAATAATAATAATAATAAAAATAAAAATAATAACTGATTTCTATTTGCTTGCTCATAATAATGCCAATATATAATAATAAAAGTTAAGTAAACCTTTAATATTTCAGATTCTATTTTCCAAATTAACTCCTAAATTTCACATTTTATTTCAAAACAGTTTTCCAAAATGCGCGCCCATTGATATTCAACGGGTTTACTCACTAGTAAACTTATAATATACGAACGTATTTACAATCTTTTTTTCAGAAAAACTATCCTAATGAAAAAACTATTAGGAAAGTTATCTTAGGCGATAGGTCAAGAATGATCGCTCACTCGAAGGTTAGAAAAAATAAACTGACCCATCGAATAGTTCAAACATATACATTGAGGAATAGAAAACATAAAAATTATATAGGTAGAGTTATAATATATTATACAACTTACTGTATCGAGTAGGGAAAATTTAAATTTGAAAGTTAATTTAGTTTGTTTTGAAAAAAAAAAAATGAGATGTTTTATGAAGGCAGTGTATATTTGTTTGACGCTTCGAAGCATCGTTCGGGTCGGAAAAATAAAATTGATTCAATTCAGCGGTTCGCAAGCTTTTCCATGTTGTGGAAAACTAAGATCCAAAAAAAGAATTATTTATTTTTCACTATCAGATAAACGAAACCGGTTTTTTTTCATTAAAATTTCTGTAGAAAAAGTAAATTGAATTAAATCAAGTCTAATGACTCAACTCGAAACTTTTTGCGCAAACTCGTAGCGCGTTTTAGTTTACCAATAGTCACCTCTTTAATTTATTTTCACCCTTTAGAATCAGAGATTCTCATACTCGACATTTTCCATTATTGAATTCTATATTATGAAAATAACTTTCTATTATTGCTATTATATAATTTTAGGAATGATTGATATCTTACTAGAAACTAGATCAATGTTCTTAGTAGATTTGTATAAATATTCTACAGAATCGTCATTAATTAATAACATGAAATAGAATATTTATATAGAAATGAAATACACAACAATAGATTTGCCACATAATATTATATTCAGGGCTTTGAAGCAACCACTTTTTTGAGTTACTCCTCTCCGGTATCAAAGTACTTGATCCAGCTCCACTCCATATTCCGATTAAATTTAATCAATTATTAAAATATTTAAATTTAAAATATAAAAACACACAAATAGTATAAATATATCACTATGAATTGGGAGAGAATATTGATAAAATCGTTATAATCTAATTATAATTAAAAATTAGATTAATGTCAAATTTTTTAACAAAATGCATGTTGGAGTACTATAGATTTCTATGCTCCAGGTAAAAACCCGTTGCTTCATCTGCTCCGTGCTCTTGCTCCCATTTCGCTCAAAGTCCTGATTGTAATTAATGTGTAGATATAAAAAAAGTTTTATTGAATATTTATCAATCTTTATTCATAAATATTCAGATTTACAACCAAATTTCACAGAATCCATAAATCAAAAACGAGTTCACTTCAATAAATCAATACGAACCAAACACGTAAAAAAATCACACGAATCCGAACAAATTCAAAAATCCGAAAATAAAGCTTCAATCACGTTAAGCGCCCATAAAACGGAAAACGGACCCGCAGGTTGTTGGGTGCTAATCTTCAGGAGACGGCGGGTCGTGTTCAGATGGCACCTGACCCTCCATCATCACGACCCTCCTCCTCTTCAGACAAACGAGCAACATAAAGACGAGGGTCGTCCGAAATGACTGTCCGCAGAATTAGACGTTGCGTATTCGTTGGCCAAACGCGGCCATGTCCTATTCGTGTTATGGTTTATTTAACAGGACCGATTGTTGTAATGGATTTTTGGGTGTGTCGTTGTTTATGTTGATGGAAATATCATCTAATGAATATATGTGCTATGCATCATTTGCCAAATTGCTTATTTCGTGTATTACGCAAAAAAAAATTGCTCCGTATGTGAAAAATGTTCAATTTTTTCTTTTCATTGTCTCTGTTTCCGCATTTCTTCCTTTTTATGATTTTGTAAGTGTCAATGGTTAGGTTAGGTTGTTTTTTTTATTGAAACATCGATTGTTATCTAAAAGGTTAAAATTTCGCTAAATGAAAATGGAGGCAATAAAAATAAATTTAAAGTTTGAATAATAAAGGTGTTTAGTTTTGAAAACCATCAAAACAGCGTCATCCAAATATATCTATAATATTATATTGTTCACATACGACGCAAAACTGTTTTGCGTCAAATTTGAACAATGTAGGATGGCGCTGTTGATGGTTTTAATGAAAATTTGTACTTCTTTTTTATTATCTTTATTTCCGCACTCCTTCCTTTTTATAGTCTTGGAAGTGTCAATGGTTAGGTTAGGTTGGTCTTTTTGTCAGTTTTAAGAACTGATTTATATCTAAAAGGCTAAAATTTCGTTAAATGAAAACGAAGAAAATGAAAAATAAGTTCAAATTTCGGATAATGAACGTGTTTAGTTTTGAAAAACATCAACAAAGCGTTATCCCATTATATTGTTTGCATACGACGTAAAATTGTTTTGCGTAGTACACGAACTAAGCAATTTATAACATATGCACATAAATACAAACTGAAACATTTTCAGGAATGCGGTATCGATCGTATAAAAAGTATAAGTGTATACAATTCCTCGGAAAAATGTAAATTGTATCCCTAAATAGCGGCATAATTTAAACATGTTCTTATTTTTTGGCTGAAAAAAGTTAAAGTTTTTCTTGTTCGTTTGTTGGATATAGATAATCGTGCTAGCGCAGGAGTCATAACGTCAGGAATTCAGGCCATGCATGGAAAATCGATATTTTTTTTATATATGAATTTTTATAAATTCGTAGCAAAATGAATCTACATATGCATTTAGATTGAAATTGATAGTAGGGACGCAATTATTTAGGAATTATTTTTTTTAAATTTATTAACGTACTGATTTTTATCTGAGGTAACTAATAAAAATAAATCTTTTGACAAATTAGTATTTTATATGAAAAAATGGCTGATTTTATAAATTTATACAGATACAGATACTTAAAATTCGTATTAAAAATAAAAGTTTATGATTACGAATACGTAAGTAGATTTCTCAGATCATATTATTTTCATGAGCACGAAAAACTAATCTTACGTAAATTAGATATAATTTATTTAAATATATGATCTTTGTGACATGTAAAATTTTTTAATGATATGAAATTTATTTTTCATTTCATGCGGATCATTTGATACTTGAACGAAAACATATTTAAATTTTATATGAACAGAGACATTTGATAGAGTCATCTATTTTCATTCTTTCTAACTAAACGCAATTTAATTATTACATATATTTCACTTGAATAATAATAGTAACATTATAAATTTTGACTACTTATTGTCACATATTGTAGATGGATAATATATGTTATTAATTTCTCTTTTACGAAATTCGTGGTTTATGATATATTTTATATAAAATGTACTCAATTACTTTTGTGTCCAAATCTTAAAATTCCGAATAAATTTTTTTTAATGCCCATAATAAATTTTATTTATTAAAAATAAAAGGTTTCTAAGGTGAGGATTTGTGATCATATTATAGTTTCAACGTAATAATACTGCTTCATATTGTAACTGTAAACGAGACAATACGCTCAAATTCCCATAAGAACTGATTTCCCACAATTTCATGCGTACAAAATAGAATTTTGTATCATTTTTTTTATAGAAAATTTATGCGAAGTCGTTTTTCTTATTTTCATACAGAATATATTTCATCAAAAAAATCTTAGCATAAAAGTACATTAGTAGAAGTACAGTAGACTATAATGTGTATATAAATAACATCTTATGATCAATAGTCAAATATTAGAAATACTTGTATGAGTTTTTAAAAATATTTTCAAGGTTTTTAGTTTGGTTCAGTTAAAAAAATTAATAAAAAATTATAAATTTTAGTAACGATGAATTCATACAATATTTATTTTATGAGTCAGTGGCTGAGTTGTGTTGAATTTACCAGTTCTCATCGATCTCTTGAGTTAAACGACATTTGGTGTAGTTGGCTTGAAACCATTTTGGCGAGGGATGTTTCCAGTACCTTCTTGAGAATTACCTAAGGAATATGGGGATACTGTGCGAAAAGGGGAAGGCTTTTCCCCTCATCACCACATGCTGATCATACGTGATAAATAAAAACGCCCAAACTTTCTATATAGTATCGGAAAACCTTTGTCTTGCAATGGACGCTATATGATATTTCTGTTTATTTATTTAATCGCGTCTAAAGCAATACAAATGAAAAATACCAAACAAATGCAAAATACAAAACAAAACAAAGAAAAGTAAAGTAAAATAAAATGAAATTATAGCAAGTCGAGTGTATAATTGTATATAAAAGAATTCGATAGTCGAATGAAAACATCATTATATTATATTATAACAAGAATTTTCTAATATAACATTAGAAAATTCAACACATTTTTTATCTATTATACATATCGAAAGAACTGAAGCGATTTTTTTTTAAGTTTGATTTCTGTTTCCAATTCGATACGCAATCACATCCATTTTCAAATCGTACAACCTTTCGCTTAACTTCTATGATCTATCTCACCGATACATTCAAGAAAGCTTTTGTCAATATCAAACATACAATCCAAATCAATAACGACTAAACAATCCTTGAACGCAAAACCATAAAAAGTCAACCACCACTAAATAATTCAATGAGCACATACCAGGCGGAAAAAATTCCAAAAATTAAATACCCTTTTTCCCGCCTAATATATTGAAACGTTTTCCGGTTTCTTTTACAATATGGGGTCGCTCGAATAATCAATACGAGCGCATTTCGGATCGAACGTGTTCGTTCTGTCAAAATCAAAATTTCAGATTCGATCCGGAAATTCTGAATTTGTTTTTTTTTTCAGGCTACGCGGAAAATTCCAGTGGCCTTATTTCGTTTTATTTTGATGAGTTATCGGTGAATTTTGTGTTTGATATATTGTTGTTTTCGAATAATTAAAATTAACGATCGGTTGTAACGTGAGATACAATTTGTTTGCTTTTGTATATAAGGAAAATTTTCTCTCGGAAAAACTTTTTGACGTCGAACGAAAAATTCTTTTGTATGAAATGTGTATAAAAATGTAAAATTAATACTTAAAAGTTGAATAATTATGTATTTAAATAATATTTTATAAATAGAAATTTAATTCTATAACGTTAATTGATTATAATTTAATCAATATTTTTTTAATGATCGTCAAAATAATATTAAGGTGTGTATTTTCGCGTAAATTTTATTAGATTTCCGATAAGAGTATAAAAAAAATCCAATTTCTTTCTGATGAAATTTAATTAGAAGTCACGAAAGTCATATTATCTAACACGACACATTTATAAATCGTGTTGTTGGAAATTAACAGTTGTATTTTAAAAATTACACTAATTTCGACAGTTTTTCGAAAGTATAATATTTGATCTAAACATATAAAAAAAGCTCTAATATTAATCAAATAAGAGATATCACCATAATATTATGTAGTTTTCCTTACGCATGGGAAAGAATATAAAAGATACACATATGGCACAATCATGTTTCCTCTTCGCTCAATCTTTCTTTCTATTGCACACACAATCATCACTCTTATCATAACGTGTCATAAAAATCTTTTCATAATACAAAATATATTATATGATTCGCAAAAATATTTATTTTACACAAAATCATACATTTCTTTCGACTTACTGTATATATAATAACAGTTATGTTTATTTATATTATGTTATTATTATAATAATATTATTTTCATTACAGAACAAATGTTTTTTTAATATCAGAAGTTCAGATATACTATGTAACATACACACCCAATACTACTTTTGCACGTTTTTTTTACACGGTTCAAGGAACAAAAACCGATTATTTTTTATTCGATTTTTTCAATTAAAAAAATGTATCATTATGCCTAATGGTAAGATTCAGTGCAGGCCAGTATACTATTATAATTACATGTATGTAATTATAGTTATTTAATAAAAAAATTCAATGTTTTTTGATGATTTTATATGTCGAAATTTTTTCACATAATACAATATTCATAAAGTATATTTGGTTGGAAGTTCTATCTAAATATACTGATGGAACCTATCTCCAATGTTTATATGGTTAAAATAAATTTTTTTATACGGTAGTCTCTGGAACGTATTCCCTGTGTAAAAAGAGGATTGGATGTATTTTTAAAAATAAGAGAAAGTCATAATAATTCTTTATTAAATATTTTTAATAAATTATATGCAAATTTATTATTCAATTATTGATCACATTACAAATCTCTCAATTTTTCTTTACAAATAACCAAATCATTGATTATAAAGATTTTCGAATGAATTTTTATGAATCATTGGAAAATTGAAAACTTTGATCCAATTTTATGAAATTCCTTATTTTTTCGTTTTATATTAAAAAAAAATCATGATCGAAATTTCGTATTTTTTCCAAACTCTCATTTAGAAATACCCAATTTATTCCCTCCCGGACTAATTATTAATAGATCCATACGTTCTCGTTCTCCGAAGCATTTCATGACTCACAAACGCGATCGGATTCATCCACAAAACACATGCTTCAAAAATTCCCAATAAATTCTAACACACAACAAATCCCGCCACAATCCGACGGACATTTCAAAAATTGAGACTCAAACTCTCCATTAATCCCATTTTCGTCTCGAAAAGAGGTTTGCGAAGGTGTGAAAATGGAGATGGAGGGTCGCCCCACAGATTCGATTTGCAAAATGAGTTCTTTCCGAAGATAAAGGTGGCGTATATTTTATCGATTGGTTATGGGGTTTTTTGTTTGTTTATGTTCGTTTGTGGGATGTGTTATTTCTGCTTGGGAATATTTCTTGTTGATTTTATTTATGGGTTGTTTATGTAATCGGGTGAGTAACTTTCATGCGTGAGTAATTGTGTAGAAATGTGAAAATAATTATAGACGTCGAAGTGTCGTCGTGTACGTGATGTGTGTTGTGTGTTTTTATATAAAAATTTTTTTTATATATATAAAATAAAATTGATAATATTAAAAAAATATATTATGTTATACATTTATAAATATATTAAACAATTTGTACATTTTTATAAAATTTTCATTAACATTCATCCAGTATCTTCGTTTGGGTATAAAATAATATTTTGAGACATCTGTTGAAACATTTTCTTATGTTTAAAGTTCTAAGAAATTTTTGAATAAAATTTTACTGGTTTTCTTTTCGAAATAGTTTGAAATTTTCTAAATATTGTTTAGTATTTTCAGAAGATGTCTATGAAAACAAAATTTTCGAATTGGAATCTACTTGGTAACCAATTAACAAATAACTGAATCAATTGATTCATACTAAATTATTTTTTTTATGAAAGGAAGTGAGGTTGAAGAATAAAAATGATTTACGAAAAAATCAAATTGCTTTTTTTCATCACTTTTTTCTGTGCATACATTCATATTTACAAAATCACTTAAAACGTAGCATTTTCACAGATCGAACCATATTTTCAGGACGAGAACTTCAAAAATTCAAAAATGATTACAAGTAAGGAACATCTATATAATGCTTATAAATAATTGACTAGAATAGTAGACATTCAAATATTAAATGTTTGGTTAAATCACAAGTTATATGTACTAAAATTCCAATATACCTATTTCGAATCACACAACCGCTAAATACAATATAACATCCCCGTTTGAAATAAACACACTGAAACTTTACTGAAATACGAAATGATAATAAAAAAAATCTATAAATATATTTCATTTATATGGACGTATGTCTGAGTATTTTAAAATCTATAAACAATCAATAAATCGAAATCAAAACCCGCTATATTCGATAAGTGGACACAATTGGCGCTAAGACTTTCAATACTCTTGCTTGACTATGACAGGAAGCGAATCTCAGGAGTCCGAAAGGTCTGGAGGTGGACCTCCTTGTTCCGAAGGTGGCATCAGCATTTGCTGCTGCTGCAGAAGTTTGGCAGCAGCCGGAAAACCTCCGAGTTCGAAGCCAGCTGGAGCTACTATTCCTGCAGCACTTGCTGTTCCTTGAAGATAGGCTATGAGTCTGAAATTTTCGATTTGTTCAATTATAATTGAGTCATTATTTATTAAAGTATTTTTTTAATAGGTAATAGTTTTGTTTATAAAAAGTTTTCCCTTTTCTCAAAAAAGTTTCAAACAATTAATAAATGTGAGTATAAAGAAAATTTAAAAGTATTTTATGTAAAATAAAGTTAATTGAAATCAAACCTTCTTAGTTCTTCAAGAGCGTTCGCTTGCATTAATATATAATTTTTAGCTAATAACAGAGTAGCGATTTTAGATAATTTTCTGACAGACGGAGAATGAGCATAAGGAATCACACTTCTTAATTCATCCAAAGCGTCGTTCTAAAAAAATAAAAATAATTTAAGAATTTTAAGTATAAAATAAATAAAACTACAATACACCCTGCATATCTTACATACTAGGGATATCATTACCTGTCAAATGACCCAAAAAACGGTTCGGTAATTTACCGGTAAATACAAACGTTTTTTATACGTTTCGAATATTTTTGAAAAGTGATGTTTTTTTTAGAAAAATATTTTTGGTTTTACAGTTTTTTTGGCTTCTCGTTATTTTTTTCAAAATTTAATTTACCGATAAACCGATAATTATATATTTTTTACTGGTAAATAAATTTCGGTAAATTTGACATCCCTACTATATTCCCTAACCCCTTTTTAAATTGCAAAAAAATAATTTACCAAATCATGCATTCTTCGTCTTTCCCGCGCATTTATATTCAACCTAACACTTTTCCCTTGCCTCGCCTTTTGTTTTCCAGCACTCAAAGCCGGATTCATACCAACACTCCTCTGAGACTGAGGAATTCTGAAAACACACAAAAAAACAATTAAACACAAACGAAAAGATAAAAAATATCAATCAAACTTAAAAAAAAACCTATGAGAGTGATGACTTCCGCTCGGTTCTGGCCGATTTTCATCATGTCCGGGCTGCATGGGCGGGGGCGGAGGCGCAAGGGGCGCCGGCGCCATATTGGGGCCCCCCTGCAAATAAAACCCCCCCAGCCCCACGGCCCCCAGGGGCGTACGCCTTCCGGGCACGCTTTGGGGTGGCGAGCGCGTGCCCTCGCCGGGGGCCCATGGCGGATATTGGCCACCCTGCTCCATGGTTGCAACACTGGGCTGAAACGTCAAAGTTGACGTGTTATTTTCTTTTTTGAAATTAGGCATTTTGATGGGTTTGATGTGTAGGTGTGATTTTTATGAATGATTTTGTATTATGGGATTTTTTGGGTTTTTTTGATTGGTTGTTTGGTGGATTTTTCGTTTGAATGTTTTGGGGTTATGTGTTTTCTGTTTCGATTTTTTTAAATTGGAAAATCATTTGAATTTATTGTTGAGAAAATGTTTTTAATTCGTAATAATACGCATAGTAAACATATATTTTGAATTTAAGTCATATTTACATGGAAAAAAGGAAAAAATATATTTACGTAACTGAAATACATATTTTTATATTATAAAAATAAATAAAAAGTTTTTTTATAAACTTTTTAAGATATCAACTTTTTTATTATTCATATGAATGATTCAAATTATAATGAAATGCATTTAAAATTTTTAAAATTGAGTTCAAACAACACTGTGATAATAAAATTGAATTTAATTATAACCAATCATGAAAAAAGATATAAATATCATAAAAAAATTAAATATACCTATTCAATTTTTAATTAGTTAACAAAAAAACTCATTACTATATTTATATTTACATTTGATACTATTTTTATGATTTCAAAATTAAATATTTATCTTCAAATTGAATTCAAAACGAAACAAAGACATTTAACCATACAATCATAATTTTTAATCAATTAAAAAAACTATACAAACATAACCACATACAAACTTTATTTTAATCTTACACACAAACAAATTCCCAAACTCCCCTCCCACCGAACAACAACAAACCAAAAACCATCCCAAACCAAAAAAACTCACCTCAAAACCAAAATCGACCACCTAAATCTCCAAAAACAACTTCAAAACATAACTCCCCGACTTTTCGAGGTTACGAAATACCCGCCGATTCGAAAATCTAACCCAAACGAACGGACAAGTGCTGCGCGCGGGACGCTAACATGTCGACTGGAGGGCGCCGGAGGGGAGGGAGAGGGGCGGCGGGCGCGGGGGCCGAACAACAACAGGGTGGTCCGGCGATTATCTTTCACTTAACCGCCGGGGGGGCGGCGGGGGGTCGGATGCTGCGCGTTTTCGGTGCGCTCTGTAGCTGGGGTTGATGGCGGGTTGGAGAGGGATGCAGAGGCCGTGGTAGTTACCCTTGTCGGGTTGTTGAAGCGGGGTTGTGGGGGGTGGGATTCGCGGGTTTATGGGGTTCTATGTGAGGCGGTTGTGATTTTTTTGGTGAATTGTTTTTGGGGTTGAAGGTTGGAGTTGAGTTTGGTTTAGTTGATGGGTTGTTGGTGTTGAGGTGGTTTTGGTGTTTGATTTTTGTAATGGTTTTTTGTGAATTTTGGTTGTTGAAGTTAAATCTGGTTTAGTTGATGAGTTGTTGGTGTTTGGGTGTTTGATTTTTGTAATGGTCTTTTTTAAATTTTTATTGTTGAAGTCGTAAGGTAGCGATACCAGTGGTTGATCGTGTATCTGTGGTTGACTACCCAGAAAAACGTAAAAATTAAGGTTTTCAAAGACGATAATCTTTCGGAAAGGGTGCGATAAATAAGATGTAATAAATGGCTAATCTATTGCATACTTTGTGGAAGATTGTCGTCTTTAAAAAGCTTAAGTTTAAGTTTTTTTTGAGAAGTGGTCAATTACTGGTATATGGTCAAACACAAATGCATTACATCATAAAAGATCTGTAAATGTTGTAAATGATCTATGTACGTCTGATTTATTCAATTTGAAAATGGATGTGATAGCGTCACTTTTGTTCAAAAGTTAGTTTCGATCTTTGGTTTTTTGGGAGTCATTTTTTACTTGATTGAAATATTCTATACTATTTTTTCAACATTGAAAAATATTCATCAAGTCAATGTATACATTTTTTTACAGAAAAATTAATTTTCAAATAAATAATTTATTTTTTAGTAAAAAAAAAACTATTCAAAGTCATCAATCGATACAAAAAAATAACAATATGAAAAAAAAACTTACAATCAATCTTAATTCGCAAAAAGATAAATTTTTTGAATTATGCCTAATCCTCTCGATACGTTCCAGAGACTACCGTGTAAAAAATATATGGTGACTATATAAAAATTGAAGATAGGTTCCATCACTATATTTGCACAGAACTTCTATCTAAATGTGTAATGTAAAAAATTTTGCCAGTAAAACCATAAAAAAACATCGACTTTTTTTAATAACTATAATTACATACATAAAATTATAACAGTATACTGTTCTGCACCGAATCTTACCATTATGGCAAAATAATACATATTTTTTTCATTTTTATACCGCGCTTAAGTAAAAAAAACCGTGTAAAAAAACAATCGGTTATTCTTCATTAAACTGTGTTATTTCGAAACCGTGTAAAAAGAATATTGGGTGTATAAAAATATTTTACATACATATATAAATAAAATATTCAAACGTTGCGGAACAAAAGTGAACACAGATTCATCACATAGAACTCTGGGCAGCTGACGCCTCTATTACATTGTTTTCCAGCCTCAATAGTACTCTACTATTATATTTTTGGGGTAGCTGCGCCACTAAATAAGGGGTCGTACATTTCAATGATCGTCGCCAGTTCAGACTCGTTAGGGGATGAGCGAAACGACTAGTTCTACAAACGCATTATAGGTGTCTCTAAATCGAACAAATCATCCGATTTAATTACTATTTAAATTTAAAACGTCGATTAAATATTATTTTAAATTTGATTTTGTATTTAAATAATATATTTTTGGATTAAAATAATCAAATATCGAAGTTTCAAACCTATTTTCGCAAATTTTCATCGCCAGACGGCTCTGTACGGAAAATTGTTGGAAATTACCGCCGGACGCTCTCACGGAACAATATGGAACGAAATGGGGGAAAGCATATGCTTTTCAGGGTAACAAACTTCGCTGAAAAACGTATGTTCCACGTTTTATATCTGATCTACAGATGTCTCCAGATAACATATTCAAATCCACACCATCAAATTCCAAAAAAAAAAAATTAATCCATCCAAAAAATACAAACTGAACCAATCAACCCAACACTAAGAACCAATCCCAACTTTCATCCAAAACAAAAACCCAATTTCTCCCAAAAAAATCTCTTCTCATCTCATCTTGGAGCATTCCTCGAACAATATCCAATCAGCCGGAGCTGACAGATGCGGCGCGGTCTTTCGAATTGGACCCGACAAACGTTTCGCTCATCCGGCTCCCGGTAATTACCGGAGACGGGGCCGTAATTACGGAAATTGGGAAGCGCCGAATCGGCCGTTTCGAACCGCCGAATTTCGGCCTGCAAGAGCGCTGAGGCTAAATGGTTATGGATTGGACGGGTGCCGGTGCTTTATGGGTTCGATTGATCTATTTTAATTGTATACCGTATTTTTTTTATATTGAAAAGTGTTTTATGTGAAATTTGTAGATTTGTGGTAACGTTCCCCAAAATTTTCCTATTACGGACAGGGCTTTGGAGCGGAGCGCGGAGCAGTCGGAGCTTTATGGGTTCAATTGATCCGTTTTAATTGTGTACTGTATTTTTTTGATATTAAGAAGTGTTTTATGTGAAATTTGTAGATTTGCGGTAACTTCCCCAAAATTTTCCTATTATGGACAGGACTTTGGAGTGGAGCGTGGAGCAGCCGGAGCAGCGTTTTTTTGCCCGAAGCAATAGCAGAGCCAGAACAGGAAAATTTTTAGTGCTCCGGTGCTCTGATATATATATTTTTAAATTTAATATGTACTCTAATTTGACACTTTGCATCACAACTTACACTATATTTACAAATTACTTACATTATCTGCTATTTTATTTAATAAGATCAATGAGTAATGTATATAATTCTATTTTAATTGCAATTGTATGTTGTAAATGTATATCCAGGGCCATAGAGAGAAATTCCAGGCCTCGAGAAAGAGTTAAAATTTTTTTTTTGTAAATGTTCAATATTTTACACAAGAAACCGTATACTTACAAAAACCGACTTTTCCGAAAAAAAAATTACGAAAATTTTCAAAAGTATTCGAAACACAAAAATTTTCAACATCGGTAACGAACCCTCAAAATAGCTCGGATCCTGGGAATTTATCCCTCTCTACCCCCCTTTCAACGGCCCTGTATATCTCTAATAAGCTATATGCTGTTTTTAGTTGTAAATAAATACTTTATTTTTATTTTTATATGAATTTATTGGTACATCGAAGAAAATCGAAGATTATAATTTTTATTTAAAATTTTTTATCGGAGTACGGAGCGGAGCAAGTACTCGGGTGCCGGAGCGGAGCAGGAGCAGAGCAATTCAAAAAAGTGCTCGCTCCAAAGCCCTGATTATAGAACACTTTTGAACATCGCACAAATCTTTTTTGAACACATCTTGGTCTAAAATTATAGCAAATTAAGTAAAATTTGAATTTAATTCTAAATTAAAATAGAGTTAAACCGATGCTTTAAATTTTGGCACGGTCGTATTTTTGTAAATGCAACAACGCTATGTGAAATGTTCAAATATTTTCTCGCAAATTTAACGGCGACATTTGTGCACTCGAGCAAGAAAAAGCTTTCAGGGATGTTCGGTTTTCAGATGCGAGACTGTTTGCTTTGCATTCGTCGCAAAGTTTGAGAAACTCGGCGTGAAATATTGGAAATACGTGACTCTTTCTCACGTGTTGATTACGTGTGTGACTTTCAGTACATTTCACACAAACGAAAGATTTCTCTAAAACGTACACCTGTTATTTCAATGTGTTTTTCCAGTAAAAAGGTTGTTCGTTTGTACACGTTGCTTTCACGTTCTGATAATAATAATAATAATAATATGAACACGTTTTCTTTTACAGTCATTATAATCATTTTATATAACAACAATAATTGAATATTGAAATCATCTATTAAATATTCTAAGGAAAAGAAGATTGTATACCTATGTATTTATTAACCAAGTATTGAGCCGCTTAACTTCATTAGTTTATTATAGACATAAGCACATTCTTTATCTTTTATTTCATCAATAGAACGTAATAAATTTCTACTGATTATCGAAGTTAAGCAAAAAGTTACGTGTTCAATAGATACGAGTATACGTAATCGTATACTGTTGACTTGAGATTAGGTATTACATTACTGGTGAAAAAGGTCATCTATAAATACTATCAAATTTTCCTTTGGCAGATTTTTTATCTTTGTCCCAAATTGAAAAAAGAATAATATTTTTTTCATTACTTGTAACACCGGTATTACCGAATAACATTTTTTTTCATTTCAGCAATACACATAATGAAAACTGACAGCAATTTCGCAATCCCCCTTCAAAAAATTTAATCAAAAGATATCATTTTCATATTAAAGCTTCCCCAACCTTTCCTTCATCATCCAATCGCTACATTATCCCACGAAACCTCCAAAACACACATCGATACCCAAAAATTCCAAATCAAAACCAAAAGCAGACTAACGATACGAACCATCGAGTCAACACCGGTTGTAAATAAGAGATCCTTCCCGCTGAAAGAAGTGAAATCCTTTTGGGCCCAGTGTGTTTTGCGGGCTCCCTCGTGTGCCGGGTTTTCCGTTCTGCCGTTAATTGGACCGGGGATTTAAAGGGATTTAAAATAACAAGGAAGCTAAGGAAACGGGATGTTTTGCTTGTCGGCCGCGAATACGTACGTTGACATAAAACCGAAGCTCGGTAAAAACACGATTCCGACGCAAATCCCGACTTACTTATCGAGGTAGAGTAAGCTTCCAATTTGGTGAGATTAAGCGGCGTCGCGTTTAAAATGCTCCGTCTGAGCTTTTAATGGTGTGCGAATGCGTTATGTGATATTTTGACAGATTAATATTTTTATTTTATTTTAGTGTTTGAATATTTTAGTTTATCTTCTTACGAACTAAAATGTCTCATTTTGATAATTTTAGGTTAAAATTTGTATAATAAGCTTCGTCTGAGCTTTTAATGGTGTTCGAATGCGGTATGTGATATTTGATAAATTAATATTTTTATTTTATTTTAGTGTTGGAATATTTTAGTTTAAATTCTTACGAATTGAAATATGTTATTTTGATATATTAATTTTAGATTCAAAATTTGTATAATATGCTCAGTCTAATTGTAAGCTTTTAATGGTGTGAAAATGAGCTATGCGATATTTAACAGATTAATATTTTTATCTTTTCGTTTAGTTTCTTTTTTTAGTTTTTGAAGATTTTATCATACTTTATTATCTTTAGAACTGAAATGTATTTTTTTGATAATTTTAGATTCAAAATTTGTATGATAACCATTAAAATAAAAATGAGAAATTTAAACTTTTGATAAGTTGAATATTGAAACCATCCATTGTTAAATACTTTAAGAATAAGATGGTTCTATATTTATCTATTGATCAAGTAACGAGCCGCTTAATTTCTTTGTTCATATATGTATTTATTTCATCGATAGAATAGATACGTAGAAAGTGAAAATTTTCATTGACTATCGAAGTTAACTAAAAAAAAATATTTTTCTCTTCATATTATTGATTTTACCGATACTGATATTATATTCGATATATGTACTTCCAATACCGGTATTTGTTATATACGCTATTGTATTCGGTATTGGCATTATATTTAGTACAAAACCAATACCGTGTTGGTATTAAATACTATTATATATTCCGATACAATTCTTTATTTTCAACGTTCATAAAAAAAATTGTATTTGTATGTGGATTTCAATATTTTATTTCGAATGATTAAATTTCAGTTTTAACGTGAGTTATCGATAATATTATACTGACATTTGATTATCAAATTTTTAATATTTATTATTTTCTTTGTATAAATTAATAATAATTTAAATTCAATACAATTTTTATTAAAATTATCGATTACACTAAAAACCAGAGCTCTAATTTTCAACATCAATTCAAAAAAATATTTATCTTAACAGAATTAATATAATTATTTTAAAAACTAAACTACTACCCTAATATCATCAATAATCAAATCCAAATTTTCCACAAAACCCAATCACAATCAACAACAACTACCCACGACATCCTAAAAAAAAACGCAGAAACCAACAAAAACCCAAACGAAAATTTTTATTTATCACCATTCTCTATTTCGATTTATTGCGATACGCGCCAACGAGCGCCCAACACCAAAAAGGGACAGCAACACCCCCGACAAGGACAGCCCCGCCCCTGCCCCGCAAGAGCGAAAGGGACACACACACCCGCGGATATCAATTTGTATGTGTCGACCGGTTACGCGTGTATGTGCGTATAAAGGGGTAGTCCCCTCCCGCTCATCTCGGTCGCCCCCCCCTCGGTGGGGGCAGAACAAAGGCTGCGAAGCGGTCGCCATGGCAACGCGGCCTCCCCCCCTCGGGTTGCCCTCTTCGCCCCCCCCGCCGCGGTGAGGTTCTTCCCCTCTGGCTCGCAGCATCCGACAGTTCGAGGAATAAATTTCTTTTTAATGAATTGTTCTGGAACGTTCTCGGAGGTGATTTCGTTTTGAGTTTTCTTGTTTCGGGAAATTCGAGGGATTGGAATTGGTGTGGATGATTGTGGTTTAGTCTGGGAAATGAGAGGATTGATAGTTTTTAGTTGATAATTTTTTTTTTTGGAATGTTTTGTTTGAAATTTTAGTGAGAATTGGAATTAAGATTCGGTTAGATTGGAATTTGAAATTTAAAAAAATCTATCTACTATATAACGTTTTTTTTCATTGAAGATATATTCTTTATACATACAGTAAAACTTCAATTATTCGGACTAGACGGAAATTGAGATGATGAGGATAGTGAAAAATTCGTAAAATCAAGACAAGAAAAAAATTTATTAAATAAAAATTATGAATTAATTAAAAATTACATTAAACCATTTATAGAAATTGTTGGTGTGCATAATTATGCACACAATCTTAAAGCATTTATTGAACGTATTTACAATCTATATATTTTTGATTATTTATAGCGGAAAAATTTGCGAACATAATATAAAATCGACGAGATAGTATATTTATTGGTTCCTAAGATAATAATTAATGAAGTCATAAAATTTTAACCCCATCTGTGAGAAGTTTTTTTAACTCCAAATTTGATCGATTTGGATAATAGATGTACTACTGTACAAATAATAAATCAAATACAAATTGTATACGACATTGAAACCTTTGATCAAATTTAATTATAAATTGAACGACATTCAAACTCTTCCATGGAAAATTTTTCACTGCCACATCCAGTTAAATAAATATATAAAATCTAATTTAAATTTTTCTTAATTACCATTTAAAATATCAATTAAACCATTGACACATATAAAAAAATAAAATTTCTCAAAAATCCCACACTTTGAGTCGGAAAATTCCAGGTTTTCCCTCGGAAGCGTAAGTGAAAAAGATGAGGTGATACCGCACACTGTCGCGTCTCGGGGACGTAAATGTTGTTCAGCGAAACGAGCTGAGCAAACAGAGGGTGTGCTGATGCTGGAGACGAAGGTACATCCACTCCTCGCTCGGCTGAAGGCTACTGGGGGGTTGTGGGGTCGGGGGTGGGCACCCACCGGCACCTGATGGACACTAAGTGGCCATCAAACGGGACATTTACCTGCCGACGTACAGTGAACATTACACGGGCAAGTGTACATACATCACTCTTCGTCTTTGCTGCTGCTGTTGCTGGTGTCGTGCTGCTGTGGTGATGTCAGTGTGCGGATCTCAAAGGGTGGGATTGTTTGAGGTCTTATATTTTTAATGAGATTTGTACGAGGCGTATAACTCGTTGAAATTATTAAAATTATAATTTTAGTGAGGATATGTTAATGAGGAAAGGTTAAGGTATTATAAAAGTGTCAAAAGGAGTTAAGGTTATATGAAACATAACAATGTAGAGGGTAACAAAAGTTGGAGATTATACATATTAAATTTGTGTGAATACAAATGAAAAATATAAATAAATATAGAAGACTTGAAATATAAATATATTTAAATATTCGATACAATGTTGAAATTGTATAATATAATGTAATATAATGTGCAAGTTTCCGTTTCGCACAGCATCCGTCGATAAAATGGCCGCCGCGCGTACCTACCGTCGTAAATGCTCGAATTCCGACCATTTCCGTTTCTATTGTCGAGTTATTATTTTCTGTTACGTGTTATGTACGTAAAGCCGTTATATTTGATTTATAATGTTGTCGATAGAGTAAGGTAAGATCGTTAAAATGGTGCAGGAAGAAAGTATATCATCGGGCCGACCACTTTCGTTCAGTTACTTTTACCGAAAAACACAATTTTATATCGTATCGATTTTATATTATTTATTAATATTAAAATTTGTCTTTGATAAAATAAACTTTGAGCATTTTCGACACATGATCGACATTAGTTAAGTTGGTTTTCTATCATCTTCAATATTTAGTTATAAAATATTTGGTTTCAGCAATAAATAATAAAAGTTTATAGGAACTTAAAAGTGTCTCCCGTCAAGACTTTCATTCGATGGTAAGTCTCAGAAGTACATAAAAATTTTTAAAATGAAATGTAATATTCAGTTGGAATTCAGGGGTGAATTCTATCATATAATATTAAAAGAATTTTTATATTAATAAATATTTTCATAATATGAACATCCAAAAATTCATTAGATGCAATTTAAGATGCACGTGATTTTGTAACAATACAACTATGTGTATTCACGGTACAGATATTGTAATGTTAAATATATTTATATTGCTAATTGAAATTATTCAATTTATTTCCACAAACATCATTCTGATGGCAAAAAACCATCTCATTAACAATCCAAAACACCTCAAACATCCAAACACCAAATTCCAACATCAATTAATCGCTCACACACAAAACAAGCACTGCCACAAACGACAAACCAGAACAATTTTTTCCTCCATCCTCGACAAAACCTCCCCTCCCCCACTGCCAACAGTCTGCATTTCTATTTCCATAAATTTCCCTCTTTCCCATAGCACTTCCGACGCGGAGAGAGAGAAAATGGCGGCGAGGTGAGGCTGCTCCGGAGTTGGGGCACTTAAGCCCCGGCTTCCTCCCTCATCTTCATACATAATGGTATGCTAAACTTTAAATCGTGCGGTTGTTAAAAGTATACCTCTCGTGGAAATTCGAGCACCACTAAAACTCAGTACGCTCGAGGACAATGTGTGTGTGTGTGTGTTTGAACGTGTATGACACTGTTTTCAGCGATGGTCGTTGTGGAATGTTCCGTTTAGGGGTAAAGGAGCGTGAATTTCGTCCGGGCTGTGTAATGAGTTAATTAAAACAGGTGGATGGTCTTTTTGGAATTTTTCGCTCGGCGCAATTGTGTTGGGTGTTAATGTTGTTTGAATCTATTTTGTTTCCGGAACGGCTTAAGGCCTTTTAATTGTGTGTGAAAAAAAATTAAAAATTAACGCTTGGAGTGGTTTAAGTGAATATAAAAGTAAATGTCGAGTGAAATTTTGTTACGCATGTGCAAAATGTTTTCAATAGTTTTACTTTTATAATCATTGGAGTTTAGCAACAAGTGTTCTGAATGCTAAATGGATATGTACATATACCGTTGAATTGAGATCATTTGTAAATGATGATTTTTTTAAATTCAATACTTAGATTAAGAAAAATATTAGAAATTCCAAATCTATATCAAAATGATCTTATTTCACATACGAAAATACATGTAATACTAGTACATCAGATATCAGGGATACTATAAAGTAGAAAGTTTATGTATTTAAGTCAAGAATTAATAAATAAATTTTTGTAGCAAGATTATTAAAAAATTAAGACCTTAAAATCACTGAAATTTGATCAGATAATTTAAAAAATATCTCAACTTAAAATATACGAGTTTAGACTCCCAAAAAATGCAAAATTATTCAAAACTAAAACTTCAATACAAAACGACAATTAAATTTCATCCATTTAAAAAAAAAAAAAAACACAATCAACATTCTCCCACGACATCAATGACTCAACACGCCCAAAACTGACTCACATAAACATTTTTCCAACAAAAAAATTTTCCACAACCATCCACACACAATTCATTTCCACGCTGCACCCCCTCGCAGATAATCCGTTTTCTTCTCCCCGCAGCAAGAAGGGGGGCGGCGCCCCGGGCGTAGCGGGGCCCTAATCGGCTCTCAGTGGGGCTCCGCCCCGGCCCCGGGGGGCCCCCGTCCCATATAGGTTAATCATGTAAGCGAACCGATAGAGCGGTAATCAGGAATCGATAAGTCGACCGGGATGGATGCTCGCTGTGCGACATTCGATCCAGCGTTTTGCACCGATTTATTGCTGCTTGTTTGGTGTTGGAGTCGGTTTGTGGTGGTGTGATTGATGGGAGATGTGGTTGCGGTTTTTGGGGGTGTTTGTGTGCTTGTGGGAGGTTGTTGTTGGTGTTGGGATGGTTGTGGTCGGCTTTGTAAAATGTGGGATTGATTGAAATTTGTTTTTTCGGGATGATGGTGGGTGAGGTTGTTGGGTGGTTGCTGGTGATATATGTGTGTTTGTTGAAATAGTCTTCTTATTAACCTTCATATGTATATCCTTTCACTTCAGTTGTTGTTTTCAGTTTTATTGTTAGTTGTTCTATGAGCATGGTGGTAACCTCCTCAAGGTGTTCAATGGGTGTCGAAAAAACGTCGTCATTATCACCAAATACCGAGAAAAAACCGGACACGAAAAAAAAAATAACCTTCATAAATAAATAATGCATTGTAGCTAAATTTCGATATAGAGGACTATTGCTAATGAGGGGGTGTCCATTAAAACCTAAAATTCGTTATATGTTAAAATATATAAAGGTAAGTTTTCTGAATGCTTTTTTTACTAAGAAAATAAACGACACAATAAAAGGTTAGTAAAATTTCCGTAAGTGGACTTAAAATACATATTACGTAATTTTAAACAATCTTCCTAATAACATACACAAATAAATAAATAATATATTGTAACAAAATCTCGATATAATGGACTAATGATGGAGAGTGGGTGTCTGTTAAAGTTGAAAATTCGTTATAATATTATGTAAAGGTAAGTTTATTGAATACTTTTTTTATAAAAAAAATGAACAGCATAATACAAGGCTAATGAATTTTCTATAAATGGATTTGAAATACGTATTTCATAATTTCAAATAACAATGAGATGGTTATGAAAACTTTAATTCACTGAAAAAAATCTTTCATCAAATAGAAATTAATAAAAAAAAACAACTTTTTATCAAAAATACACTTTATTTGTATATAAGTACAACATTTTTCAAAAGTGGGATTTTTTTTAAGCATCACCTCGGATTAAACATGTGTAATATAACATTGAAATAATGTTTTTAATAATTTATACATTTGACCGAATATTTTGTCCATTTTATCCGAAGTCTGTTAAATCAATGTTTTACTGTAATTGAATCAAATCAAACGCATAGATTGAATCAATTATCATTTCAATTATGCTGAAAATTGAAAACAACGTGTAAATGACACATACATTAATCACAATATACTATCAAAGCATACCTTTTCTATTTTACAACGAACACGTCCGTTGTACTAATGACAATTTAATTTTCCGATTTTTCCGATCGCGTTCGAATTTTCGCTACCCGCTCGAACAATGCGTGTGGATAATTGCGTTTCGTTCTCCGTGTAATGAAGTTTTGGATAATTGTTCGTTTCTATTTTAACATTTTAATTAATGAATTTGTGCATGCGAAAATATACGTCGTGTCAAATCGTACAGTGCTGAAACGAATTTGATGTAATAATATGGCTGCGCAATAGAGAATATATCATTTTTTTGGTTATTCAATATTATATAAAATATTCAGATTTTATATTTTTTATAAATTTCTATAGCATAATATTTTGTAATATCATACTTTTGAATATATAATATAATTTTTCGATTTGAATTGTTCATTGAGTCAATTTATAAAAAAATACATATATTATTATAAAATTCTTCAGACAGATTAAATATCATGAAACATTTTTTTTAAAATTGTTATCGTTTGAACAGAAAAACTTATTAAACTCAAAAAAAAGAAAACGCTTTGAAATTTAAACCACTTAAAAAATTCCCAGGAAATAATCATAACTTAAAAAAGTTTCGTACCATATTTAAATTTTTAATCAAAACTCTCATCAAAATTCAAAATTTTAACAAAAGCACAATCACCGAAAGCATCACATAAATATACACATCAATCACAAATTATCCGCTAATTGAACCGAGACAATCTACAACCGAAGCACATTCATTTTGAAAACACCCCCGCCATATATACGCAGACATGGCGGCATTAAATCATATTTATCTGAAATTAATTATACGTCGGGGCGAAACATTAGGCAGAGGTGTATTAATTGCGATAAGAAACTCGTCCAATAATCAGTTTTCTGGCAGTCATTATTCAGCTTTATTCGTCGCCGTTTAATTCCGGGTACGTTTTAAATTTACGATCGTCTGCCTCTGTCGAAGCGCTTTTTAATGAGATCAAATTGGAATTTTACGATTCGGGAGTAAATGTGCACGTAGTCTCAAATATAATATTATTTTTCTATTGAAAATTTTGTAAAGATATACTATACCCAATTTTATTTTTATACGGTTTCAAAATAACACGGTTTAAAGAAGAACTGATTATTTTTTACACTGATTTTTAACTTTAATACAGTACAAAAACAAAGCAATATGTATTATTATGCTGTTACGATGGTGAAATTCGGAATAGATCAGTATATAATTATTATATACAGTATATATGTAGTTATTAAATAAATTTTCTTGATGTTTTTCAATGATTTTATATGGCAATTTTTTTCCATATTAAACATTTTTATAAAGTATATGGATAGAAGTTCCATTCAGTTCCATACTGATGGAATTTATCTTCAATTTTTATATGGTCACCATACATTTTTTTTACATTGTAGTCTTTGGAACGTATCTCTCGTGAAAAAAAAGGATTGGTCGTATAAGAATTTTGATTATTCGAAATGATTCGGATAGTTTGAAAGAGCAAAATCTGCTAGAATTTTGTAAAATACCATTCTTCTTTAATTTTTATACAATTCTAATAAATAAAATATGGTATACCAAATACATTCAGATCTCAAATAAAATGTTAAATTTTCATAAAAGTTTCAATTATTTGTATTATACTATTCGACAATCAAATAGTTTCGAATAATAAACGAATATCTAATTAATAATGAGTCACTGATTCATTTGAATTTTTTTTATATAAAAACTTAATGGTTCATATTATGAGAAGCTTATTTTAGAATATTAATAATTATAAACTAAGCTTTACATCGTTTATCATCACAAAAACTCATCAAATTCATTCAATACAGATGCGTTCGAGCGACAATGATCCAATTCGAAAATCCTATCTTATTCAGTCCCAAAACCACACGAAAAACCTTCATTCAAAGAAAACATCCCGTAATTACGACACGATCGAAACAAAGTTTTCCACTATACAATATAACATTGTGCCTTGGATTTCCAAGAAAGCGCGTTTCCCGGACTACGGCGACTTTTATACACTTTGAAAGCGTCTAGCTGGGAGATTTCTTCGGGCTTTATTTAACTGTTGTGTAACAGTTTCCTGCAAGGGGGAAAAGCTCGAATGGTGCTTTCGTCGGTGGGAATAATCTGCAATGTGCAGGGGATGCACTTTTATGACGTTGCACGTTGAAAGTTTCACGGCGGAGTTGATGCTTTAAAATTTCTGCGATTCTAACGACAATCGTTCGTTAATATATTTTATGTAGTAAATAAATATTATATCGTTTAAATGTTGCTTGAAGGTGTTAAGATTTCTTTCTCACTTTAAAAAAAAAAATTGTATAAGTAAAAGAAAGCGTTCTGAATTTACTATATTTCGAAATCAGCAATATAAATATACGTTGATTAGTATGATCCATATAAATTGTTTGTAGTTTCGAACGTTTGAGAAGCACTCGTAGTCCGTTCCGTATATTTGCATGCGATAATTGAAAGTGGCGTTTGCTGAGAATGGAATTGCACGACTCGGAATTAATCATGAACTCGTTCGATTCGTTAATTAGTTTTTTTTGTATTCTATCCGAATTGATGTCGAACTTGTTTGGATAGATTCAATATAACGAATCGTTGGAAAATTTCTCGGAGTTTTATGTTATGTTTTATTGAGATCTGCTGAAAGATGTATTGCAAAATTTAATAAAATTCACTTGTATATTTCATGTTGAATATAGATGTTTATTCATGTGCGAATAATTGTAATACGAAATGTTCATACGTGTCACTTACAACTTTATTGAAAAATAATCAAAGTAGGGTGAGCATATTTTAATATTTTCTCGTAAAGAAAATATTATGTTTTATAGATGATTTGTGTATGATTCAAAGAAAACTGGATTCAAAGGGAAAAATAATCCGTTTTCATTCCGAGAAACGCTTTTGTGTTCGGTTAAATAAAATACACCGTTTTTCAGGCGACTGAATAAAATTAATTCTATATTATAAAAACCTATATTCAATCACGAAAGTTTTGAAAGCAAAATTCCGTAGAGAATTTGCATTCGATATTCAATTTATGAATATGAAAGCGTGTAATTCATTCACGATATATAAAAGGAAAAGTTTTTGATTAAAATATATAAATATTAAAAGATTATAAAACGTTAAAAATAGTTCAAATTTTTATTGAAAAGATTTTCAAATCTCTTGTTTCAATATAATAAATATTTTGAATATTATCATGATAAAGCTTGTATATAAGAAGCAGGGCTTAAAACAATACTAACAAAAAAATTATCTTAATAAGTGAACATGAGATTAAAAGTAAAAACTAGGAATGTCAGATTTACCGTAATTTTAATTTACTAGTAATTCGGGATTATTTTTACTAATTACCGGTAAATTAAATTTTAAATAAAAACCGGAAAAAATAATGGTAAACCGAAAAAACAGTAAATAAAAAAAAACCGTACACTTTCCAAAACTGACTTTTCCAAAAAGCATTTAAAAACTACCGAATTTCCGATTTGGATCACATACCAGAAATGACATCCCCAGCATCAAACTTATCATTTCTCCTCACACGAAACCATTCTCTTTCTTCCGACATACGAAATTTCACTTCAAAAACACATTTGTATCCCAAAACCCCAAACAAATGGTCACCCTACTCACAGAACACCATTGCATTTTTTCCCAAAGCAATGTCTCAGTTGGTTCAATGCTTCGATAAGGTGAGCCGAACCGGCGAAACGGAAATATCGGAGGTTCGTTCGCACGGAAACAACCCATTTTCATTTCCATCCACCGTTATTGTGCTCGTTCGGCTCCCGCCAATTTCCATCCTCGCATTTCGATTTGCCGCTCTTTTTTTTGCCCCATTTTCCCGATGGCGGCATCTCTTTGCGCCAAATGTGGCGTTGTCGTTTCGAGGATTCGCCCGCTTTGTTTGACGTCTGTCGCTGAAGAATGGCGGCGATTTTCGTTTTCGGGCGATGGTGATTTGTTAAAGGATTTTCTTAGGTGGGGTTCTTGTCTTGTGATGGATTGTGCGGGGGTTTGTGGGGAATGCGAGTGATTGAATTCATGAGATGTATCAAACTATTGTAAAATTTATGGGGGGATAATGTTAGGTCGGTGCTGAATTTTGTCGTTTTTTTATTATCGAATATCTTGTTTTGAAATCAACCCGTTGTGACGCAGATACCGCATTTTTTATTGGTTGATTCCTATTTTTAACATGATGTATCTGATATTTTGATGTGGATCAGTATTAATTATGGCCAGTAACATGTCATGATCAGTTTTCAAAGGCCGCCTGGTCAATGGTTTGTATTTAAAAAAAAATTCCAAGATCTGTATTTAAAAAAAAAAAAACGCAACTAGGTGATTTTAAAATTAATTGCATCTTCACTATACACATCATAAGTATTTTCGGTTTTCGCGGTCGTATTATTATTAAAAAAAATTTCAGTAAAAAATGCCATAATTGCAAGGTTTTGGAGCTACCATTTTTTTGAGTTGCTCTGCTCCGGTATCAAAGTACTTGTTCCGGCTCCGCTCCACGCTCCGATTAAATTAAATTAAATTAATCATTAAAATATTTAATATAAAAATACACAAATAATATAAGTATCGTACTATAAAGTGGAAGAGAAAAGTGATAAAATCAGTACAATCTAATTATAATTAAAAATTAGATTAATGTTAAAATTTTGGACAAAATTGTATTTTTTTATATACATAGACATAGACATAGAAAAGGAAGTATCCTTCACATGATACAATAGAATACAGATGTTATTTATTAGCTTGGAGTAAAGAGAAGAATATTTGACCATCGAAAAAATCCGCCGAAACTTATGCATCGACCTAATCATAATCAAAATCACATTTCATAACACACCAAAACACAAACCGACCAAAACTACAACCATCAAACATCCCGAAAACACGAAATTGCTCCAATTTGGCTTCGAACACGTCCCTCCACAACTATGACATAACGCGAAAGCGCTTTCCTTATACGGGGAGGAGCTTTTCGAAAGCTGCACATCTGAAAATCTGAAACTCAGACGTATACACTTTAATCAATTTTGCCGGAGGAGCTGTAATGCCGCGGAAGCTCTCGTAAACGGATTTCGGAAAGGGAGGCGAACCATCGCAAACACGCCGAGGCTCTTTCGGGTCCTTCTCGACGTGTCTGTGTGTTTCGAAACGATAGAGGGCAAGAGATGGAAATTGATACGATTATGCGATTTCTGAGCATTTTCAATTTCGCGAAAAGGAGCTTTCGCGAGCGAAACTTATTTGAAAGTCGTAGCGTTTTCGGGGAGATATGAATTTTTTGTTTTATGTGTGATTGTGGGAATGTGTGTAAGGTACGTCAATTTTTTTATTGATTCAATGTTTTGGATGTATATAAAATATTGGAAATGATCAGTTGATGGATCATGAAACCCATTGGGAGCTTTCTGACGTCGAGATTCTATCAATATTATTTTTTTATACGAATGATGTATCGATTATGAATTCAAAATAAAACAAATTGGTTTTGAATACAAAATATTTTATAAGATCAATTAAAATTATACTAGAACTCTTCAATGCTCAGAAATATCAAAAACCATTATTTATTTGATGAGTTATAAACTAAGAAAGGATATTTGTCGTCGTTGCAAAATATGAGTTATAAAATTTTATTGTTTTTGCAGAAAAGCGATAAGAATAGAATACATAAATATGAGAATGACTGTACATTACGTATTTACTTTGTGTTGAATGGAGGTAGTTAAAATTAGATACAATCCAATGTTTGTGCTTAGAACTGACATCAAATTCGAGGTTGTTATATTTGATTAAGCTCAATTATAGTATTGTACACCCAAACAATTGTAATTAGAATAAATGTTGTGCATCATATCAAATTCTAGCAAACACTGATTAGTTTAGAAATTCCAATTATCCTATAAACTAAGCTTATAATTGGATACACTCTAATGAATCAAAATATATTTAACTAAATACGTATAAGAAAATATTCAAACATTCAAAACTTAACACGCAAGATAACATCAACGAGCCCATTCACTCACAAAGATAGTTTTCACCCAAAATCCTCGACTAAGATCAATGTTTTCAGTAGAAATTCGGCGGGCATTAAAGAGGCGAGATAAGGCGGGAAAACTCCATAATTCAAACGCGGCCCAACCTTAGATGGAAGACGAAAGATAAAAAGCGTAGAATATGTACGGAGGGAAAACTCCAGACGGGAATAGAGTCCATCGGGGCCGAATAAATCGAACTCGTTCGACTTTTCAGACGTCTGAAGGCTTTCGTATGCATTCGTACTACACTGTAGCCACATATACCTAGGTCCGAGCTAAGACATTGTCTTCTTATGTTTATTGGTCTCGTTTCGGTCGGGATGTGTGCAATGGACGCGAAGAGATTGCATCTGATTTTATTGTAAGTAGTAAAGTAAAATTTATTTTCGCAGAATGCGAACGATATTTTTTCATTTAAGTCGCGTCTTTTGGGAGAATCATAGTCGAGTTTATCATAGAAGTTAATGTTATATGATCGATTCGACGGGATTGTGAAAAATATAATATTTCGTAGCTGTCGAAGTTCATATTCGAATGGAAAAAAAGTAATTACGATTCAGCGGAGTGCACACGTTGGAAATTTGAAAACAAGCTCATAACGAGCGAGTTTTGCGAATTTAACGAGCTTTCGCTGCGCAACTTTTCCGCACACGTACAACCATTTCGCTATCAATTTTCACCGCAACATACACAAAATTTACACAGCGTCGAATACATATGAGATGTTATGTTACCAGATGTTGAAAATGAAGCTTATTCGAGCTTACTTAATATTTGATATTCTACTATTAATTTTTTTCTTCAAAAAGTGTTGAAATTACAAAAAAAGCTTGAATAAGTTAATGTGTTAATTTATGAAATATTTTTTTAATGAATTTATTGAATAAATGAAAAAATATATCCGCGTTATATTTTCATACTTTTAAGATAATTATGATTGTTCATAATAATTTAATTAATACGTCGTTACCTTCATTTTAATTATTATTCTATACTCTTATTTCAAAACATGTAATAAGAAGCTGTTTCATAATTTTGTTATCGACCTTTACTTAAAATTATATTTGATAAATATAATATCTTGAAGATTATTCTATAAACCGAATACAAATAAAATTCACCATATAAATATTTCAAAAACTATGCAAACACGCCATTTAATCTTTCAATAACCATTATCAGAAAAATATAAGAGGAAACTCATCATCATTGTCATCACATAAAACCCATATAAAATCCACTACATGACAAAGCTTTTTCGATACCATCGGAAGTTTGAGTGTTCTTCCTTATCTCATATGCCCATTACTTGACGATAAAGACAAAGTAACTTTCAAGAACTTCGAAGACTAAAAACAATCTCTTTCCAAATAATCTCAGATAAAACAATTCACCAATTCAAATACACCCAATCCCCTTTTTACACGGTTCCGAAATAATACGGTTCAAGGAAGATGAACCGATTATTTTTTCGCACGGATTTTTCACTTTAACTCGGTATAAAAATAATAAAAATATGTATTATTATGCCACAATGATAAGATTCAGTGCATGCCAGCATACTGATATAATTATATGTATGTAATTATAGCTATTAAATAAAAAATTTCGATGTTTTTGATGATTTTACACGGAGAAAATTTTTCACATTACACATTTTCTATAAAGTGCATTTGGATGGAAGTTCTATCCAAATATAGTAATTGAACCTATCTCTAATTTTTGTTGGGTCACCATACATTTTTTTACACGGTTTCTTATTTGTACGGTAGACTCTGGAACGTATCCCCGGTTTAAAAAGAGGATCGGGTATACATTAAGCAATGCTCAATCTAAGAAAGCGTCTCATATTATATTTTTATGAGATTCGATTTGTATTAAAATATTTTAATTTATATCATATCAAAAGGACGAGAGTTCGATATTTCCATTAATATACTTTCGATTCGAACAATCAATGAGAACTTACAATACGAACTACTTCAATATAACACAAATCGAATCATTCACAACATCCAATAAAATCCAGGACTCATCGAAAGCTCCAGACAGGCAGCCATATAACATTTTTATTTCTGTATCAGCTCCCAGGATCCACCTGGCCGTCCGTGTCCATGGCTACCGTCATACGACCAACTCGGCTAATTGGATCCGAAGCGGGGTACAGGGTCCCCGGGGCCCCCGGGAGCCCCGGGAGCTTCCCGGGGGCCGATGGGGGCGCAGCGCCACTTTGGCAAACATAATAAGGCTTTATTGCGTTGCGAGTCGCATGTATATTTGCATTGGCTTGATTATTTCGCGATTCGCGGTGTTCTTCGGTGGAAGTTGGGAGCTGAAGGTGGTTGTTTTTCGTATATAGTCGGGGGGCGTTGGTGTTTGATAGTTGGGTAGTTGCAGTTTTGTTGAGATGAAGTTCGATGCGGATGGGCGTTCTCGGATTTCTTAGGGTTTGCAGATTCTGTAAGGAAAACTTATGCGGAAACTTCGCCATATCGCGCACGTTTCAATGAGAAAAGTAATTTTCTCAAAGAAATTGAAAAGTAACTTAATCAAAATACGGAATTTGAAATCTTGTTTTCGTACTAACTTTCGTTGCTTAAAGGAATACGTTTTCAAGTAAATTATTTCGCTTTGGTATCTCACTACGTGTTGGTTCTATAGAAATTAACACGAAACGAATACATGGTTTATTAAAATTTTGAATATTTTGCGAATCAACTTATATATGAAAAATAAATATATTTATAAATCGAACGACCTTGAAACATGTGCGAGTCCAAAAACATAAAAAGGCGCCATCTCTGACACATCTTCGATCTTTCACTACAATGACGTCAAACGTCGAGCAAAAAAGAGCCACGAATCTGCCAACACGTGACAAACGTACAAAAGGCTTTATACACGAACACATCTACGATAACATTTCAGTATATGTGTGTAATCTGAATTCGCTTTAAAGCACACACATTTGCGTTACATCGTAAGATTTGTGTATAAATGGAATATATATTTTCTATTTAAATTCGAAGACTTGTGAATTTATGTAATTGATATAATAACGAATCTTCATCATTTTATGATACATAAACGATGAAATATTCAATGAAAGAAACAAGTTGAGTTGGTTCTTTTGAGGTATACATTTTTCAGTACAAAATTTTATTTGAAATACAAATTTAACTGTTTATATGAATTAAACGAAAATGATAATTATATTTACTTCATTAAGGTACACAATATTAAATATTTAATACATATTAAAATTGAACAAATGAAAAAGGGACGATGAGAAATGTGCGCAATATAAATTTAACACAAATATGTGCGAAATTTTCCTTGTTTATGTGCTAATGAAAATGAAACAACAATTTTGCCATATAAAATGTACAAAAATGAAAAACAACATTACAATATGTTGAATTTTAGATTCCAAATATAGAAAAAAATCCAAAATTTAGATTCAACAAAACATCATATAACTAACGAAATTCATTAAAAAATCACATCAATTTCTATACAAAAACAATTTTTTTATAATCCCAAACTAAATCAAATACAAAATTTTTTTCAAAAACCCATCCAAACTTCAGATTCAACAAAAAATCATCAAACCATCAAAATTCACTAAAAAATCACACCAATTCCCACCCACAAACAAATTTTCCACAATTCCCAACCAAACCAAATACAAAATTTTCCAAAAACCCATCCAAACTTCAGATTCAACAAAACATCATCAAACCATCAAAATTCACTAAAAAACCACACCAACTCCCATCCAAAAACAAATTTCCCACAATCCCAAACCAAACCAAGCCCAAAACTTTCCAAAACCCATCCAAAACCTCCAAAAAAAATCAAAAACCCATCCAAAACCGTCCGAAGCCAACACACGCCCAATCCGCGAAGGGGGCCCGCGAGAAGGGGGCGTGCCCCTCCAAGTGGGGGCGCCGGCTCGCGGGGGCCGTGCCCGGGCCGCGGAGGCTGTATTGATCCGGTCGCCTGGCAACGGCCCGCGCCCCATCCCGGGGCTGCGCCCCCGCCCCGGCCCCCAGACGAGCATCAGTCGCAGCCGGACGTACGTGCTCGCACACTATTTACTCATTATCCGGGGCTACACCCCCCCTACGGTGGGGGGGAGTTGGGGGCCCGGGGAATCCGCCCCGTCGCGAATCCGTCACGCGGGGTGCACGTCTCATGACCCGCTTATCGCATACACGTTTTGAGAGCGTGCACTTTTGGTGTGTTGGTTGATTTTTATGATGGTGGATTTTTATGGGGGGGTTTTGGTGTTTGGGTTTTGGGGATGTTGTTTTGTGTGGTGGATGTTTGTGGTTTTTGGGTTTGGTATGATGATGGTGTGTGTGATGTTTTTGGGGAATCATGATTTAATTTTTTTTTCAGAGGGGTTAGAGTATTTGAAATTTAATTGTTATAAAAATTGGGGAAAAAATACATTCAAATTAAATTTGATTGTCTCTTCATTGATGAAGGTTTTGATAAGATTTTAATATCTTAAATTCGTTTTTGTTAAGATTTGAGAAATATTTCAAAATATTTTCAATTCAAAATTTTCAAATATTACTCGTATATATCACAAAGAAATAAACTTCAAAAATTCTTAATATGAAAACCGGAAACAAAAGAGCCCTAAATGCCATTTTTTAGATTATGAAATGTTATATTTTTTCTCGAAAATTTCTCGAAAAAAATATCGAAATCGAGAATCCTCGAAAAAGTGAAATCGAGAATTTTCATCTCTCTAGAAACGAAAATCATCGAGCAATCAGAATTCCTATATAGAACGTATTTCTGGCATAAAACTGACTTAGGTACTAAAATCCCTTTTTTCTTTCTGGTATTAACTACATACTAATCAGTGAGGCAAAATTTACTGTAATTTTGAATTACCAATAACCCGGTATATTTTACTAATTACTGATTTACCGGCAAGTTATATTTTGAATGAAAACCGGAAAAAACGAAAAGCCAAATAAAAAACATCCTTCAAAAATATTCGAAACACAATTTTTTAAATTTTATTTACCGGTAAATTACCGAACTATTATTTAGATAATTTACCGGTAATGACCTCCCTAATAACAATTTAACAAAAATATTATATAAAATTTCAAATCCATCAAAGACTCATCTTCAAAAATAAAAATTCCACATCCCAAATCCCACACCAAACCACAAAAATCACAATAAAAAAATCGATCCTCACCGAAAACACATCACCCATAGAGCGCATTCATAAAATTACACAACACCAATTACGACCGGACGAAAACAAAACCCGTATTTATAAACGTTTCCAATTATACCCCCGCACGACAAAACAAAACAAACTTACGCAAACGAAATGGCGATTTACGTTACGCGTCCCGCCATCGCTGAAACGTCGTCGATTTGTACTCGCCACCATTTTATTATGGCGAACACTTCGCGAAACTTAATTTGTTGCCGGCGACGGAGAATTGATGGCGGTCATAAATTCAAATTCGACCGAAGACATTGTAACACCCCCGGCGTTATTATTACATATTGTTATACGTTATGGCGGGGGTGGTTGGGGGCGTTTAACGGCGGTGATGTTGTGAGTTTGAGATGTGTGAAAAAATTTGATGTTTTTTGATGGGTTGGTGTTTTTTCGTTGTTTAAAATGGTTGGTCGTTTGAGAAATTTGTATGAATAGAAAATATGTGTGGTAACATCTATAAGATTTATTGTATCTTATGAGTAGTGGGAGATTTACTTCGCTGGGGGCTCAATGGGGGTGTCAATAATTTTTGGGGGCTCCTATACATATAAATATATAGAATCTGGTTCCATGTCTATCCTCCCTGTACTCCTTATTATAGATAAATTATTAAAATTGTATAATAGGTGAAAATTTTATCGTTTATTATTGATACACAGAGTGGTCCAAAGGTCTAGGATAAGTTTTAAATGTGTGATTGGTCATGTTATTTGGAACATCTTAAACAAACATACTTTAGTCTAAAGTGTCATAGTTTTGGAGTTATCATAACTTTTTTTTATTTTTAAGATAATATGGCAGACAAATCTTATTCTTTTGTTTGTTTACTATGTATTTAAATACATAGTAAACAAACAAGGATTAATCCTTAAATAGAAATACAAAATTCTATATTTACTAAAAATTATTAGAAATACATGATAAGTTATCGAAAAATTTCTGAAGTAAAGGAAAGAGTTTTTTGATATTTTTTGTTTAAAAAAAAAAAAGCCCAAAGTTTTCAAATATTTTTAAAAATCATCTCTGTTTAGAACTCTTTCGATTGATGATTCCAAATCGTTTAACATGAAGATGCTTAACGTGAAAAATCAGTTAATATGAAATAGTACTGCAGTCCCGACAGAACAGTGTGAAATTCTTTTAACGCGAAAAAATATTTCAGCCCCTTCAGTTTCATGTCAAACTTTTTCCACTGTAGATGAATTAAGGAAATAAAATTTGCTTTTCTGCAAAAAATCCCCTTCTTGTTCTTCTTCTTCTTTTCCCCTGTTTTTCTCCAGAAAGTGATCCAAATTTCATGATTTCTATTAGATTGGTATATTGAAATTATACATAATGATTCATGAAAACTGATAGGGGCCCTTTCCAATCGGGGGTTCTGAGACAAAAGCCTCTACTACCTATAGCTAAATCCACTATTGCTCATTCGTATAATTCATCTAGTGATTTATACATTTCTATAAACCAAAATCTAGTTGACGCATTACATTATTCACTATCACTATTAAACATACAACATTAACTTAAAACCCATTAAATTCAACAAAACCAATTTATAATAAATTCCATACAAATACAAAGCCCCATCCACAAATCGACCGACTCAACAGATATTTTATGGCCCTCAACACTCGAAAATGGCCGCCGTAGAAAGAGACAGAGATCGAAAATTGATTTCGTTCGACTTCGCAATCAATATGGCCGTTGCTTTAAGTTCACATACAGTGTATAAGGCCGCGAAAAGTCGCGTTTCGGCCGCTTTTCGAAGATGGCGTCGCCGCCTTTTTTCCCGCCTTATAATCGGCCCTCGGGGGTCGTACGTGCTGCAAATAGAAGGCCGGGCGCTACGCCCCCCGTTTTAGGATTGCGCCCCCATCTTTGGCTTTAGCGAGATAATGATTTTGACAGCTGACTTTGACAGATGTCAAAGGCCGGCGCCATCTTGGCGTTGCGTCGATCGGATTTGTTTTTAGTGGATGTTGTATAAATCACGTGTTATTAAGCGATGAAATTTTCGGTAATTACGTGGTATAATGTAAACGTATAATGTTTCGGCGGTGGGTTTACGTAACGCACATGACGCGTTATTATTTCAATTTTAATTAACGCAAATATTGATGTTGCGATTTTCGCTCGGAGTTCGCAACAGAATGCAAAAGGGCGACCTTTATTTGCGCAATCGTTAAAATTAAACTTTACTCTGCGAGAACGTTAATTTTTATATAGCGTCGATAAAAATTCAATTATACAAATACGTGCACTTTCGTACGGACAGATAATGGCGGTTGTGAGCTGATTGCCAGTGATGTGCAACTTACGTTATTTTTTTTTTTAAAGGTTTGGATTATTTAAACTTTTGAGTTTACCATTTGGCCATGCTCAATACATTGATTTTTGATGAGGGCGTAGATGTGAATTTCGTAAAAATTTAATAGAAATTATCAATTGTGGGTTAATTGATTAATTGACCTGAGTTCGTCTGGTTGAAGTGGTTTAATTATAAAACTTTTTAATTACTATAAAGAAAATTACCACAACGTTTAATAATATAATACAAGAAAAGCTTCCTCTTCTTTCTTCTAAATATAAATTTATAATTATTGTTAAAGAGACTTGTAGCATAGTTGTTACAAAGATTAATTATCCGAGATTGTTTAAAAAGAAATGATTCCATTTTTTTTAGATTCTTAAACACAGAGAAATATTTAATAACACAGAGAAACCTTCTTCTAATCTAAAATATTATATAAATTTGAAAAATAGTTGGAAGTATACATATGTTTACTATTTTTACATAACCCGGTTTTTCTAAAGAAAGGTCACCTAACATAACTTGAATAGGAATGGTTTCACTTTTAAAAGTCACCCCTATATACCCAATATCAAACATCCAATGAACCTCACATAACCACACACGATGACGACTCAAATTTCCAACATTCCTACAACGAGAACTCTCACAACCAACAAACACACTACAACACTATCACACCTAACACACAAAACTCTAAACCCAAATCCAATACCACCCTCCCCCTTCGAAACCTTTCACTCAAAGCATCATCCGGAAGACGAAAAGCTCCACACCGACAAAGCTCACCTCAACACACACGCCATCACATTCGCACAGGACTCGCAGCCTCCCCATACGATATTCATTAAATTTTGATTCCCGCCATGGCAACAGTTCCCGGGTCGCGTGGGCGTGGCAGGCGTGACGTCACGTCGCCATGGCGACGGCCGGTTCGCGGACGCCGCTTGGAACCCCCTGAATGTGCACCATAACCCGGTTACAGGTTGTAGACACGGATGCAACACGGGCTCGAGGAGGTAAGATGGCCTGGGGGTGTACGAGGTGGTTGTTCTCGGTGTAGGATGTTTCTGTGTGCTCGGATGTGGATGTTGATGTATGTTGTGTTTGAGTTTGTGTTGTTAATTTCGGATTTTTGTTTTATTGAGGGATTTTGTTGAGGGTCGTTTTGGAAATGGTTAAATTGAAAGGTTTAGTGTCGTTTTTTAATTATTTTTTTTAATTATAATGATTTTTTTTACTATAGTGGGTTGTAATTGTGTGGTTTTTTTTTTAATTTTTGATTTATGAAAGGCTTTTGAATTTGGTGCAGAGTTATAAAATATTTTGGGCTATTCATTTTGTAACATTTTTGAAGTCTTTCTGTATATTTTGATAGTTTGTTAATTAGGATGAGTCATGGTTATGGGGAGGTATTTAGTAGAGAGGTCAAATTTATCGTTATTTTAATTTACAGGTAATTTGGTTTTCTTTTTCTACTTACCGGTAAATTAAATTTTAAATAAATACGGAATAATCGGAAAATAACGAAAAACTAAAAAATCGTAAAACCAAAAACACTTTCCAAAAAAAAAATTTTTTTTCAATAAAAACCGAATTTTCCAAAAATACTCAAAACACATTTTTTTTTATTTACCGGTAAATTTCCGAACTGTTATTTGGGTCATTTACTGGTATAAAATTCCTAGTGGAGGTATTTTCGAATCTTTAATTAGTGGAAAGTGTTTAGTACTGAAAAAAGTTACGTTTAGTACTAAAAAAATCGAATCAATAAAATAAATGATTAGAGGAATGATTTTTTTCATGATGAATATTATTATTCGGAATGCCTATATGTAATACGAAAAAATCATATGAATTAATATATGAGCTTATTTATTTGTACTAAAAAAAATAATTTCAAATTTTCTTATAGCAAATTAACGACCGAAAAATGATTAATATCCAAATTTTCATAATCATATAAATATCTGAATCGTATGAGCTTATTTACTTGTATTTAAAAAAAACTTTTCATTTCCTCATAGCACTTTAACGACCAAAAAAATTATTAAAAAATCCAAATTCTCTATACAAATCAACTTTACATTTCCCAACACATATATTATATGACACATCCATCCATAAAAAAAACTCAATCAATCTCCCATTTCAAACGAACACCCCCAAACCACATCAACACACAAAATACAAAACCCAACAACCACACAAACCACCATCCTCGACCATATCCATCCCTATCGACACACACACCAACCCAACACCCACCCGACTTATTTTAAGTCCTCCACATATTATAAATCCAGAGAAAACCCATATTAAAACCGCACACAAACACACGCAATCCCGCTGAATTTTCCGGTCTGTCGGCCGCGCGTTTCCGATCGCCGGAAAACGTTTCATAATTGGAAATCGTCAAAATTAGCGGCCAGGACTCCGTTTGAATTTTAATCCTTTGATTCCAGGGGGGGGGTGAAGGGCTATTTTCGCGCATGATTGACGCCGTTTCGCGACCGAGGCCCTTAATTAATTCGCGATCGCCGCGGATTAATTTCGCGCGTTTTGTGTGTGGGAGGTTTTCGGAAATGGGGGTAGGCTTTTTGGCTGGGGATGGTGTGTTTTTGTGTGTGGGTTTCGGTTTGATGAGTGTTTTGATGGCATTTCGATTTGAGGTTACGTTTGTGGAATTGTGCGCGTGTTTGAATGAGTTGTTTATTCAAAATGATGATGTTTTTATATGTAAATCTTTCAATGAGGGCATAGTTGTGAATTACGTAAAGATTTAATAGGAATTATTAAAAGTTGATAGATGATATAATTTTAATATTTAAGATATGTTATAAAGTCATTCATTTTAATGGTATGTCGTATCATATAATTTTATAAGCTCTTTCTTTACTTTTGGAATTCGAAAATTTTCAATTTATTTAAAAGTGAATATTTATATTAATTTTGCAAATAAATTTTATAAAAATTATTTCCCTAGTTTTCAATACAATATAAAATTTAAAAATAATCAACGCATCATACTAGAATTTTTAATAGTTAGAAATGTCCCATTCAAATATTTCAAAGTATGAATCGTTTTTTTTCATTCAATAGATAAAAAACGGTATTCTATTAATTTTTTTATATAAACCTGTTTTTTTCCAATAGATCTGAAATCATATAATTTATTTCAATAGCAAAAATTTTGATATTCTCCCTATTTCTAGTAATTGAATATTCATAGATTTTACATTTCAATCGCGTAAACTCGTGAAATTTGCCGATTCATTTCTGGATTCAATCAACAACTGATTTCCCCTAACCGAGCGATATTATTTTATTCAAATTAAAGCCATATTGTAACCGAACAACTATGTTTTGAAATTCAACTTATGCATATGGAAAACAAAACGTGTTTCCATAGAGCGATTATACGCAAGCGCGCTCATTCCCGAAACTAGTTATCCCGACAATGGAAGTGGCACATACTGTAGTACATCAGATGGTAATTTCCATACAAGTACCCTTTGTTTGACGGACGCTTATTCCCGAATATATTAATACTTGCCTAGGGTTGTGTGAGGCGTACACAATCAAAAAACGCAATCTCAAATAACGCGGCTTTGATTCATGGCCCAATTAAATCTGAAAACTTTGAAAAATTTAAAATTATATTTTATGTTTGATAATTTATCATTCATTATATAGTACTGTATATGTATTATACAAAACCTAAATAAAAGTTATTTAAAAAATTAAAGTTATAATTTTTAAGAGGTCCAATGTATGTAATATTTTTGAAATGTTAAAAATATTATACATATATTGGAAGCAAAAATTTATAAAAATTCGAAATAGTAAAAATTTTATTATTTTTAGTAGTTAACAGTTAACTTTTTTTAACTCATTATTTGATTATTTCTGTTTATAGCAAAAGTTAAGTAAAATGTAATACGATTAGTTGGCGAATGAGATCGCATACTATTGTCTTTTCACTATTTAGAAAATATGATCTTTAAGATTAATCTTTCTAGATATACAGACTAAAAAATATATCAGAACTATACAAGTATTACAAATAATTATATTATATATACTCAAACAAACTAATTTGATTTCAATTTCTCTACTTACATACAGATGGCGCTAATGACTCATCATATACGACACAAATATTTCATTAGTATTACAATAGAATATCACTGTTCTACAAAAACAGAGACCATTTCAACGAAAAAAAGATAATCAACATCACAAAAACAATTTCATTCCAACATCACACACAAACAATTCCTCATACCGATCGCCAATTATAATTGCAGATTTTGGTTTCGCACCCCTCCATATACTGGACACCCTTCCATACGTCCATACTGGTCATACCCTCAGGTCGTATAATAATAAACAGCCCCGGACGATCGAAACGAGATAAAATGCAAATCGGGCCCTCTTACGCAACACGATATCGCTGATGGCCATTTTATATTACGGCCGAAATGATTATTTTAAATTTGCTTTGTGTCGCGCTCGGCTTTGTGATGAAATATTTGTGCCGCTGAAAACTGGCAATAATTCAGGATTTGGATTGTCTAGTACGTTCTATTGCGGTGCGAAATTGTCATTTTCATGGACTATTACGTCTTTGTAAATTCTAAGCGTGATTTATTAATAAATAAATATTTTTAATATGTATATCGCAGTCTACATATGTATATTTGACGCAACCCAATCTAATCTAGTCCAACACAATATTTCGATCAAAATGAATAAAATTCCCGAAAAAAATGTATCCAAGTCAACCCTCAACGATGTGTATTTATGATCGATCCAAATATACATGGACAATAATACTTTTGGATTGTGACATATATATTTTCGTTCAGAATATGATCAATCAATGTTAATTAAAATATTAAAAAAAACAATACATAGAGTAACAAGTGTCAATTCGCCAACGCTCTGTATCGACATATTGAGATATTTCTTTGAGAGCATATTTTCCATCTGGAGTGCGAAAAACCGTAATATTGTGCCCGGGGATGATTGATTGGAGCCTTGGGGAGGATGGGAGCTTGGTTACGTTCATCCTTATGAACACAATCAATCACATTTACGGATATTTTGCGAGGAAAAAGGGGACATGGGACGGGAAGAGAAAATCTGGTGTGGAAAACCCCGCGAATTTTCGCGCATTCGATCTTGAATAATTTATCATCGGCATGCTACATTTTGCGTATAATGGTTTATATAAAATTGAGCTTTTCGATTGGATTGAAACTAGTCGTTTTTTAAAATGGGATTTTTTTTAAGTTGTGAAAATTCGCGTATTCAATCTTGAATAATTTATCGTCGGCGCGCTGTATATTTTATGTATGGGAAAAGTTTGTATGAAATAGGTTTTTCTTGGTTGTTTTAATTGAAATTATTCGCTCTTTCTGTAATAGGATTTCGCACGGAAATCCTTCAAAGTCGAAAGTCGGGAAATCGCAAAGGGAAAAAAAGGTTAGGTCCGAGCCAAAGTCGACCAAAGATTAGTCGAATAATCCTTGGTTGGCTTTTATTTTCCGATTTTTTTTTCTTCTTCGGAAAACTTTTGCAATTTGATCTTTGTAGAGAGTTGGGTCGAAATCGTACGATAGACGTATCGAATATTTTGTTTAATGGTAAGCTGATATTCTTTTTCTTTCGCTATACAAATTTCGATATTGTTTCGATCATTTAGTTAATGTTAAATATTCTTCAAAGGATATTTTAAAATAAAAATACTTCAAATTGGAATAATATATTATATTATATTTTAATTTAATTATACAAAATTATACAATCTTTGCTTTAATTAATAAAAAAAAATTGATTAATATTGAAATTCTGTTGCGTAAAATGCGTATTATATTGTTTAAAATATATTTAAAAAAATTAAAATGATTTTTTATATTCAAAATTAACATATAAATATTATTGAAGATTATTTTTCCAATAGGTTTGTCAGTATAAACGAAATTATTATTATTAATGAGTCACTCAAATAAAAAATATGTATTTGAAGTACCTGGAGGCAAATTCATAAGATCAAAATCAGAATAATTGTCAATTCTCGGACGTTTAGGAGGTCCACATTCTGCCAACATTTGTTGTTCTCTTACTTCTTTAAATTTCCTATCTCTTAAAAGCCTTCTAAAGTAAGTCACTATAGCTTTGAATTGTTTTACTAAGCAAGAGTTAGTACTGATAGATGGATGGAAAGGAAGAACTTTTTCAAAATCATTCCATCCATCCAATGATTCTTCGAGCAATTCTGTTGGCACACTCTCAGATTTTTGTATACTTTTCTTTTTTAATTCTAAAATTTCAACGCGAGTTACAGGTTTACTGTGTGAATTTATCAATTTTTCTACATCGTCAAAAATCACATTGAAGCCTATGACTTGACCGATAGCAGTAATTTCACTGGAAATTTCAATCGGGGCGTCGTAATCAGCGAAAGTTCTTTGAATTTCAGGCCAAAGAGTACCCCATTCAGCATTGAAAAAATCAGGAGGAATTGATCGCCATACTGATTCAATTATGTCGATTGCTTGAAAAATGTGAAATTCGAGTTTCCAAAATTTTCTTATCGCTTCTTCAGTTTCGAGTTGGCTTCTTTCAGTGGCTTTTAAACACATTTGAAAAACTTTTTTTGTATAAAGCCTTCTAAAAATATCAATTACATATGAGTCGATCGGTTGTATGTAAGATGCTACTTCTTTTGGTATCAACATTACGTTTATGTACGGATATATTCTTTGAATTTCCAATTCGATATTTGGTTCATAATCTTGATTATTGTTGAGCAAGAGAAGAACTTTTTTCTCCATTTTATTAATATTCAAATATATATTTACCGAAGGACAAAATATTTCTGCCATCCAAGTGATAAAATCTGTTTTAGTCATACGTATTTCTTTGTTGCATCTCCAAAAAACTCCCAGATTACTTGAACTGATAACATTTTTTGTGAAAACTTCAAGGTTATCATCGTGATAAATTAACATGGGTTCAAGTTTGAAATCACCCAAAGCGTTAGTAGCTAACATCAAAGATATTCTGGACATGGCATCGTTATTGTCATTAAGGGCTGCTTCTTTGGATATGAACGTATTTTCAGGCATTCTTTTCCAAAAAAGTTTAGTGACGTCAGCATTGAAAACTTGTTCTGGTAAATATCCTTCTTTTTTAATATGCTCTCTAAAAACTGCAATAAATCTTTTGATTTCGTTTCTGAGATATCTATTACGTTCTTTATTTTGCTGTGTGAAATAATTTTTAGATCGCAACATGAATTTATCGAGCCAACCATAGTCGGGTATGAAATTTTCGAACTCATCATTCTTTTTTTCAGCTATTCCTTGAGCTATATCTTTATTTTTGAGTTCATCAAAAATCTGTTTAGCCATATCTTCAATAATAACTGCGCTAAGTTCTATATCGTCTTTATATAATTCGCTCAGTCTTTCTCTCAATATAATCTCCATCTCCATGATTCTGATTTTGAACTGTGATGCTCTAAAAAATTTATCAGAATCGTCTGATGATCTATCTTCAGAATCATTACTAGAAGATGTCGATGAATCAGTCTCAGGAATTGATAAATCGTGGCTAACATCACTTTCACTGATTCTGAGACCATTTTGACTCTTCCACACAATATCTTCTTTAGCTTGAAAATTTATTACGACAAACGAATCTTCAATTTGACTTTCAGATTTTTTATTTTGCTCATCTGTTGATATAGGTGGCATGGTGAATTTTTTTAATTACATATACCACATGAAATAGCTTTGTCACCAATCATGGGTAAAATGACGTCGATTTTAGGAACTACACAAAATATAAATTAATTAATAAATTTGCGATATTTTGCTATCAAATGAATATATAATATTATATGAAAAATACAAACCTCGTTTGTTCCTTTATATAATATACACTACAAATCCATGTTGATTGAATCGGACAGTTTTAGTGAATAATTAATACGTGTTTTCGAGAGATGCCCGTTTGCCGAATGTCACTGTTTGATATGCTGAAGTTGGCAAAATTGTGAATTCGCAATTTGACAATTTGTAGTGTAACAATTTCGATTATCGTACATTGCAGTAGTTTGCAACTTTTTATAAATTGAAATAAAAATAAAAATGAAATAATTGATAAATTGAAATAACTAGAATGTCAAATAGATGTAACATTCTTAACTATGATTCAATCTAGCGAAGTTGTGATTGTTCAACATTTTTATAGAAAAATTGTTTTCTAAATGAAATGATTATAAAATGTATACGTCTTATTACAAAAAAATTGATTCATTGTGAATAATTTCAAAAACAATTCCGACCAAAATAAATATATTACATATTGACGACATCTGATAAATTCAATTTACATTTCTTTCCATATAATTCAACTAAAAAAAATTGTCTTAAATTTTTTTAATATTTAATTTATCGCCATACATTCACAACTACACATCTACTTCGGAACACCAAAACAGCAACAATAACAACAACACGACTCAAACTCGACCAAAACAACATCGACTCCAACCATTCCAATTAACTTTCACACAAAACAAACAATATCGCACCAACCACCCACACATCAAAACCGATCCAAAAACCCAAAACCCCCACCCACACGTAAATACCTGTTCAAATAATAAACAGCAAGCATCACATAATAGCACAGAGGGTACAGTGAGTTCGCGTGGTCCGGGAGCTCCTCTTCCTCTCGGGCTTCGGTTGCCAAGCAACGGGTGTTGCGCCCCCCTCTAGTCCCGGGCACTCCGCCCCGGAGGGCCTGCGCCCCTCTCCCAGGCCCGGGGGTCCAGAGGCACACCGCACAGCTGGGGCCCGAATTTTATCGATCACAGGCACACATACACACCCGCAGCCTCCGAGGAGCACGCACCGTTGCCTCACTCCATTGCCGCACCAGTCAAGGTAGATTAAAACCTATGCCCAGGTTGGGTGATGCTGCTTCATAGTTTGGGCTCGGATTGGATTTGAGAGTCGAATTTGGATGTATGTTAGATTTGGTTTTGTTTTTAATTCGAGTTTTGTGATTGTGAGTTGGGGATGTAAGTTTTGGGTGCTTTAGTTTGTTTCGGGTTGGATTAGGTTGTGATCTTTGTGACGAAATTGTATTTGGATGTGTTTGAGTTGGTGAGGTTTTGGGGTTTGTTTTAGATTGGATTAGAATGTGATGAAACTTGGATTTTTATGGTTTCTAATGTAGGCATGCTTTAAGTGCTCGGGGACAAATGGGATAGATCAATAAACCGTACTCAATTGAATGAAATGGTCGTACCGTTTAAGATAAAAAGTCGGAAATAAATTTTACATTAAAGATCGAATCGTTGAAAGATTTTTTTCACATTAAAATCCAATAATTAACTTTAATTATGGTAACGACGTCAGCGGTGGATCATGTACCTGTAGTTGACCATTTCTTTGTAAAATTTAAAAATAAGATTTTTTAAAGATGATAATCTTTCAAAAAAGGCGCGATAGGTTAACTATAATAAGAAGCTTATCTATTGCACACTTTTAATTATTTTGAATGATTAATTTTTACGTTTTTCTGAAAAATAGTAAACTACAGATACATGGTCCATAAGTAGTGTCGTTAAATCGAACACAATACATTCTCATTTTCAAATCGGAAAACTTTTCAATTTTCTTCATAAAGTACACTAAAGAACATGCTAATGGACCCTAATATATCCCAGCGACGGTTCAAAAGCAACATTTTAATTAAGTTAAACACAATCTTCCCATAAGAATCATATTGCAACAAGCGATACGATCACCCACAACATCGAGGGACACTACACACACGGAGAGAATGGGCGGTTAGAGCCCAACACGTAATTCAGAACATAGACCTCGCCCTTGCGTCCAATTTAAACTCGAGTTTGGATATACGTTGACACATCCACTTTGCAAAGGCCCGGCCCACTATAGGGAAACGAGATCAAAGACTCGATTTCCCCTGCACAAATTAAGTTTACCTTTTATAAAAGCTTCGTTTAAGCCGGCGCACATTGTAATAATTCGATTGCGAACTCCGCGATCGAATTATGCCGCGGAAAACATTCGCGAAATTTCGAAATCTGAGGTTTGGGAATATTCTTTCTGGGGAGAAGTCGCAATTTATCCCCGGACGGGATCAATTAATCATTTCGGAATGGGCGGGATCCAGAAATTAGCCGACGCTTGCTCAGCATCTTCGAGTTTCGGGGAGGGTTTCCGTTTCTTTTTTGGTGGATGTAACTCGTTTAATATTGAAAATGTTGGAAAAAAATCGAGACGCTATGCCAGAAGGGCGATTTAAGTGACTCGAGAAAAATTTTATGAAGTTTTTGAATGGGAAATATATAAATGCACTTTGGTTTTAATAGTTTATACTTTAAAATTTAATACTTTTCACTTTGAAATTTGATAATTTGCACATTACGTCTTTCCCTTCCTCCTCCAAATTTAATATGTTTGGAATATTTCTGCATTTATTTATTTTTTGTCTGTAATGATGGTATATAAAAAATGGAAAGATTTTCTTTTTTCTTCAAAAATGTTTAAATCAAAGTTTGTCCACTAATATGAATTTGTCCAAATTTGTGACGAGTATTGAATTTTAAATAAAAAAGTTTAAAATTTGGATTAGTTTTATAGAGCAAAATATTAAATTTTGAATTGAAAAGTATTAAATTTTGAAGTATAAAGTATTAAAAATCAAATTACAAATTGTTAAAACCAAAGTGCATAATTTTTATGAGTGCAAATTATTTTTATCGAAGTAAATATGATCAAGACTAAAGTGCAGTTCATTACCTTCTTTTTTGAATGGTTTTTGTAGAAGAAATTCGTTTTATAATATACCGATACTTATGATTTATTCAAATATGCGTCGTGATATTCGAAATTTGAAAAACAGTAAACATATTCACAACGTGAATACTGTATTATATGTAAAAAAATACGCAGCCATCTTATTGCGTTGCGCAATCATGGTAGTCGAGGGCGATGTTGCAAAATAAACAAGGAGCGAATTTTATTGGAAATTCCCAGAAAGCTCGCATAGAATTTTCCGCGTTCTCCCCGAGCCGCGAATTCCATATCGTTTCCATTGTTCAAATATCACAAGGTATATACATATGTATACATGTATATATAATGTGGGAGTGGGTCTTCTTTGGCCCGAGGCGGACAAAGCGCCAAATCAAACCGCCCACCCGAAACCCTTCCGTTCTCTAACTAAGGAGGATTGTTGCTTCTTTTCCGATCTTCGTCGATCCCTTTCGCTTGTATCAATTTTTTTCGGATTAAAATTTGAGTCCATTATTTTTTATTATGAAGAAGATGTTATTTTTCAAATAAAATATTTAATTTTATAATATACGCTCGGGTCTCGTGTCTCGTGTAACACAGTTGTATAGCTCCACAAAAATTTCGTGTAATACAAATCCGTGTTATATGAGATTTGAAGTTTATACAAAATTAGAGTTTTCGTTCCGAAAAAATATTTAAGGTCTTTAATAAACAATAGAGAAAATTTACATTTATATATTTAAATAAAATAAATTATAAGTCCTTAAATTACATTTTTTAATGTGTTTCATGCGAAATTTATGAATTATAAGTCCGCAAATTAGGTTTCTTTGCGAATTTCGCGCGTAGTTTTTACGTTGCGTGTTGTAGGGAGGTTATGTTTGACAGTTTTTACAAATAATTTTCCTTTAAGATCGTCTAAATTTGCAAACAGTTCGGATGGCAAACGATGCTACTTGACAACATGTAAACCCGAAACTCGTTAAAATATGGTTAAGAATTGATAAACATAACTTCTAAACTATGTATATGTGAAATTCGTTAAAAAAAATATTACGCACTTATGATGCATTTTTATTCATGTTTAAATACAAATTTGTCAATAAATGTTTTATATACATACCTTAGTAAAGCATTACCTAATTCATTTTTAATTGTTTTTTTCTAAAATCGTGTTATATAAAACGAATTGTACAAAAATTGATCACAATTCATCAATCATGTTAAATCAAAATCGTGTTATACGAGGCCCTAATGTACTTATTTTTAACAATCATTCTATGATATTTAAAAATTAATAAGCCAAGATATTCATATTTGATTTAAGACCAAAACAATTTAAAATTACATCAAACTCTTCAAAAAAAGTCCAAACTTTCAATAACCTCTAAACTATCCACGCACCCTAATCCAACATAACCTACAAAAAAACTGTCAAACTAAAATAACCTCCACACAACTCAAACTCACACGAAACGCAACACCCTTATACATACAAAAAGACAGAAATACAAGAAAAATATATTATTATGTTAGCGTGTACAATAGTGGGTGGTGTGGGCGAACTTTCTCCCGCAAACTTTCGTCATAGTCCACCGCAGGATCTCGGTTCGACCCCGAGGGCAACTAACGACAAACTAGCACCGAAGACGAAGAAGAAATTCGGTTAAAAGTTTTTCGTGTCGCTGGGGTTTGTGGAAGTTTTGCGTCGGCGAAGAATCGAATGGAAATATGCAAATTGCGTGTGTGATATGATACCGAAATGTGTTATGTAATATAAGGAATTTGTTTTGTTGTATAATATGTTTAGGCTTTGCATCTTGATTAGATCAATATACTTTTCGAGTTTCGTATAACACGGTTTTATATAAGACGATTTTGATGTAACATACATAGTTGATGAATTGGGACCGATTTTTGTACAACAGGTTTTATGTACCATGGTTATAGAAAAAAAAAACAATTAAAAATGAATTAGGTAATGCTTTACTTAGGTACATAAATTATTTATTGACAAATTTGCATTTTGACATGAATAAAAATACATTTTATGTGTATAAATTGAGATTCTTAACGAATTTCACGAGTAATTCGTGCGTTTTAAACACGTAAATTATTATTTTTTTTAATGAATTTCACATATAGTTTGGAGGTTATATTTATCAATTTTTGGCCATATCTTAACGAGTTCTGATTTTAGATGTTCTGTAGCACCTTTTGACAGCTGAATTGTTAGAATGTGCAAATTTAGATGATCTATATGAAAATATTTGTAAAAACTGTTAAACATAACCTCCCAATAACACAAGTAAAAGCATGCGCGAAATTCGTTAAGAAACCTACTAATTTTCAGACTTATAAAATCCATAAATCATGAAATTTACACAAAGAAATTTAATTGAAGTACCTATAATGCATTTCATCTAAATGCATAAATGTGCGTTTTCTACATTGTTTATTCAAAAAGGATATTAAAAAACTTCCGATATTTTTTCGGAACGAAAACCCAAATTTTGTATGAACTTCAAAGCTCATATAACACGGATTTATATTACACGACATTCTTGTGGAAGCAAATAACCATATATTGTTATAAGAGATCTAAGTGCATGGAAAATCTTCAAGTAAATTTAATAAAATTAATTTATTTTATTTCATTCCAAATTCAAAAGTGAAGGATCTTGAAAATGTGCTTTAAACTCACCGCACCAATAATTTCAAAATCCGCGAAGATCCACTTTGATCTCCTCTCACATTCAAGACAACGGATCATTTAACAATAATGAACTGTCACTTCGCATAATCCACGTTTTATTTTCCGGCATAACGAGCAATTTTTCAAAATAGCCGTCTACTCTCAAACAAAGTTAAGTGTTGAATTAATTTGATAAAGTTTCATAAATATAAAATCCTATGATTAAAAGCATAAAAATAACCGCGGAAAATTGCAAGACCCACTTTAACGACGCCGAACCGAAAACAACGCGGGAAGATAAAGGCTTCGGAAATTTTACTCGGGAAAAATTATTTTATAGCCGCCGCTAAAATGCGATCGTTTAAATTCGGACAAAAGGGGGCTAAAAGAACATTAAACGGCAAACGCACATCTTTTGGCCGATAAGGGAACATCGTCCATTGAATATATATCGACATTCGAAAAATAGCTTTGCCGATAGAATTGTACTATTGAACAAAAGCCTGTTTCTATAATGCAATGATGACTTATCAATCTATTATTTGATCTAAAAATAGTTACGAAAATATTGAAAATTGATATATTTTAATAAGTTCTTTAAAAATTATAACGTTCCAATGAAATAAAAGCTTTATAAAGATTTAAATCTATATAAAAATATACATAATGTTTTCTCGTTTAAATTTTATTGAAAAAAAGTTAAGCTATATTGCAGTAATATGAAATTGTCGAAGTAAACTCGTCATTCTGTAGGCGTAGGGTTAAACGATCATTTCACTTAATGCTAATCGTTAAATATAATATTCGAGTACCTATTTCGAAGTAATGTCATGCAATTATAAAGTTCTATCGTTATTCTGCCGATATCCTGAATGTGCTTTGTCTGTTCGTATAGCACAAATCTCATGGGAAATGTGGAACTAGAATAACGGTCGCGCCGACGCCATTTTGGATCCGCTAAATATGAAAGCGGTCAATGTTTATTTCAACAACGTTAGTACAGTACACGGACTTGATTATAATTATTAAAAAATAATAATAATAATAACAATTTTTTTATCTATTAACAACATGAAATAGAAAATTTTTTTGAAAATTCTAAACAAAATTTTAATTTAACAAAATTAATCATGTATTCAAAATTCAACATTTTCTACTACAATATTAAAGATTTCCCATTAGGGAAAATACAAGATAAGATTTTCCTCCGGCTATGATGTAAGCATGACTGTACAGGGGAGGCTATAAAAGCTTCGGGGCGAAATAGTCTGCCGGTTATCTCGCCGACATGAGGCTGCAGACTCTCCAAAGGCTCTTATGGGATTTTTTCGAACCCTGCCTGGTCGGTCCGCCCACACCATAAAAGCGGCCCTGGTCGGATTTTGGTTGGCGATGGCCCAAAGGCGGCAACTTTCAGGTGAGCGAGCCGATAAATGGAACAAACGAATTTACGCCGTGATAATTGAGCGTGAATTTAGGTACGAGAATTTTGTGTTTATTTTCGGAAATGTTTTGTTTTTGGAGTGTGATGTAATATTATAATGTTTGTTTGTATTAAATTTTATATAATATAATCATGATTTATTTGTGATAAATGGTTGTTGTGAGAAAAAGTTTTTGGAAAATTAGTTATATTTTATTGATGATGAGAAAATGATTCTCAATAAGGATGAATGTTAAATGTTACATTTTGATGAATAATCTCGAATTAATGGTATACGATTATAATACATTCGTCTACTGATCTTTGCTTATCTTTATTGATAGAAAATGATCGGTTAATTTTGAAAAACATTTTTTATTTAAAATATTTGAATAATATACATATTATTTTATCAATTTAAGTTTTCTTCCAAGAAATCTCACATTTAACAAAAATAACAACGATTTCCCGACCTTTCAGCCTCGAATTCTGGTACAATACAATTTCGGACTAACGCAGGACGATTACGCGTCCTCTTACGATTGTCGCCATTCGGCTGCAATTTAATTAAAGCCTTGCATTATAGATGGTGACAAAGGCCGAAACGACCTAACCGTTACACTACCGTTCCCCTACTTTCCTCCGAAGCCTTAACCCCTTATTGTGTGTAGCACCAAATTCAACTATAACTTTTATCTTTAATCAGTATTTTGTATACGTATTTATGAAATAATTTTATGATATAGTAGTTACAATACGCGCGTTTGTGTTTATATAATATTATATATTACGTTATGATCTATTTAAATTAACGTAAACGTGTTGAGAATAAATTATTATACACCGAATTTGATTAAATATTTTACTTTGGTAACTAATCATTTGGTCAGTAATTAAATACATAAATGGTAAGTGAATATTTATAAAAATAGTAAGAAGTAAGGTAATGGTAAGTTACAAATGATTTTTTCTTAAATATAAAGAGATATTGATTGATAGTGTTAATGTATAAAAATAATAAGATACATTTTGTAAGATTTTATAGCATTAATTTCAAAGCGATGAAAATTTAAAATTTCTTCGGATCATTTACCATTCTATTTCATAAAAGATCATTTTTTATAACTTACTGATCACTTAATTAAGAAACTGATAACATACATACCGATAATTCAAAACACTAACTAACCATTTCAAAATATTACAAAAAAATAATTTAATTTAACAAAAAACATAAAAAATTAGACATCGATCAAATAAACAAAAACCTTCAACATCCATCAATTCATAAACATCCATTCAAAATATATCTAAAAAAAATACAAACACCCAAAAAAACCATGTCTTTCCCTCCATCGTCAAAGACCCTCGTTCCTGAAAAGCGCCCCTCCCCCTCGCAGACGTTAAGGACCCCTCGTCTTCGGTTAATAGAATAATAACGGCGAGAGGCCGATGGCACGTTACCATGGCGGCGGCAGATGGCCCCCGCAAACTAAATACTCACTTAATTATTCGCTAATGTCTGTTTCTTGTTGTGGCGGCTAGACGTTTGGCACCGGTGTTAAAGTGTCCTCTGGACCGACGCCGATGTCTGGATGTGTGGTGTCTTGATGTGTTGTATGTTGTCGTTTGAGATTGTAGTGTTGTATAGGGTTTCAATAGGGATGCTTGAAGTTTGTTGGGTTATAGCAGCCGTGTTGTTAACGTGACGTCTGTAAAATTTGTTGTCAATTGTTTAGTAGTGTACGGCAAATCACGATGGACGGTTATAGCGTTGAACAACATGTGAAAATTGTCAAATTTTACTGTAAATTTTAAAATCTAGCGTCCCTATTGAAAGATCCTATATAAGATTTTTTTATTTTTATTTTTAGAAGTTAAACTTATTAGTAAATTAATGGGTTTAAACTTAATCGAGTTGAAAGATAAATATAATTGGTATAACCTTTTGGAAAATAACATGAATAGTAATAATAAAATTTGTAAATTGTATATGTATACAAATTGTATTTGATTCGTCAGTTTATATTGTGTATATAATTATATTGGAATATTCATTTGAAGAAGATAATTATATAAGAAGTTGAAGATTTCTCTAGGGAAGGATTTCACTTGAGTGATTTTCTCTTGTTTGTTTGAAGGGTAAAGATAAACACAAACTGAGTACAATTCATTTTCAAGTATAAGTATACTTAATTAAAAAGGGAGGTAATTAATTGCACTTTAGTTTCGCTTTGATAAAAATAATTTTCACGTATAATGATTACGAACTTTGGTTTTAATATTTTGCACTAAAATATTTTATACTTTTTAATTATCACCTGTATCATTTTTCACTATAAAAACTAAAAAAATAGAAGGAAAAAAATGATGTGAATATTACAACATTCACTGAATATTTTGAATCAATATAGCTTAACAGGGATCATCGTTGATATATAATGTAGGTACTAGTAGATTAGAGGCAACCATCGATAAAGTGCAAACTATCAGATTTTAAGCTGCAAAGTATTCTATTTTAAAGTGAAGACTATTAAAACCAAAGTGAATTTATATATCCACTTTAAAAAATATATAAATCTAAATTCTAAGTATCCAAAAGCAACATAATGCAAAAATATACAACAAAAAAAAATCAATTGTCAACCTCGCATAAAAAGGGCCATACAAAACACTCATAAATTGTCCGAAGGGACTTTTCGCAGGACAACTCCTGGCCATTCCGGAAATCGCTTTTATTTCCCCATTTCGTTTCCGGGTCTTTTGCAGTTTCGTTGCATCGCATATCCTTATATCGTCCTGTAAACGTTGTGGAGGACCCGTTTTACGGACTTTGCCGACACTCTGACTGCCGCTGCAGGTAAATAAACAAAGGCTTTTATGGTAAACCATGGGTGTTGACTTTTATTTTTTTCCAGCATATATTTTTTTTCATTTTCGTGTTCGCTTAGGGTGGAAAAATCGTGTGAAAAGCGTCATATTTCGCACGAGCGCTTTTGTAGTTTTTTTTGTGCAGCATCAAAAGGGGAGTGTTTTATATAGAATTATTTCAGAATTTTTGGATTTAACAATGTAATGTAATTCCTATTTTAAATAAATAATAAAATCTTATTTTTATTATATGAAATTAATGACTTGATTAAATAAAGAAAAATTTTTGATTCGATATTAATTAAAAAAAATATTTATTCAATTGAAAACTTAAAATCTTTTAATTTAAATGAATTGAATGAAAATTCGGTAACTTTCAGAAGATTTTATGTTTTTAAATGTTTCTTACTGAATAAATTACGATTGAAATTTTTTGCGTTGATAAAAAATCATTAGACTTTCGTCGGCAGAAAATTGAAAACTTTTCTATAGGAAAATAATTGGAAACTCTGTTCGAAAACCGGAAAAATCGACGCTGTCATGTGCACGGGCGTCGCAAAAACGAGGGGTCGACTAATTAAAATTTGAACACAATCGACGACGAAAAATCAAAAAACGAAAAGTTAATGTTCAAATAAGAAACGCCGCCGAATCGAATATACATCTACAATTAGAAATTCGTATAACAAAGAACGGCACTAATAAGACGAATTTAATCTCAAAAAAAATACGATACATATACACTAAGCTTTTTTCACAAAAGGACAATCCATATTAAAGTTGTACGCACAAAACAGAAAACATTCACAAATAAAAAAACCCTTGCGTGTTTTTTCCTTGTCGCCAAAAAGAAGTTTCACAGACCGGAATAATTCCAACGAATCCGCGAAACTTTTAATGATCAAAGTTCTCGCGAATCATTCAAACCGCTGGTCAAAGAAAGTAATTATCCTATTTTTTTTTTCAATTAATTATTCTACGTCAAAATTGCATTTTCGAAATACTTTCGTTGAAAAACACCCCGAACGATTTTATCGAAAAGGGCCTACGTGTGCTGTACGTAGCTTTCATGCAACTTTGGCATCGTAGCGGAAACTAGGGTCGTAGCATTGAATAACGAACGTTAATAAAGCCTTTGCGATATTATCTACGAATCGAAAAGCCGATTGGTTGCTGGCACGGGAGCCCTAAATGGTCGAAAGGGATGAAATATTCGGGATTATGGCGTACCGCCGCACTGAAAGCTCGTAAAAGTCATTTTCGCGCGTGAAATATTCGATAGTTGGCATTTCGATGCATTGAAATTGAACATCGATGTTTAGTTTGAATGGATTTGAATTTTTGAATTTTTTTGTTGGTTAGATATTAAATTTTGAATGGGTGTGAGTTGGTTAAGTATTAGAAAAGGGTTAGTAGATATTAGGTTATAAATTTATAATACAAAATAATATTAAATATTGTATTCCAATAATAGTTTACTTTTTCTATTTAAAGTACATACATTCAATTTATTTCACATCAAAGATGAATTGATACCATTTTATATACTCTTCTATTTTCTTTAAACGGTTATCGTTTTTGTATCGCAAACGATTACATTTTCCATTGTATCGAATATCAAAAAAATATTTTCCACATCATCATAATCGTCTGGGATAAAAACGGAATCGAGATTGTGTTACGCTTCCAACGTACAAGAGAACCTCAAAAATAATAGCTCGCTTCGGAAAAAATGGAGTAAACATACATAAAGCGTAGACGAAAAATTAACCGATATTCCCCTATACAAATTTCACCCTCATCCCACACAAAAAACATCGACAAATGGCTCCGAAACTTGTACACCCGAAGGGATGCACGAAGAGAAGATTTCATTTCATAACACTCATACAAGAGAGGTACGCGTTCGTTCGAAAAGTTTCGCCCCGTGTTTGTATGGAGCTTACAGGTGGACGGGGGGAGAAACTTCGTGGCGGATTAAGCTCCGGTATTTCTATGGGTGTAAGCTTTTTGCGAAATATGTACAGGACGATCCAGAGCGTATTTTATTTTATTATTATTTGTGCAATTTTCGTTTTTGTATTAAAAAAGGTTCAATCGATGCGGGTTAAATATGTTTGTTATTTTACTTTTGCGCTGAAAATATCGAATGTATTCTGATATTGTTTTTGTTGAGTTTGTGTTGTGAATATTTTTTTTAATATCGAAATGGAATGTTTTCCTTTTGTGTTCGTAATATTAGGTACTAAGAATAAAGGGGTATAGAAGATAGAAAATTGTGAATAGCACTTATATTTTCAGCACCCATTAAGAGTACTGTGTTAAATGCGAAAGATAACGACGGCTCAGATAATTTCCTATTTTGAACCATTATCTGAGTACTTAGAAATGTATTTTAATGGAATCTGATAAATAATTTATATATTTTTTCAAATAAAAAAAAAACTTGATTGAATTTCATAACACGAATTCCCATCTAGATACAATTCAAAGCTCGATCGAACATAGATACATTTTCGGAAGAAGTATTGGATTTTTCTTCTTTCTTTCGTTCTTTATTTCTTTTTTTGAAGCATTTCTTCTTTTCAGCAAGCCAATGAAAGGCTTCTTCGGCCCTAGTCCCATAGAGACGTTGCCTTCGAAAGAAATAAAGTAAAAAAAAAAAGCAAAATCGCAAAGACTTGGCCCGGCAACGTTCTCAGAGCTCATTGTTGGCGGTCGAAAAGGTGAAAAGAAAATTTCTCTCCTTTGTTGTTGAGTCGAAGCGCCAAAGTTGATAATCCTCATTTGTTATATTGTCCAAGAAAAAGAAAAGAAAGTCCATAATACAAACGCCAACGCTGGATACGTACAACTGGAAAATCTTTAGCGTACCTTGTATGTGCTAAGAGAAAGGGCCGCTTCGGAAAACTCATTTTCCTCGTCATCGAACGATTCCATACATTTTCACATTAGCGGATATTGAAGTTTTTCCCTTTGACATTTTCAGACGGATAATTACGCTTTCATATTCCATATATAAATATTAATAAAATCACATTTTCATTCAGTTTATCTATTCTGATCGAAATTGAGATAATAACCATATATTCAAATTAAAATTGATAAACGATACATCATGTAATATCATATTTTTCATATATTTTAATATAATATTTTTCAACATGTAATATAATATTCTTCCATTTTAAAATACATGTACTACTAAAAACGGATTAAATTAAATTGAAAACGTCAACTTTGTAATACAGATTACCGTTCTAAAAAATTACAATATTTTCAATTATTTTTTTAAATATTTTATCCGTTATAGTATGTATAGAAAGCTCGATATCGCTTCGTGGGCAATTCGTTACGCGCGGTAAGTAGACAATACATTTTTAAAATAGTACGTAGGGTGTTCAAATGTAATGGGGTGAGTTAGAATCAACCCGACCCCTTCGTGCACCCTTATAAGGGGAGTTTTAGGGTGGTCACCCTTCAGCCGGACGCAGCCATCTACTTCATCTTTCGGACGTCATAAAAAAATATCAGAATCAATATTATTTTTTATTCATTTCCATTTTTATAAACCAAAAATAATATAAAATTTTATAAAAATAAACCCATCTGAATATAACCCCAGTATCATACAAAAACAATAAAACGAACCAAACTAGATTCAACATAAATGCATATTCAGGGATAAATTAATTTTTCGATTCAATAATGGATATTCAAATGGGGTTTGGCGTAACCAGTTTTAATCTGAGCCTCATAATGATGAGCCCACCCTCGTCACGGAGACCAGCGACCGTCCGATGGCAACCCCTCTCGATACTTTTTTGCATTTTATATATAAAACGATGTATAGGTTTTTATTTTTTGGTCGTTCATCTCGGCTCCCTTCGAATCGACGTATAGGGTGACTACGATTGCGATTTTGTGTGGGGTGAGTCTGCGTTTCGAGGGTCAGGTGTGAGGAACCGTTAAATTTTGTGTATGAATTTCTATTTAAACTTAGTTAATATATTAAATTTTGATAGTTGAGCTTTTTGAATAAAAAAAATATAGTGTAAGTTTCACTTTTTATATTATTCACATTTGTCTGAAAGTAATTTGTATTTGTTCAGTTATTAGTTGGAAAAATCTTATTAAAAAATAATGTTATGAAGCTTTTCTCAAAATTGAGTATACTATCACATAATTACATGACCACTATCACGGAATTAGCCAAAGTATCACAGAATTAGACGTCTCAGATTCGATCATTTGAGATTTCACACAAAATTGATAATTAATTAAAATCTGAACAATGTTTCGATGAAAAAGATGGTTGATGTTTTATGATTGTACGCTTTATTTTAATTATTTTACAAAAGAATACAAGATAATTACAAAAAAACGCTCAATGTCACAAAATTAGACAGGTTTCCTCTATATTTTTTATAATATTTAATAAAAAAAATAAAATTTTATATTATAATATAGGTATTATGAAAATGGTTATCAATTCCTGTACGACGCAGTTATTAGCTACGAGGGATCGTTGCATTGTTACAACGACAACATTCGCTATCAAAATACATAAAACTGTACTAATGTCCAAATTCGCACCACGCACACCAACTCCATCATCAACAACACCCAAAAACAATCCCGTCATTTGTTTAAACATTCCATCACGATAAGCCCCGGGCATTAATCCGAATCGCGGCGCACACTTTTTCCCATAAGACCGAACCCGAATTCGCCACTATCCTTTTTGTTGGGTCATTAAGTTTTATTGTTTCTTCCTAACACAATACGCAATCGTGTGGTCCACTTAAATGTTTTACGGGGGCGACATTATTGCTTTCACCCTCGGTTTGCGTAATGCATTTAACGCGCGTTTTATTCATGCCTCGCCTCAATAAAATCTGGCCATCTTTGTGCTGGAGTGCGTTTTTTTTTCTTCTGAGGATATTTGCGTTTGCGTCTAGGAAAATGGTGGACGGATTTATCTTCGGCCCTTTCCTTCGGGGGCTGTGGGAATTCGCGTGTCCATACGCGGGGGTCGAAAACGGTTAAAAAAGGTTTAAAAGGTCGGAGGCCTTCGCGACCGAGGGCCGTTGTTTAAATTGGACTAGTTTGTTATCTCCCAAAAGGACGAGAGCTCGAAATGTATACGTATTTCGGGTGCTATTAATCTCAATTCAATTATATGTCGATTTCTTTGAAATAGTATATGTTAAGGTGGATTTATCTTCAATTGAAGAAAAAAAATTGTGTCCATATCCATATATTTAGATTATAAATGATTTCAATTGTATCTGAAATGAGAAAAAGGACATTTAAATTGAATATTTATTTCGTATTTGAACGATTTTGAATGTGTAAAAAATATTATTTATCGTAGGTGTCATGTGAATGAATAGCAGTAATATTTAATAACGTGTGAAAATTATATCTTTATCTCTTGTAGTAGAGTGTATAGTAACGAGTGAGGGAAACGAGCAGTGAGTGTGTTGAAGAATTTTAAAAAAAATTTAAGTGAAAGAAAATCTAAGAAAAACCTGGAAAAGCGAAGATAGAGCTCGTCGATTTTTCCATCGCCACAGGGAACATGATAGTATTTGAATCGAGTCGTAAACGTATCAAAGAAAATAAATGACATTGGAAATGGATGTTACTTTCTATCAACGATTGTACTTTTACACTCAATTTGACGCCTGAAATTTTCCAATCTACATCAAACATGATCAAAAGAAAACATCCCGTTTCAAAAAAAACTATAACAACACCAACACCACTCAATCTAACAAATTCGCAAACACACTGCCCTCTAAAAACCTATCGAATCATCCTAACTCAAAAATTCAAATCCAATTCTTCTTCATCAACATCATCATCATCTCACAAGAACTCCCAAAAACCGCCCTCTTACCACCTGTCAAACAACCACCAAAACTGCACTCCCCCATTTCATCACCCCGCCGAAATCTGTTGAATCGTCTCGACGGGAGCCGAAAAGCGGGGGCGCAGGGGCGGAGCTCCCGCGCTTTCCACCGCCAGTAATTATTCGGATTGAATCGGACGCGGGGGGCGCGCGGGGGCGCAAAGGGGTGCAAAGGGGGCTAAGGCACACCCGCGGGAAAGGGGTGGAAAACGCGCGGTGGAGGGGAGCCGGCGGCTGCCCGCCTCCAGTAGACAGTCAGGCGGCGGCCGCTTCGCACGTCGCGCTTCGCGCGCCGCCGCCCCCCCCTGCGAGCGCCCCCCCCCCCTGCGTCTGGGGCGCGCGCCCCCACGTGTTCGCGTCGCCGGTGCACCAGTTCACGTGTTTACGGTGCGCGCACCGGACACCTCGCAGACGGCACTCCGGACATGTAAGTTTTTGTACGACGCCTACGCCCCTATTGCCCCCTGGGGTTTATGTCCTCTTCCCGCGCGCCCCCCGTTGCTTTATGTGTGTATTTTTTTTTGTTTTAAATCGAATGTGTTTGAATTTTTTGGGAATTCGGTGATGTCAATTTCGGATTTTTTTTAAATTGTTTTATGTGTATTTTTTGTGCATGTATTTTTTTGTATATGTATTGATCGGGATCGTATGAATTATTCGGAAGGATTTGAATCGAAATGCATGTGCATAATATTTTAGCATGTGAATAGAGAAAAGGGGAGGGGTGGCAAAAAGTGCGTGCGCAGCTTGCGCATGCGCATCTTTCCCGCTCGGATTAATTCAAAATTTTTATGTACGTGTATGCTGTATATGTGTAAGCGATCGCACGCATACATTAGCACTTTGATATCCAAGCACGCGCAATGTATAAAGCGTACTCGTTCATTATCATATTTTATCAATTTCCTCATGCATAGAAATAGAAATGTACATTTTTTCTATATTGTACACGATAAACGCACAATCGATATATAAAACTAGATTACGCATTATAGTTTTATACATTCTATTTTTTCCTCGACAAGTCATCATTACACGATAACCATTTTTTAATATATCCATACAAAATCTTCATCACACACTAACTCCCCATAACATCTCAATCGAACATTCAAATAGCAAATAAGCACGACCTTGCCAAGCGCGGATCGACAACCGTCGAATATATCACGGCACCCTCGCCATATACAACCTTTTCCACGACCACGTGGCTGACCAGCTCAACCGAGGGTCACGTGGAAGTAGGCAGCGTGCTCCGGCGAGGCCCCCTCTGAAAGCCAGCCGTGTTTATTGATCGTTTGTCGGGTGTGTGTGTGTGTAATCGAGCGAAAGTGGTGTGGGCCCGGCGTGGATGTCGGTTTTTGTAGATGTGGAGGTTTATCATTGAATGATTGATGGTTGAAAGATTTTTTTATTTCGGATTGTCAATGATGATGGTTTGTTGTTTCTCGAATGTATTTAATTCAATTTTGATCCGGAAAAAAATTATTCTAATGAATCATCTGTTGGAAAAGCTTGGGTTTCCGATTGAATTTTTTTTGATTAGTCACCAATGTCGCTTTAATCAGTAATTCGATTCTTATGTTAATGTCTTATTATTCTAAATTGATTAATCTAGAGATTTCAAAATGATGTTTCTTAATAATCTTTGAAATTTCAACATTGGCATCAGTGGCGGCTTGTCCTAAAGGGCTGCAAGGCTGCAGCTCTTCCTCCTTAAAATTATTAATTAAATTCCTATTTGCCGATTTATATTGTAATTATTACATAATATTCTTATATCTCGAACTGGCATATTTTTCTCTAATTAAATACTAAATATTATATATTATAAATTTAAATGTGTCTACCCCTCCACTACAAATTCTCATGAGCCGCCACTGATTGGCATCATATTTTCTGTGAAAAAAAAACACAGCTGTACACCAGACGGTAATACCTAAAATCAGAATATTTTATTCTAATTAAATACTAAAAATTCTATATTATAATCATGGACCCCACATCCTGAAATCGGACCTAGGGCCAGAAACTTTATTGGGCCCCCTTTTTTCACTGATTTTTTTAATTACATAGTTTTTTAGTAGGTACTGACAAGTTGAATTATGTATAATACGAAGACGAATAAAATTGATAGATTCTGTTGAAAATAGTCACAAAATTATTATATAAATTGATTGATATCGGGCTCTTTTGCGACCTCGGGTCTAGGGCTAAAGAAATACTGAACCCCCCCCCCCCTTAGTAGGGGGACGATGATTATAATTCAAAATATTTCTGCCCCTACACTACAAATTCTCACAAGTCGCCCTTGATTACCATCAAATCTTATATTAAAAAAAACTCAACTGTACACCAGACAATTATACCTCAAACTGGCATATTCTGCTCTAATTAAATACTAAATAATATAATTCTAAACATTTCCATCCCTCCCTTACAAATCCTCACGACCCGCCACTGATTTCCATCATATCTTATATATAAAAATAACATAGCTATACACCAAACGGTTATATTCAAACTGGCAATTATGGTACTGGTAACCGATGGTATACTGCTCTAATCAAACAATATTATCATTTGATTAGAGCAGTATACCTTGAATAATAGCCTCGTGCTTAACAAGCAGGGCTTTAAACTGCTACAAAAAAAAATCAAACAATATTATAATTCTAAACATTTCCATCCCTTCCTTAAGATCACGATCCGCCACTAACTTCCATCATATCTTATACAAAAAAACCAGCTATACACCAGACGGATCGATCCGCCGCTTTTCGCATAAAACTTTCGCGATGACCCCCAACAACGCCGAAAGAGTTGAGAAAGTCTAGTCGCGAAAGGTCTCCATGTCAACATTGACAAAACTGTGGAACCTTCGCCGAACCGTTCAGCACGCGGAACAATACAACGTCGTATTGTCGGCGGCTCTCTTTTCGTTATTCGCACGTGTCAATCCCTCCGAACGATGATGTCGTTCGTGGTTTTTATTGTCGGAGGGTGTTTTGGTGTGTGTGTGCTTTCGAATGTTTGGAAAAGTCGGATCGATTTGGGTTTTTTGGATGTTTTTGTGAGTCGTTTGAGTGTTGGGTGGGTGTGTTTGGTGTGAATGTTGCGTATGTTTTAGCGATTGAATGTTTAATGTAACGGTTAGTATGATGTGTTATTTTGAATATGTTGATTTTTGTTGATTATAGATGTTATGTTTTAAATGGTTTGGTTATGGTGAAGAATTTTTTAATATTATTATTATCGAATTGAATTTATTACCAGAACTTTTTCACATATAAACTTTTGGTTTTATCGGAAAATCTTATCCTATAAATGAATATAACGATGATTATTGCAAATAACTCAATCTGAGTTCATTCAAATTCAAACTCCTTGGGACGATTAATTATAACAACAATTAATTATATCGAAAAGTTATTACCTAGCAATTGACCTTATACAATTTGCACACAATCATCATCACAATTCTAAACAATTTCACAACTTAAACAAAACATACTTACAACACCAACAGTTCTTTCCGAAGCACTAAAGAGCAAACAAAAATTCCCAACAAAACCTCCCAGAAAACAACCCTTGAAAGGGTGGGCGTGGCGACTTCGTGAATTTTTTATGGGCCGCCGTAGTAATTCCCCATTATTTGAATGGCCGTATGGTTTCTCTTGCTTCAGCGTTTTGTTTTTTTCAGCGCGACGAAATGTCATTATCGATTGTGACGTTTCGGGTTTACGTGATCGCTTTGATCGATTCGGTGTCTAAGGTTTATTTGTTCGATGGGTTTTCATGTATGGCTTAATTTGCGGGTGTGTTTGTACGATGGTTTTATTTTTTTGATGGTTTGTTTTGGGAATCGTTTGGTTTTAGTTGTAGTGTTCGAAAAAAAATGTATTTGTTTTGTAATGAAGCTTTACAATTTCATATGAGTCGATCGTTTGATTAATACATTATTCGAAATTATTATATTCTATTGTACATCATAATATTTAATTGCTTTTTGATATCATTTTTATTTTATAAATTAGAACATAATCATATCACGTACATAGAACGGCACTAATACATATATTACAAATATGTATACTATTTTAACAAAACTTTAACACACTCTTTCATTACATTCTGCAATTTTAACACAGTATATTCGCCCATAAAATCGTTTCAAATTACGCACCAAATCCAAATTATAGATTTTCCTACCGATACAAATCTCTGATTTTTATTACGATTCTTATTTCATTTTTACTTTTTATAAAAAAAACAGTGTGATCGAATTTAAAATTGTGGCAAAGCGGTCAGCTGACACGCGCGTTGCCATATCAAGATAACATTACTTAGGGGAGTTCGCCCTAAATAAAATACACATTCAATGCATTAATCCTAATATAAAATATTTTAATTAAATAAAAAAAAACACAGAATATTTTCAATCATCTTTTATTCATACATAATGCATTAATTTATTTAAAAAAATCCTATTCGATCACACTCATAAAACATCGCATATATGTACAACACAAATTCAATAAAAATATTTAATAAAAATTTTCGAAACGATATCGAACGTGACACATTTTCGACGCCGTATCGATATGCCCATTGTTAACAATGGGGGGCCCATATTTTTGTTTGTTCTCCCATAGAGGGGTTAAACCATGGCGTGGGGTCTTACGCAGCTGTCACGGGATTTATCAAATTTATATCAAACGCACATAAAGTATGCAATTATTCTTGCGAGTGTGCAATGCAAAGGTGCACGTACCGTTGTCCTCCCGGTGTGAATGGATGGGTTTGGTGAAATTTTTAACTATTACGTTGACTGTTGTCGGGATTCGGGTTTGTTTGGAGTAATTAATGTGTGTGTGTGTGTGTATAGTGGGTTGATTAATTCGTCAAGTTTCGTTCGTACAGTTTGACTTGTGTAATCGATTATTTGGTTTTACGTGATGAATGGTCGTTTAGTAGTTCGGTGTTTATACGTTGACAGTTTTATAGGATTAATTCGTTTGAAGTTTTTTTAGTGCATAAAATAAACGTTTTTTCGGTATGTTCGATCGATTAAATGTATTTTATTATTTTGAAATTTTTATATGAGTTTATGAAAAGTAGCGAATATTTTCAATTTTTATTCAATTTGTGAATTGCATATTATTATTTCTTAGCATAGAAACGTGTTGAAATAGATTATATTTCACATAGATTAAATCGTTGATATTTATAAATAAACTACACTGAAGTACGTAAACGTCACAATATCATATTATTTGCAGAATATACAGAACGTATCAATTATGCATATGCGGCTTTCACATGTATACTCAAATATAAATACAATTCCATTGAACTGATACGAATTAAAAATTTAGCAGCTTTTAAAAGCTTTCAACGATATTTCAAAACGGTTCCAATATCTTATCACAAATTCAAACAATCATGAACTAAATTGCAATACATCAGAATTCGAATTACACACGGCAATATTTAAACTTTTAATTCAAACTGAGAAGCATACTTACATCAATAATTATCCAATATGAAAACATTATCAATGCAATATCAGCAACATAGCATACTAGATTGAACATGCACTCTACATATATTTATATACGACCGTTGTCGATGACGTGTTTTCGATCAATTGCCTTACGTATATAAAAAAAAAGATAAACTTGACCCGGTTTCTGATAGTTTGCGAAACCATATAACCAACCCACCCACCCACCCCCATAGTGATACATTATGTACGCAGAAATGCGCATAACTCTCACGCATTCGAAAAGTGTGATTAATCCGTTTTTAGTACGAATAATTACCGTGTCGTGTGTCAAAAGTCGTGATTTTTATGATTGAATAATTAATTTCGGTTATAATATAATATAAAGCTGTCTATATATAATTTTATTATAGTATGGAATTCCATATTGTTTACAAACGATTGAGTTTTCAAATTATTTAATAATATTTTAATATATAATTATCGATTTTTATATAGTTAAGTACATAGCAAACTGTTGCTTTGTTTTGTGATAAAAATATATCATTATTATATCAAAGTTTATTTATCGATTAGAATTTAATTATATTACAATATAGCGGCTTGTACCCGGTGTTGCTCGGGACTCTATGAAAATAAATTGTGTACATTGTCACAATCAAACGCGACGTCGGCATATTTTATATTATAATTGTATGAAGATCGATATAAAAAACTGAAATGCGAAACGATATTAAAAAAAACTGAATACTTACATAGTTTTTCCGAATTTCAAAGCACATTCTTGCCAAATTTAGTGAAGATTCGTTTATCGGTTTAGGAGTTTATTGGATACATACATACATACACCGCTTGAATTTTATATATATAAATTATTTTTTTTTTCAATCAATTTTTTTTATAAAAAACACCTATTCGATATTCAAAATTTAATAAACCATACCTCTTTGTATATTCGTCACAACGCAAAGATGACACTAAAAACACACAGTCGGATTTTGACCTGATCATTGCACATCCTCTCTAACAGAAACCGTTGACATTTCACCACACAAATATAAACGTGACATCCGTCAGAATTGGACATCAAAAGCCTCCGAAAATAAACTCCAAGTCCGAATTTAAACGAGACACGATTTTTAGCGGCAGACGCGGCTCGTCCCTTCCGATCGAAGGGGCGCGAATTCGACCCTTTCCTCGGCCCTTTATTATTAGAGCCTCGGCCGTTTCGTATTATAATTATACGAGCACACACACACACACGTGGAAAATTTTCAACCCCGGTGGGCCTAATGCGCGTTTTAGTGTTCGTTCGCGTGTCAGTTCGGTCGAACGAGTACGCTCGCTTTCGGAAGCCGGTTCGTTTTTCGCTTTTGTATTTTTTTTTTTTCAATTTTTGCGTTTTAATTGTTGGGAGTTTATTGGGTTTGTTTGAGTTTTTGTGTCTATTTTGAATTATTTTATTATAATTGGGGGTTTGGTGGTGTTACTATGTGTGTTGTCGCTTTGAAATGGAGTTTGTAATGTAGATTTGTCGATTGATGGTTTGATAATGTTTGTAATTCAGAATGGTCTTCTTTTGGTTTTATAGTTTGAAAGTTTTGATTTTGGGTGGAAAATTTTATTTTATCAAATTTTTTATTGCATTACTTGTTATTCTTTTCAAAAAATTTCAATGTGTCTATTAGGGATGTTATTACCGGTGAATGGCTTAAATAACAGTTCGGTAACTTACCGGTAAATTAAAAAAAATTGTGTTTCGAATATACTTCGAATATTTTTTGAAAAGCGTTGTTGTTTTTTAGAAAATATTTTGTGGAAAATTCGGTTTTTGTAAGTGTACGGTTTTTTTTTTAATTGTTTCTTTTCGGGATAGTTTTTTTGGTTTTTCGTAATTTTTTTTTCTGGTTTATTTTCGAAATTTAATTTACCCGTTAACCGATAATTAGAATTTTTACCGAATTACTGGTAAATGAAATTTTCAGTAAATCTGATATTCCTAGTTTCTATTAGAATCAGATTAATTGAATTGAAAAATAGTTTTGGGAACATGAGTTGAATGAAAAATTTCAATCTTTTAATATTGACATATTATTTTAAATTAAAAAAAACTTATATAATTTTATAAATTTACTCATTGCTAAATAGACTGGAAATGCGAATAATACTAATTTAATTTCAATAATACAAGTCAATTTTTTTAAATACTATCACTTAAAATTTTGCCCCTTCGTACACTTTAAAATTTTTATAATAGTTAAATTTTCATGATTTCGATTCTCAAAAGACTTTATCTGCCACATCGACCAAAAATTAACCATATATTACCTTCCAAGCACAAAAAAAACATTGCAAATCCCAAAAAATACATCAATGAATAAAAATTTCAACCGACACCTCTAAAACCCGAAACTTTAAAAAACACCCATCCGCATCCCGAACCCGAAATAATCAATCCGCACCGACAAACAACATACATATTTCTCACACGAACAATAAGCACACCCGATGCACATTCCCTCCGACCCGAAAAAAAAGATTAATCACCAACACAAAGACATTATGCAAAAGAGTTGCGAGTCAGCTGTACACATCCCCCACGGAAATTACACACACACACTTTTTCTATCCTCGAACGGGGGTTCCCCCAAAAAATTGGGGTGTCCCAATCGGGTCATCGACCCTCGAGTAGCACTATTGCATCAACCCTTGTACAACACTGTCGCATGCATGCAGATTCGATGCATATGCAACATGTGCATGTGTAGGGTGGAAATTCGCATGGGTGTTATTATTGTGCAAGGGTGCATATTTTGTGCATTTTGTGCAAGCTGGGATATACGATTTGTTTTTATTTTTATAACGTTGAAATAGATCGGTTGTTAAATAAAATGTATGCACATTTTTTTTACGTAAAAGTTAAAATTATGCATGCGAATATATTAAAAAAATTACACGTAACCGTTTTTAAAATAAAACCACGCACGTGCAAACACTACTAATCGAACCGAATCACGCAATCAAAATTTTATTTTGTATATCACTAGCGGGTAGTACCCGGTGTGTTTGGGACTCTGAAAATAAATTGTGTACCGATTGTAATTATTATCACAATCAATCGCGACACCGCACATTATATTATTATTTGTATGGCGAAAAAACTGAAATTCGAATCGATATTAAAAAAAACTGAATGCTCACTTAGTTTTTCCGGATTTCAAAGCACATTCTTGCCAAATTTAGTGAAGATTCGTCTATCAGTTTAAGAGTTTATTGGATTCAACATACATACACTGTTTGAGTTTTATAATACATCTCAGAGGACTTTTAACATTTTCGAAAGCGTATACGTCCCTGTCGTAGTTTCGACCCTCGTTGCACTTTTCCCATGGGCTTCGGGAGATCCGTCATTGTGCGAACATGGGGGATGATGACCCGAGGGCCGAAAGTGCATCCCTTATTGCATGGAGCATGATTAAGTGCATCGGACGCATTGTGTGCACACGCGCGCGGCACGTCCTTTTGTGCAATTTTCGATGTGAAAGTTGTATGTGATGGCGTCTGTATTTTGTAGTGTGGATTTTTTTCGTGTTGGGCTTTTGCGGATTATGTTGTGGAGTTTGTGTGTTGGAAATGTTGATGGAATACGGTTCGATGTTAAATGGAATTAATGTGTTGAATTTTATATCTGATTTTTTATCAAAAAAATATTTAAAAATTTTAAATTATTATAATTGATTTGAATTTGATGTACGAGTATTTTAGTGAATAATTTTATATGAAGGTTTAGATCAGGTGTCGGCAAACTCCGATTTTTTCAAGCTTTTTTTTAAATTGTTTTTAGATCGATCAATTTTAACTTTTTTAAATTTCGAGTTTGTTTTTTGTTACTCTTTAAATAGAATTAAAAATTGAATAGAACCCATATAAAAATGTTAAAATATCGAATAAATATCTTCGGGTTTGCTATCTGGTCCGCCGAACCTCAAATTTTTACGTTAAAGTTTTAAACTTTTACTGTTTGCCAACCCCTAGTTTAGATCATTATTTTATATTTTTGTCGAGTAGAAATTTCGTTTATAAATTTTATATTAGAAATATATTAATCTTTTAAAAAGTTTCAAATTTTTATATCTTTGAATTCAAATTAATCTATCACATCCATTAAATAAGAATTCTTTATTATAACTAGAATGATAGAATTGAAATAATATTGATAGTGATTGAAAATATATTTTTGTATATACCGTATGAAAATGAAAGGAAAAGAAATGAAAGGAAAGGAAATGAAATTAAAAATGAATGATGAAAAAATCATCATCCAACAACCAAACAAAAATTCATAAATCATATTTCCATCAAAATTAAAAAAAAAAACTAACACATCGCCCGATCGTTTTCGGCATTTGAGTCATCCAGGGCGTGTCGCCACATACGACCGAAACTGAAAACACCGAATGACGCACGCCTTTTTTCCACTCTCCCACTTTCCCAAATCGTCCTAAACCGAAAACGAAAACCTTCAAAACCCACCGAAATCCTCACAGAAAATGGCGACGTCCTCCCACGTTCTCCTCCGGATCCGGCGACGTCATGTCTGCCGGGAAAAGGGGGCGGAGCGGGTGGCAGATTCCTCCCCCTTTTGCGGGAGATCCCTTCTCGTCTCCCTCTGGCCCTCGGAGGGTGTTATCACCCTCGGTTCCAGCTATTGAAAAATCTCACTAACCTTCCCCAACCGAAGGGTCAATCGCGAACGCTCTCGAACTGTGAATCGAGTTTATTTTTATGTCGAATGCGATTTTTAATACAAATTCTCGATCGATTGTGAGTCATTTTGTGTGATCGATTTCGGTGGAAGTTTAAAAGTCATCGGGAAAATGCTTTATTCGCTATTGCGAAGGGGAGTTTCGTGTTCTATGATAGTCGAGCGTGACGCATCGGTGTTATAAAATGACACAGGTAAGTAAGTGGGCTGATTGACTCGGCGCCGTGTTTATTTTGGCTTCGGAGGTTGTTTCGTATGGTTAGTTGGTCGAATGGTTATCGAAATTTGGGTCGATTGGGTCACTTTTGATGTTTCGTGATGTTTTTTTCAACGTACAAAATCGATGAATTTTGGCAGTATTTATTTGATGTGGAGTTAATGGGTTTTTTGTATGAAAAATACTTTGAATTTGTGATTACTTTTGAATTCGTTGATGTTGAAATTGTGATTGTTTATTTTCATGAAAAACACGTTGAAAATGTATTTTTTTTTAAAGTAACTCATGATTTTTTTATATGATAATTTATTCTTTGATTGAAAAATCTATTTTTTTATTATTACAAAATATATACTCTTCATTTTATAAGTCACATTTACATTTTTTATTCAAACTTTACTAGATTTTTAGATTTTTTAGTAATCCTAAAAAAAATTACGTCCAATAGAAAATACGGAAGGACAAAATTTAATATTTATTTCAACTAACATATTATATCAAAATGACTAAGAACGCTTTCGTTCAATTCCAGAAATATTAGATGAAACTATAATTTCCAAAATTTCTATAAACATACAAAAAATAAAAACCAAATTAATTCTTCCCAAACGTTCAAATTCGACCAATCAAAAACACACAAAATATCAAAACCGACTTCAAATCTTAAAATCACAACAAATAAAAAATACAAAAGGACAAAATTTAACATTTCAACCGACACTTTATATCAAAACGACTATAACGCTTCGATTCAATCACAGCAATATCAGACAAAACCACAATTTCAAAAAATCCATCATAAAAATTTCTACAAACATACAAAAAATTACCACTTCCCAAACACAAAACACCAAACCCCCATCCAAAAAAACCCTCACCATCCCAACCGCACCACGCCTGCGCTCCCCTCCACCACCCCTCCCGTCCCGCGCACACTTTGAGAACCGCTGGCGTCCCCAGCGCGCATGTCAGCCCGGCACAGCGCCCCGTCCAGAGGGGACCCGGCACTCCGCTCCTGTTTCAGGTCTGAAAAACGACCCTTAACGAGCAGTCATACAATGGCGTGGAACCCGTTCGCCGACCGTCCCACTCCTCCCGCGGCCCCCTCGGCGGCCGGCCATCGTCAGTCTGAAATCGGCTTTCACGTGTGCTGAAAACGCGCCACGCCCACCTGCAGCGCCCAAGTTCAAGGTGACGAGGATGTCGAGGGTGCCGGCGGTGTGTGTGCTTTTTGGATTTGTGTAGTTGTGGATTTGTGATCGTTTTGTGTTTAAATGATTTATGTGATTTTTCGATGAGAGACCCGTTTTTTGTAGTGCAACCTAAAGTCGTTTTCTATAACAATAACGACAGATACGATTTCGAAAATTCGTTGCATAAATTGTTTCGATTTATATGTAGTTTTTGCATATCGACTGAAAGTTTAAATGCGCTCGAAATATCACATAGAATCTCTTTTTATTACATTCAATATTTATAATATGTGCACGTTAACGTATTTTATTCGGCGTCTACGGCGTAGACACGCGATCCCGTAACAGGTGATTTCGTCCTACTATGAAAGCGCTACGAGTATTTATATCCGATCGAATGGCAGTATATAATCAGAATATATCCGCCAGTGTCGCTATTACGTTTCTGTGTCACATTCGGATACAAAATTCAAAAGTTTTTGAATAAATCATGCGTTTTGGCGCCTTCGTGCGCTTCGTACGTAATACGGGGGGCGGAATCGATACTGAGGTACGTTGCCGTGATTGTGTTTCGTACGGGTTTGGATTTATGTGTTTTTTTTTTGTATTTATGGCTGCAAGAGATTCTGCGTTCAAGATGGATTTTTTGTGGTGTTTAAGTGACAAGAATGAAGAAATCAAAATCGAAAACGAGTCTTTCTCCTCGTGTTCACTGGTGGCGCCATTATGTTACCTGTAATATCATAAGGCACGCGGTGAATGCCAAGAGCAGACTTTATACAACATTCTACGATATAATTATATGAATTATGTATTAAGTTATTAATTTGTACAGGAAGATTCGTGGATGAAATATGTGCGAGACGATTTCGTTTGGAAAGTTTCTTTATGTGGAAAATTTACTTGTATGGTTAATTTTTGTAGATGTGCTTTGTAAGGAAACTATGGTTTTTCATGTCGTGTAAAGTTTTCATGGAAACATGCAATGGGTTTGTGAAACTTTTAGTGTAATTTTGTAATTGTACGTGTTCATAGTGCGTGTACTTAAAGCCATTACGTATGAAATATTAAACGTTTTACATGATCGTGAACACACGCATGTCATTTAAAAAAGAATTAATCAATTTATTTAGTTAATAAGTATCTAGTAATATTCATCAGTGATATATTAATTATAAATCATATATTATATATTTTTGTGATAGATTATCTTCTCATTTCAACTCATGGAAATTATTTTGTAATTCTGTATGCATTGAATTTGAATTATTATTTTAAATTTTGTTGTAAAACTAAAAATATTATATACAAGCTAAGTTTTTGCTTTATATTAATGTATTTTGTATAATGTGTGTTCATGTATTTAGTTTACAGACTGAAGCTGATATAATTTCATGATATGTAAGTATTGGCTGTAGCTTAGAAATATTTTCTAGATTTTTATTGACACGATAGATGCAGCATAAAAATTATAGTTTATTGAAATAAATGTTTTTTGTGTTAAAATATATTTCAAAATAACAAAAAAGCAAATAAATAATAAGTAATAAAGATAAACGTATTTTTCATGCTACTACTGCAAGCAAAATTTACATCTTTTCTAAATAAATGCCCTCTCATCAAATACGAAAAAATATTCACAATCAGTATATTCAAATCGCTATTTTCTTAAACAAATACAAAATTATTTTTAACTTCAAAAAACATCATCGAATAATAAAAAAAAATGAAAAATAACGAACCACACCCAACAACTACCACAATTTTCCCAACACCACCCTTCAACAAATCCAAAAAACTTTCCAACAAATCCCAACCACACACAAAAGTTACAAAAGTTTCCATCCAAAGCAACCCCCGATACGAAACCGCCCCCTTTTCACGCTGATTGCACATCCCCGATGCATTTATTTGCAGCGGCGGTTCATTTGAATATTTGATTGCATCGTGCCGACTCGGAGTACACTCGACCGCCTATAATTGCGTCTGTGCCCCGAGTACACTCGACGCCCGATTTGTGCGGGGCTCTTTGTGCGCCGTGTTTGTTTTTCGAAGTGTTTTTGTTCGGTGAGTGGTTTCGGTTGGTCAATTTGTCATTTTGGAGAAGGTTTTAAGGTGTGATTATTAATAATTATCGATTTTTTTTGGTCTTAATAACAATTATAATGTTCGATATGGTTAAAGTGAATTGTTAATATAATATTTCAGGCTATATCTGCCTATTTGAAACGAATTATGTTACGATTTTTTAAAACTGTAGTTATACTTAAGTGGCGTATAATTTTCTGTCTTTTTTTTAAATTTTATATTATATAAAATAGTATAAATATTATGTGTTATGTTCATTTAGAATTTTTGTAAAGTATGTGCGAATATAATAAATTTTATGACTCATTTGTTTTGGCTATGATTTAATTGTTTTGTGTTATAAATATTCTCATTTCAGATTTTATTTCTCAAGAGTTAACGATTATTTCTTAAGTATTTGATAAATCTACAAATTAAACTTGGATTATTCAGAAAAGTCCAATATATAATATTATACGAAGAAGTACACGAAACATATTAAATACACATAAAAATCACATAACGCTTAAGCTCATTTATATATGTCACGGTTCATGTATATTATTTTATTAGTCCATGTATATTTGACCCAACCCAACATAATCTATCCTAACCCTAAACTTCGATCAAAGCAAATGAAATTGCCGAAAAAATTCCAACCCAACCCGATCTAACCTTATCTAACTCAACTCAACCTTCAACAATGTATATTTACGACCCGTTCAAATATACATGGACTGAAATACACTTAGACTGCGACATATATATTAATTTTAAATTGAAGATACTCAATATAAAATGCAATAATATAAAGAAATAATAATTTTATCAATAAAATTTTTATCAAGCTTCATTTTATATGCTTCAAAATTAAAATAATAATAAATACGATACAACTGAACATTGATTCATCGCAGTATATTCCATTCTATAAGAGTATACAATAAATCGAGAGATGAGGGTACCGTATTTGTATTGCTTTCAAGTTCGAGAAACCCTCGTATTTATTCCCAGTTTACTTTCCGAAGAACTTCAGTGGAGTGGGTTCGCTTAATTTTATTCGCAATGCGTAATGCGCTTTCGGCAATAGGGGATGAAATTTTAAGGGTGCCGTTTGTATCTCCTTCGCATACAATATATGTATAATGTGAATGGTATAATATAAGACGGCGCTTTTATCGTATTCGATTTAATATTTTTGTGTATGCAAGAATTTAGTTTAAGTAGTTAGGTTTGTGAAATAGTTATTTGATATAATATAACGATGGTTTGAAATTAATCGACGTAATTTTATATTTTACATTAATAATGAGTCAAAGAGTTTATAGTCGAATTATTTGAGACATTTTTCTTTTAATTTATTGAAGGTGTTTGTTAAAATTACTCTTAAGATTTCATATAGAAAATTATTTTAAAATATCTTTTTCATCTTCAATGCCAAAGATTCGTTTTTGAAACTCTAGAACAGACTATTTTTTATTATAAAATTTGATAAATATGTAAACGATCAAATATTTATGTAAAACAAGTTTATAGTTGAATTGTTTGTCGAAACATTATTCAGTTAATTTGTTTAAGATGTTTGTTAAAATCACTCTTAAGATTTCATATAGAAAATTCTTTTAAAATATCTTTTTCATCTTCAATGTCAAAGATTCGTTTCTGAAACTCTAGAAAAGATTATTTTTTATTATAAAATTTGATAAATATTTAAACGATCAAATTTCTATATAAAACAAGTTTATAGTTGAATTATTTGTCGAAAATTTTTTTAGTTAATTTGTTGAAGATGTTTGTTAAAATCACTCTTGAGATTTCGTATAGAAATTTATTTTAATCCTTTTCATCTTCACTGTTAAAGAATCATTTCTGAAACTCTAAAAAAGACTCTTTTCTTTTCTCTCATAAAATTTGAAAAACATCCAAACGATCGAATTTCTATATAATACGACTATAAAACATGCAATAAACATTAAACCCATCAACAAACACAATCCAACCGACCACATTCAATCAACAAAAACTCAACATTCCTCAACGAAACCCACATTTCCCAAACACACATCATCGAGGCAAGAACAATAGCCGGCAGCCTAACAATTTCGAATCCACATTGCGCACTTGCGTAGGGCGCAATGATCACAAATTGCGTGTCCGGCAATGACAGAAGGGACGATCCCTCCCTGTGGGCGGTCCAGCCCACTAGAAGGGCGGGCCCTGTCCTACGCAGAACGAGTACGCCCCTGGCAGCGGTTCTCAAATGGGCTTTTTGTTGAAGTTGAGGTTCGTAGGGTATGGTTTTGGGATGGGTTTTTGAGGGGTTAAGGGGGTTGTAGTTGGTCGAATTTTGATGATTGTGCTGTGTGGATTTTTGGGTTTGAATTTTTTGTGTTAGTGATCAAGATAGTCAAACGTTAAAATATTAAATTTGGAAGTGGTTTTTAAGTGTATATGATGTTCGAGTTGATGGTGATGAATTTTTTATTTCTGATTATTTTCAGTTAACGTGTTTCGTTAAATTTTCAAGATTTCATTGCTAATTGAGATCTATATATTCGAAACAATCAATCGAAAAGTTTATTTTTATTGTTAATCAATGAAAACAATAAAAAATAATATTCCATAAAATCCAAAGATGGATATCATCGTTATGGTGTAATTACATTATTGTTCATTTATAAATAAAATATAGTTCCGATTAATGATTATTTTGAAATTGTAAATAAAATTAAGAAACGTATTCTGATTTTATACATCAAATTTCAATTATTTTAAATCGGAGTATCGAAATCATTTTATTTAATTAAAACTGTTTCTTACTGCTATAATTAAAGCAAGAGAATATGAAAGGGGAGATCACACATGCTTTTGTATTATACGAGTATCAACATCAAAGAGCATATGTTATATATAATACATGGAGAGTTTTAAGAGACTTTTAATGAAACATTTCGATCAAAAATATAATCTCAATGTATTATAATAAATTCAAATATTTTTTCATTAATTCTATCCAAGATCTGAGATGAAACTTTCATTAGTAAATATGTACGAAAGGGCAAAACTCAAACGCTGTTTTACTTATGAAAACTAAAAACAAAATAAATAACTAAAATATTTTTGAATTAAATATTATTTTATTTATAGAAATTAATAAAATAATGAAAGAATTCGGTTAACTGAATCAAAAAATATTACATGAAAAAAAAAATGGATTTTTTTCTATAGTTCTATTTTTATTAAGAAAATTCATAGAAAAATTTTCATTTTCGATTATGTAAATTTTCTTAAATATGTTTAAAATTATATTATCTATTATTAAAAAGAATTTTTGAATGAAAAATTCATTAATAAATATATGATATTGAAAAAATATGGGCAGGCAAATATATACGGTAGGTATATACATATATGTATAAAGTACAACCAAAAAAAATTAAATAATCTCAAAAATGAATTCACAACCACACAATATAAATCCCCATACTCCACTCCATTTCTCAAAAAAAAAAAAAATCCCACAAAGAGAACACACCAAAAACACTCATACGCGAAAGAATACGAGTTCCAAGCGCACCTCGCTCCGCATTCAAATTAAGCATTAACGTAGCGAAGTTTTCGCACAAGTGGAGGAACACTTTTGGCCGTCGAGAGAGTGCAAAAGTTCTGTCTCGAAATCTGTTTGCATACTAATTCAGGGCGGCTGTTGCTGAAAATTTCGCTGCGCAAAAGCACGGCTCGTTTCGTATGCAGACGAATGGTGTCGTTTATGGTTGATGTCGCTAATGGAAACGGTTCGTATGAGGCGAAAGTTTGATTGTTTTTCTATGGGGTTAAGTGTTTGACGTTTTGTATTTTTGGGGATTGATTAGTTAAATTACACCCAATCCTCTTTTTACGCGGTTCCGAAATAACACGGTTCAAGGAAGAAGAACCATTTACTTTTTTCTATTGTTTTTTCACTTTAACACGGTATTAAAAATGTATTATTATCACACAATGATAAGATTCAGTGCAAGTCAGTATATTGTTATGATTATATATTTATAATTATAGTTATTAAATAAAAAATTTCGATGTTTTTTGATAATTTTACATGGCAAATTTTTTTCACATTACACTTTTTTTTTATAAAGTGCATTTGGATGGAAGTTTTATCCACGTAAACTGATAAAGCCTATCTCAAATTTTTATATGATCACCATACATTTTTTGCATGATTTTTTTACACGGTAGTTTCTGAAACATATCCCCTGTGTAAAAAGAGAATTGGGAGTATATGTATATGTATTTTGGTGAGAGATGTTTTTAGTATTCAACTCGTTGAGAATTTGACTTATGTATGTTTGGTGCGTTTGCTTGTTATGAAATTTTTCTATAACTTCTAATGGTGATAAAATGAGTTTATATAGTTAGAGAAAATTTTAAAATCTAAATAATATTTATGAAACTTTCATGTTGTAAAATTTTATATGGACTTTCGTTATTATTAGAATTCTTCACCAATATAAATAGATAATTTTGTCAAAGAAGTCTTCAATCATGTCTAATAAACTTCAAGAATGGACAGAACGATGATTTTACAATTTTAGTTTTTAAGAATCCAAAAATAACATTTCGGTTTACATATTTGAATACCATAAAACTATATTTCTCAAAAGCGTACATGCCTTCAAAACGCAAACAAATAACATTCTTGGACGAAAAGCAATATCGTTGAACAATTCTCAAAACACATAGAACATTGCAACTGGTTCACTTAAATATGAACCCGAAAGAACGAAGCAATAATAACGTTAGCGTTTCATTCCTTTATAAGAACATAACTAAAAATAGAATATTTCAAAATTTTTATGAAAAGCAGTCAAATACCATATGTACATGCAAGAACACAAGATGATACAAATCCAGTATATCATACCTTTGTAAGAATTTAAATTAAAATACAATTTAAAATATATGCGATTCAAAACCGACAGATGTAGATTAAAAAAAAATTGTTTTCTATTATACTTAATCCAAAAACAATTTATATTTAAAATATTAATTTAAAAATAAAAAAATATTTATATAGGGAGGTATATGTATATGTACAATTTATATACTTATTAAAACAAAAATGGCGTCGGCCGCGAACATTCCCCGTAAATGATTGATTGCCATTGTGCGACGGGAATATTCTCCTTTGATAATTTTGATTGACGTCTGCGGTCCGTCAAACCGCGGTACGTCCTTCAGAATTTAACATTTTGACGTGTCCCTGGGCTTTGATAAATTTTAATTCGACCATATACGTATAAATTTTGCATCTTCGTCAAAGTACTTGCGGATTGTTTTAATTAGGACTTTCGAATCTTCTTGTAATTAACGTTAATCCGTTTTAAGGTTTCGCCTCGACGTATTCGCATAATCACGCTGAATAAAAGCAATCTGATACGATTCCTAATTTATTATGTAACATGCAGAGTTTCAGGATTAAAACCAAATTGATTCAAAGAAAACTACATTATCCTATGATATAATGGAAAATCCCAATCTGAAATAAATAAATATATAACGAAGTATTTATTTTATTGTCATTTTAAATAAATTTTCATCACCCGACTCATTATTCATATGAAACATAAACATATCAACAAAATAATGATGACGTGTTTCCGGAAAATGCAATTTTCGACCCGAAACCGAAAAGATGGCCATTCCGAAGTTGAGTACGGTATAATATCGAATCAATTTCGCTTACTGTGTCGTTTTAGATGCGAATCTAAAAGCTGGCGAAAATATACGAAAGTTATAATGAAAGTCCGTGAAATGGGTCTTTAAAAAAATGTTTTTCCATCAAACGGTCTCTTGAGCATTCGTATCAGAGCATTTCGAACGAAATTAATTTCGGGAACGAACGCAAAAAAAAATGAAGGGATGAAAGGGATCTCGTTTTACGTACGCGCACACAAATAGAAAAATAATATTTTATATTTCTGCCCATTATACGTCCAGTGTACGGCCGGCGTATTATTGAATTTCCCCAAAAGCAAACTAAATAAGATTTTTTTTCCCGTATTTTTTCATTTTTTTCACAAGAGATGAGCGACGACCGGAAAAACGGAGAAGCGACCGGAATATTACACATCAAAGGAGATATCTCTCATTGATTTTTCACAAAGGGTATGGACGAAAAAGAAAACATGTCCCTTTTCCCTTGATTCTTGACGACTGAACGGGGTTCGGAAAAGCGTATTTTGGTCATATTTTTCTGAATCGCGATTTAGAGAATCGCAAGAACGATAATCTCGAGTGCCGTAAATAAGTAATAAGACTTTGGCATGAAAAATGAATTATATTATATTTTGTTAGAGTTAATGTTTTTTACAATTGATGTCATTTAAATAAATTTTATTTGAGCTGTATTAAAAGTATTTTCTAATCAACAACATTTGTAACTTACGTCGTGATAAGATCTTTCCTATTTTATCAGAATTTAGAGTGTTTTCAGGTGATTCGAAGAAGCTTAATTTTTAATGAAGTAAATAATGAAACCATCCCATTATCAAAGTGTACATAGGTAATCGAGTCCATTTATATTATTAACCTCGCCATTAGTTGCTTAATTATAATATAACCTATAAATATTGTCGTATTTAATAAAACCAAACCATACAATTTTATATCATAATATTTCTTATACAAAAACGAATCAAAATGCTTTCACATAACAATCATTTAAATTCACAATTCCGTCTTTTTGTTAACATAATCTATATCGTTGCATCTCACAACCCAACTAAACTAATATCCGATTTCATACAGAAAATCCCACAATATTTTAAACACACTATACATTTTCTTTTCCGTATCGACAATTCAATTTATGGTTCGAAATCGTCCGAGCGTTGCGTTTCATAAATATTTATTCGTTCACAGATGACCGTTTCGAGTGCACGTTTCTATGGAAATTCTATTTATTTTTCAGTCTCGGCTCGGTTTTTTTTCACTCCAGCCCCTGGAGGAAAGCGGACGAAATATATCATGCAAAATATAATATAAAAGTAGAACTGAAAGCTGAAACACACCTGAGAGAGTGAGCGCAGCTTCATTACGCCATTAAAAGCGCTCGCATAAATTCTGCTCGGTTGAAAATATGCGCTTTTAAAAAGTTTATTTATTCGCGTGAAACGAGTTCGTGTTTAATATTCAAATTTCGTGTAGTATAAAAAATCGTCGAGGTTTGTTTTTTCGTAATAAACTGAGGGAGTTTATTTTCTTGATTATTGTGTGTAATTAGTGGTCGAACTTTCGTGATGTCTTTTAGTTGGTCGATGAATATTTTATGTGTTATTATTTTATTAAAGGAAATATTTTATAGTCGAAAATGTATATAGTCATTAAAAAGTTATTAATTTTCGGGTTTTTAGACGCAATCTGAAATATAATATAAATAAATAAAATATACCGTAATTTCATTTGTGATTCTAAATATTTTGAAATACAAAAAAATATTTTTTTCTCAAATAATTTGATGCTTTGAATCATGATAATTAAATATTACAATTTATTAATTGTGCAACAAGATTAATCGATATAGAGTTTTTCAAGCTAGTTAAATAATGAAATTGCAGTTGTAACAAAGTGTTTCTAAAATTTTTCAAAAGAAACTGGTATCTAGTACTTATCTAGCTTTCATTATTATGTGTACTTAAATAATTCTTAATGATTCCTTAACTTATATAAAAGTGAATTAACGTACAATTTATTAGCATCGCAATATTTTCTTTGTAGCGAATGCACAAAGAGCGTAATAATTCCGCTCGCAATAGGGGCGGGCGCGAAAATAATCGAGAAACTTTTTAATTTGCTCATCTCCGGACGCGTCGGGGAAAATAATTTCCCATCCGGGATTTTCCCAGCCCCCGGCCGCGGAAAATCCCGGGAAAAGCGCGGTCTAGACGAGCGCGAATAAATGATATAGAGCAAATGATGGCGGTAAATAGCCACCGGGGCAATAATGCGAAGGCTCTCTCTCGTAAAAAAATGTTACGGCCGTATAAAATCAGGTTCGCTGTTGGATTTTATGGGTATGTATATTTGGTGTGTGCCTGAGTTTCTCAAATGGCGGTTTTTGAGGTGTTGCCGCAGATGTGATTGGTCTTTGTTGCGTAAGGAATTTTGTTCTGTTGCAATTTTGGGATTGTGTACTGTAGTATTTTGTAGTTTTCTTTATTCGAAAATTATTGTTAACAAATCGTTATGGTTAATGTGTGAAGGGTTAAAAAATAAATTATATCTTTTATATTGTTCCTGAAATTAAATTATGTTGAGTACGAGCATAAAAAGTTATGATGAAAGCTGTAAAAGCATATATTTTAAATTGAAAAAAATATGATGTGATTTTCAAATATTTTATCGTATTAATACTTTTTTTATAGAATATATAAAATCGAAACCCTCTTGCAAAATTTTAGTACTAAAAATAATCTCTATCTTTCAAATTTCATCTGAACTCGTGGTTTTGATTGAAAACATGTTCAATTTATTTTCATAAAATTCATATATTACAGTTATTCTACGATTTGCATAGTATTATTTCAACGCAGTATTATGTTTCAGTTAAAAATATGATTACAAACGAATAAGATTTATTTAATCATTAATCTGAACGAGAAAAACCAATACGATATCGTTAAAATAAACACGCTGATCACTATGAAAATTATTCCAACTCGATTTTTTTTTAAACTCATCTTTTTCTTATACTTTTTACTCTCAATTTGCAGAATGACTTGCAAAACCCATCTACCACGTAAACCGAGCTTCGACTGTAATTATAATAAAAACCACCGACACTCAAACGACTTTCTATTTATAAAACCAAACATTGTCTTAAAAACACAACATTTTCAAACAACCCCCAACACCAAACGACCCTAAACACCAACAAAATTACAAAACCACAAAATTCAATTAATATTTCCCATTCATAAGAGACAAATAATGCGTTTAATGTAGAGAACAATAAACACAGGTGAGATGACAGGAAAAGCGCGTGACGCTAATATGGCGCAATTGACAGGGGCTTTGTGTTGTCGTTTCGTTTTCCTTTTTTTTTCAGTCCTTTATATTTTTTGTGCGACAACGACGAGGCGAAAAAGCCTCCTTTGTAGTGTTAACGTACGAAATAAAGCCGACGAAAAAATTCGCGATAATTTATATTCGCTCGTTTGGACGAATTTCGAAGCGTTTGTGCAATCAGTATTGAGCCCGGGTTCGCAAGTAATAAAATTTCGCTAATGTTGTTACGGGATGTAATGATCATTTTTTTTACAGTGTTCTATATTGAAAATTTTTGTGTCGTTTTCATATTTTTATTTTGCAACCGGATATGATGTTATATTTAATCTTTAAATATATTTTTTAAATAATAAGATTAAATTGCTCATTAATTTATTGTATTTTACTGCTGTTTGTATTATAATAAAAAGTATATGATTTAATTACTTTTTAAATAAAAAAATTGATTTTTTAAGACTTCTATATATAAAATGATTAAGAAACGGTTATATTATTTTAATAATTTACATATGTTATATAGAAATGATATAAAAAATATAAATATAACGAAAAACGTGTCCAATAAAAAGATTTCTTTCAAAATTTCATTATATTCGATGACAAAAAAATTCAATCAATCAACAATTTTTCAAGACCAAACCAATCCTCCAAAAACAAATATAAATATTTTAATAAAAAAAAAAAAACGATATTCACTCAAATTTTCAATTTTCGAAATAAAAACCTACTCCGATCAATCAAAAATATTTAACACACATAATCACCAACTCGACATAAAAAAAAATTCAAAAACCCCATCCAACATTGCTATGGGCAGATCAATATAAAGCCATCCCCGAGAGTACACACGGAGAGCGACCGGCAGCGCTTCCCAAACCGTACTCTCCGCCGCCTTGGGAAGCGCTGGAGGCTGCGGGGGCGGCCAGGGGGGGGGCGGGGGCCCGTTCGGGGGGCGCAGGCTGCCGGGAGAGGATCGATCCGGTCGCCATGGAGACGCTCACCCTGGAGAGGGCCCCTGACGGAGGCTGAGCCCCCGACCCCTGTTCGGTCAGGGGCGTGCTTGAATATCGGAGGTTGTTCGGGGTTTTGTTTGCAAAAAGTGGGATTTATAATGAAATTTTTGTGAATGTGTGTTGTGTTTTTAATTTGTGTTGTAAACAGTTTTTTTTTTATTGTTGAATTTGGTTATTTTGGGCAAATTGTTTTAATTTTTTTGTAAATGTAAGTGATGAATTTTTGTGTGATATATGGTTTTTTACTCCAAATTAATACATTTTCATTTCAAATTAGCACTTTTTCATTTCAAATAAACAATTTTGTATTTCAAATCAACAGTTTTTCATTTCAAATTAGCACTTTTTTATTTCAAATCAACACTTTTACAAAATGAACTTTACTTTTTAAAAATAAAAAATAAATCAGATATTTTTAATAAAATAATTTTATTTAACATACGTACAAGTACATACATAATTATTTAGACATATAATTAATATGTATTATAAAATTTCTTTTGCAGCTGCCACAGGTAATTTTAGATACATATTTATTACAATTTGAAGAAGTAACTGTTGCTACTGAATCATTAATTACTTAAACCAAATTTAAATAATTTGATAAATGTATTTTAAGTTATTTTATTTGATTAAAATGAGATAAATTATTATAAATTGAATTTTCTTATCTAATTCGGTTTATTTTTTCGTATCAAAAAAATATTATAAAAAAATATATTTACTAACAATTTTGATACGAAATTAATTATGATACTCAACTGTAATTGTGTATCAACTTACAATCATAAATTATTTTGTTAATTTTTAAATTATTAAAAAATATTTTAATATTATAGTACACTTATATCCTTTTAAGATTTATATTCTTTTACAAAATGTGAGTGTAATCAAAAAAATTATATTCTACATATAATAATTAATCCATTTTATGTCTTCTATATTAGAACTACCCATTGTACACTAAAAAAAAATCTTATCCTATACACACACAAAAAAGCCTTTACACACAATCCAAAGCAACAAAAATATAATATTTGTACAGCTAAAATAAACACAATTACTCTCAAATAAATATTGAATGCTATATATATAAAATCGGGCACGCGCCCTCCATTTTTCGGGCACCGGGGGTAGAAAGTTTCCTCCCGGATAAAATATGTGAGTATAACTCAAGTCTCTCCTTCAAACATGACATTCGCAACGGGCTTACGTCACAAGGGCGCTGGGGCAAACACGATTTGAATTAAATTACTCTATTTTTATCGAAACACCAACCGGATGCAACGGACTGCCACTGATTGCACGGCTTTTTGCTGTGTTTAGCATTTTTCTTGACTTTACTGCAGCGAGAAAGCTCAAATTTGATATTTTGTATATACACAAAATTTTTATTTTTTTAATATAATTTACAGCTAAATGGTAAAATAACGAAAACAGTTCCTTCATGGTTAAATCGTTAACAGTTAATAAAAAATCATTAAAATGTATTAGAATACGATCAATGATTAATAGAAAACTGTTTGTAATAAAAAAAATTTACAGTTTAAACAAAATCGTTGATGGTTATAATAGTACAAAAACCATTAAAGCTTATTAGAATACGATCTGATACGAACAAGAATACGATATGAAAACTGTTGGGGGTAAAAAAAAATTATGGTTAAAACAAAACCGTTGACGGTTGGTAAAAGATATTGAAGAATATTAAAAAAATTGTTGACGCTTACGATCCTATACAAATAAAAATAAGATGCGAAAACTGTTGGCGGATAAAAAAAATTATAGTTAAAACAGAACCGTTGACGGTTAGTAAAATATATTGAAAAATAGTAAAAAGTTATTGACGCTTAATAGAAAACCGGGTTAAAAGAAAACTGTTGATGCTTAAAATAAAACCGTTGCTGGTCAGTAAAAGCTATTGATGAATAATAAAAAAATATTGACGGTTAATAGAAAACCAGGTTAATGGATAACCATTAATGTTTAAAATAAAACCATTGATGAATAGTAAAAAACTTTAACAGTTAGTAGAAAACTATCAATGGTTAATAGAAAACCATCAATGATTAATATAATAGAAAACCATTGACGATTAAAAGAAAATTGTTGATATACCTATAATTTTTAAATCTTAAAATAATATATAAAATATATTGATTCAGATGATTACACAAATATATATAAGAAGCTTAATAGTATAAATCTAACATAAGTGGTCCACTATAACGCCAAATCCGATGAGCATTCCCTCATGCAGCATCCACAATATTTGAAAGGACCCAGAAGCCTAAGCAGAAGGTATTAGCTTTCGCAATATAATTCAGGTTTGCTCAGATTTATGTAGCAATTCTTGGGGAGTGTTTGTCCAGGTCTAGGCTTAATGCGTTTCGCTAATGTGCAAACACTTGCGGTCCATGCAAGTATGCACGTGATGCCTTCTATGAATTTCCAAATTGAATTCCTCGAAATGAATATTCATTCGTTTTATGGTGGCACTCGTAAAGTTGTGAGACGGTGGTGTACTTTTCTGGTGCAGCTAGTTCGATATTGAAATTTTTGCGAAATTGACGTTTTCGTGTGAAAATTGTTTTTTTTCGGGTTTGTGTGATCTCGTGTTTGAAGTTCATGAAAAAGGGATTTTTGTTAACTTTATCCGTGTGTTCTTTATTGTGTTTATATTCGATACATTTTTTGTTCTTTTTTGCAATATAAAAAGTGCTTGTATCTCGAAAGAGTAGAATCTAAAGAATTTTTAATATAAAAGCTTGCAACAGCCTTGTATCTCCTCGGGCGACAAAACATGATAAAATTTTTGCTATATAAAATGTTTTAGAAAAAAATATTAAATGAAACGAATTTACAAAGGAATTGAAACCTGTTTAGAGTAACGATCACACAAAATCATGTTCTTTAATCATCAATTATTTAATTTTCTTGAAAGTACTCGATAAATTTAATTCTTCATCGTTACATTTTCATATAGAAACGAATCCTTTGTTTTTTTGAAAGCTATCAATTTATTTCAAGCTAATTTATTTTAAGCTAATGGAAATCCTGACAATGCCTTTCATTCCGTCGGCATTTCAATATCTTACATCCTTTGCACAACCACCACACCATTTTATATCCTTGAAACAAATCAATTCTACTGAAATTCTATTTAAAATATTTTGAATTCATATCTTCAAAAAAATTAAAACATCAAACACATACATACATACTTCAATTCAAACATAACCATTCCATACATTACTTCATACATACATACATACATACATACATACATACATACTTACATACTTCATTACATACATATATACATACTTACATACATACATACTTCATCATACATACTTCATTACCATTCCATACATTTACATTAAAAATACACACACCTTCACCACAACCGTTCAACATCCACAAAACGAACCAACACGAATTTCCACCGGAAAAAACTGAAAAACCTCCCAATCCTCAATCACCATCCATCCCATACTTCTCAGTGGAAATTTCACCGACCTCTACAGCACCTTAGGACCGATCCACTCGGGATTTTTCCGCGAAAACGGGCGCCATTATTTTTGCATTATCGACATTTAGTTGGCGAGGCCGGCCGGCCGGTTGCCCGGGTTACTTGCGCGCGTCTCTCCGTACACGTCGTCATCTCGAAGGTGTATTTATCGCGATTCTTTATGGGATGTGTATGAATTTGGGGTGTACTGTGTTTAGGGGGAGGTGCGGGTGGTGTGTGTGGAGCGGTTAGGTCCGAAAGGCGATAGGTTGGGGTTGCGTTGATGATGTTGCGGAAGAGAAACGATATTTTTTTCATCTACTTGTGCCTTATAAATAAATCGAGAAATATTATTCAAAATAATCATAGAGTAATTATTTAAACGCATTCGTTAGATCCGGAAAAGGATACATTGGTTACAAGGAAATGAAAAAAATCATGCACAATAAAATCTACAAATAATAAAATTATAGGCAACAAACCTTGATATGCTCAGATTGATTGCCATGATATCAATCGAGAATCTGTAATTCAGTTGTAGAATTTTCAGCACTGATGAAACGATCTCTGGTCTACTTGATACACTGAATGCTCTCCTTGTGCACAAATATTGCAAATAATTAATTTTACATTGTAAAAGAGTGTATAAATTCATTCACGACACGAACAATTCTTTGTAAAAATTGCGACTGACACAATACTATTATTTCAGCATATGTAATTATATAATATGATGAAATAACATATGTTATTATATAACATGATGAAATAACAAATTTGATGATAAATTTTTACGGTGCCGATACTAATGTATAATCGGTGGCGATCTTTTTAAAAAATCTTTAGTGTTTTGTTAGTAAATTTATACGTTATTTTACTATTTAATGATTTAATATTAATTATTTACAATTCTTGTTCACGAGGAGAGTATTTTGTACATCGGGGTAATTTAGAGAATGTATTTTGTGCATGTAAATAATGTGGAAAAAATGTTAGTGCATCAGGAAAATTAGAGATCGCTCCATCGGCACTGAAAATTCTACAGCTGAGATTATTATTTTTAGTAGCGTATGATTTTCCCTTTTCTTTCATTTTTTCAATGTATCATTTTTCAGATTGAACGAATACATTTAAATAATTATTCTGTGCTTTTTCTTATTTTTCGACATTTTATTTAAAATTTTCGTTTTTTTTCAATTCATCAGTATACAGACCAAAACGGGTCCAATTAAACAATTTTACAAAAACATCGCAACAAACGCAAAGCACAAAAAAAAACCGACCACAGTTTCACCCTAAAACTAATACATTCAACAAAAAAAAACCTTTAACTCAACTTATATTGGATGAATAAATTTTATATAATCTTCCACGACGACTGTTAAAATGCGAATTTTGAACCTGAGCCACTCATACAATCCCCTCGCACAGTACATGTCCATCCAGGTACGATTCAGTACATATATAATACATAACACATACATTTGACAGGTGGGTCTGCGCGCGCATCCACGTCCTGGGAGATCTTCAGGATAATCCTGGAGCATAAATCAACTACGCCTGCACAATGTGTGCCGAAATATTGGCTTCTTTAACTTCCAGGCGTTGATCGATCGCATCGATTCAGTTTTTTCCCTACAATATCTGATCGGTTATTGAATCTTGTTGTTATTATATTTAAAAAATATATCTTTCTTCGCATAGTGACAACTTTTCAGCGACGACAGTGTGAGGTTATTTCACGCAAAATTTGCATTCGCGAATGTCGCGTAAACATCTTCAGCGGTTTGACTACCATGAAATGAGGGAATCCTAAGCTGAAATATGTGTATGGGAGTATATACGTCTTTCAGCTGAAAACTTACGGCACAAACGAGAGCGACTCTGTCCAATTTTCCGCCCGTCGCTGCTCGAAGGTGTAATCAAAATATCACACGCTTTGCTGGTTCTTATTAAAAGACTTTCTTGGATTTATTCGATGCATATTGTGTAACATATCCATATGCATTTATATATATGTCGTTCTCGCATATCCTGTATTTTATTTAATATCAAGTGTTCGTTTGAGATTCAGTGAAAATGTGTTTCGTATAAGATTTTTAGTTTATTTGTATAGTGATCCTTTCATAAAATCCAATGAGTATCAAATAAAATGTGTATTTCAATAGCATAATATTTTGCTATATAGAAAAAAGTTTAATGCACGGCAAAAACATATTCCTCCTATACGTTAAATATTTCAAAAGGTGTAAAAGTTTCAACGACAGTAACGACACAAGGGTGAAAACTCGCAGACATTATTGGCAAAATTTTCTTTCGCAGACTACTTGGCTACACTACAAAAACGTAACTACATTAAAATATACGGTACACTATTTCCTTATTTACCATTCAATTAAAATATGTATATATTTTTTTCATAATATTAAAAACATATTTTTTTGAAATAGTGAAAAGAATATTGTTATAAACACCATTTTCCTAACGCTTAGAATTTTTTATCAATTTAAATTTTAAATATTATTAAAAAAATAACACAACTCCAAACGCATATACTTTTCTTTATCTCTCCTATCACACACATCAAATATTCAACTTAAAAAAACATCTTCCACATCATAAAATATACATATTCACTTAACATAACCGTATATCCAAATTTTCAAACTCCAGCGCGAACACCTAATCTCCCATCCACCCACCAGCCTCCGCCATCCGACCGTGGACCTTATCCAAGTTTCACATGCACGTAACCCATCCAAACATGGAAACGAAGCCATACGGGACCGAGCCGAGGCAAACGACCAATTCGAGACGATCATAATGGAGCAGGAAGAATCCAAAGGAGTCCTCCTACCCGGGATTCCCCTCACAGGCATGATTCTTTAGCGAAGTCTCCCCGTCCTCCCTCAGGTTCACCTTCGTGCATAAAAGTGGGTGTTCTTACGGTTCTGTTTGTTCGTTCTTTTTGCACATTCGTATGCATGTCCCATAGGAAGCGATGCGTCCTTTTGCTTGTTTGTTCATATCTGTTTGAATAACGGTGGGTAGTTGTGCAATTTTCGTTTTATTGTGTCGTAAATGTTATGCTTTTAGTTTCGGAGAATATTCATTGTTTTCGGAAGCGTCTTTTGTCAAGTTGTATCAGGAATAGTTAATTATATACTCGATCCTCTTTTTATACGGGGGATATGTTCCAGAGACTTTAAAAACAAATGTATGACGACCATATAAAAATTGGAGATAGGTTTCATTAGTATACTTTGATAGATCCGTCCAAATGTACTTTATAAGAAATGTGAAATATGAAAAAAAATCGTCACGTAAAATCATAAAAAAACATCGATTTTTTTTATTTAATACTATAAGTACATACATATATAATTATATAATAACAGTATACTGACCTGGACCGAATCTTATCATTGTGGTATACATAAATATATATTTTGTACATACATGTATATTTTGTATACTGTATTAAAGTGAAAAAACCTTGTAAAAAAATAATCAGTTCTTCTTCCTTGAACCATGTTATTTCAGAACCGTGTAAAAAAAGGATTGGGTGTATTTTTCTACTTACCTTATCATATGTAGAGTAAGGAGGAAAAATTTACCGTAATTTTCATTTACTGCCAATCCAGTGTTTTTTTTACTATTTACCGGTTTACTGATAATGATTTATTATAAAATAATTTTAGCGATTCAGATAAAAGGTTAAGTCTATCTAACATAAGATATCTAAATTTTGATGAAAATTAATACTGAGAAACAATCGTCTTCAAAAATTTTGTTTTAAAATTCAATTACGCCACGCGAACGGCGAAAAACCTTGAAAACGATCTCAAAGGAGCGATGAAACCCATCAAAAATAATATTTTCTTTTAAAGTCACACTTGCAAATCACATTGAAAACGAAAAAAGTCCGCGAAGCGCCGCCATATATTTTTCCCCTCATCCTTTGTGTATCTAAATTAATTTTTAAACGAACGCAGATGAAAATCATTAGAGCGTTTACGTTTTCCGCTTTTTTTTCGGACGTTATTTTCCGGTTTTATTTACGTTAATTTGTACATTTTTTTCGTCGAAAAAAAAATCGAAAAACACGGGAAAAGATCCCTTATATTAATTCCGCGAAACGAAAGAGAAACATGAAAGCTCTCGTTTCGAAAATAAATATTTAATCTTCGGCCGATTCCCTCATTTTAATATCGCCAGGCACTCGGCGCTGGCGTTAGACCTTATTAAACTTTTTCCGCGTTCTCGAAAAGGACGGCTTATTAGATTCCATTTTTTATGCCACTTATTATTTCATAATATCATTATATTCGTTCGTGTATCATCTGATGTTTGCGGCCATTTTATTATAATATTTTTGGGTTTTCAGCAACGGGCGTTCGCTTCTTTTTAAGTGGTTTTTCTTTTTGTGTATCAAAAGGTTCGCCCGAGGCTTTCAATCAAATGCAGTTTTTTGATACAAACGGATTTGAAAAAAATGTGCTGATTCGTTTCATTTTCAGAAGATAAGGATTAGGTTTTTGTATATAAATGTTATTTATAAAATTTCATTTGGATTGAAGATGAAATTAAATGTTGTGCTTTGATTAATTTTATTCAGCTTTATATAAGAATGAGATTTATGAATGTTCATTTTATTATTTCTATGAAAATCACTCGAAATATGTTAATATAATTTTTAATACGAAATATAAAAAATAATTCATTTTATATCACAAATACAAAATTTTTATAATCTAAAAATACGTATTTGATATAGGTTTTACACTTCGAATTCAACCTTTCAAACCACAAAAACTACCTTTTAATCTTCACATGAAAATTTCATTGATTATTATGCCAACGGTATTGATAATATTTTCAGAAGGTTAAATTTGAAATTTTAAAGGTTTAATTTGAAGCGTATAAAATCTATATGAGAAATGAATTGATCAAATTTTATTGAGCAGAATATATGCGATTTTTAATTGAGCGAAACTCAAATTTATACGAATCGAAGACAATTTTCCCGCCGCACACAAATCGTTATCGCCTCATTGATTTACGGCCGAATTTTTTTCCCGCCAAATTTATTAAAACGAATTTTCACCAAAGGATACCCGGATTACGCGAAGATTTTGATTTACGCCCGCGCGAAACAATTCCCCGCATATAAATCACGCGGAACAGTCGCCATTTTACACTTTTTTTATACATATTTCGTTTTCGAAAAAACGCAACCGAGATAAGAGGCCCGGCGTGTATTTTTAAAGCTTTCGGCCAAATTTGGACGGCGACCCGAAAACCGTCGATGGCTGCATTTTTCATGCGGTCCGACATTATTTATGGAGTCGGATATAATGTCGGGTGTTTGCGCTTTTTGTTTTATTTTCGTTTTCGACGTTTCGGAAGGGGTGCAGGGTGGGGGGATTTTTTTTGGGTTCTTGACGTTAATGCGATATTCTGAAGGAGGATTTTCGGACGGGTGACGTTTCGTGTCGTGTGTCTGCGAAGCAATTATTTTCGCTGATTTGATTTTCAGTGCGAGCTTTTGAATAATTTATGCAGGCTTTATTTTTTGTAAAAAGATTAAATATTGTTTTCCATTTTTCCTAAAATATCATTGTTAATATGGGTAAGCAATTGTTAAGTAAGTAATATGGGTAAGTGATTAATTGTTAAATAGCAGTATCATCATATTTACTTAATGAAAAATGGTAAACTTTTGATGATGTAAATTTGCTCGATTTTGATTAATTTCTTAAAAAATTACTTCTCAAAGAATTGTGCAATTTATTATGATATTGTTTAAATTTTTGGTCAAATATTTCAAATTTTCAAAATTCTTAAGAATTCTCATGGTTTTCCTAATTTTATTGGATTTTGAATTTTAGAGCTTTTTTGTACTTATTATAATTTTTTTTTATTATAAATTTTGGAATTTCAGTAACTTAAAATTTGATTAATAATTGAACTATCTATTTTTGCATTTTAAAGAAAAAATGGATTTAAATAAAATCTTAAAATTTAAAATCTTAAATAAAATCTTAAAATTTAAATAAAATTTAAATAAAAAAATTTTTATGAAAAAAAAATTACTTAAAAAAGCTATATGTACTAGGGATGCCATTATCGGTAAACCGGTTAAATAACGCAAATAACAATTCGATAATTTTGTATACCAGTAAATATATTATATAAAAAAATATTTATGATTCGAATATTTTTGATTGAAAAGTGTTGTTTTTTTAGAATATTTTTGGAAAAGTCAGTTTTTGTACGGTTTTTTATAGAAAAATATTTTTGGCTTTACGGTTTTTTGTTTTTCTTTTTATAAAAAAAATTATCGGATTACCGGTAAATGAAATTTTTGGTAAATCAGAGATCCCTAGTATGTACCTAGGTATATAAGAAAATGGAAAAGTATTTAAAAATAATATACATAATAAATTATTAGAGCTTGTTTTTCAAAAATATACCATTTCATTTTTTAAGAAAATCTTCCTTATATTGATGAAAAAACATTAATTTTAATTAAAATAAAAAAAAATTATTTTCAACTCAGAATCTATTCTAAAAAAATCATCAAATCATAAAAACATACTAAAAAAACAAAAAAATCACTAACACCCACACACAAACCCCATTCAAAAACCCCCATTCAAAAACCACCCAAAAAATCCAAAAAACCCTTCAAAAGCGACACCATCGATTTTTAATTAGCAATCCGCTAGAGTGCGTAATTAAATTGCGGCAAGGGTTTTTCCGTGGGACGCGGGGGGCGTGAACTTTTTGCCGGCCGGGAAGAATGAAAAATAAATGCGGGGCGCGGGGCCGGCGGGCGGGGGGCACGCACGGGGGCGTAGTCTGTGGGGGCGCGAGGGGCGCTCCAGAGTTCAGGGTTACCCGGGAGCGGGGGCAGATCAATATCTGACGGCTGTTGCCATGGCGACGCCGGCTGCTGCGCTCACCAGACCGAGTGCCTCCGTACACCGGAGGAAACCAACTTCCGCTCAAACGGAGGCTTCTACTACGCGAGCTTTTGTCGGTCTTTTTTGTTAGGAGGGTTTTTTGTTTAATGGAAATTTTTGGATTAGTTTTGTTTTGGGGGATGAATTTTTTGGAGTTTTTTTTCGAGTAAAAAGAAAATTTAAATTATTGGTGCAAATAAGTTAAGGTGACGCCATTCCACTTTCCTTACAAAAAAACTGAACGTGGGGATTGGGCCAAACGCCGCATTTCTCAGTCAGGGAAAACTAAACGCACTTATTTAATGCCGCATGTCTCAGTCAAAAGTCTGAACGTATTTATTGCTAAACGCGTGTTTAAGTTAGGTTAGGTTAGGTTAGCGTTTTTTGCGTCACATTTACTAAACGTATCTTATTCAATCAGTGCTGACATTTAAACGTCATGTGGCAAGTGATACCTAGTGAGCGTTAGCAAAACCAATCACCTAGCGGGCAGTAGCGGAACTATCTCGCCAACCGTTGGTTTTCGAGTGGGTCAATGGCGTCACTTTGACTTTTGAGAACCAAATTATTTATTTTATTTATTTGACAAATACAATTGCACCACCTTGACGTAATGCTGGCCATACACGCTACGAGAAATCGTTACGTTAAAACTAAGGTACAATTTATCGCTACATGTATGTTATAAAACTGTACAGTTTTACATACATACATGTAGCGATAAATCATGCCTTTCGAACTGTACAGTTTTATCGTAACGATTTCTCGTAGCGTGTATGGCCAGCATAACAGGTTTCACCCCGAAGTCGCCATGGTGGTTAAATCATTAAATCATCTCGTCAACAGGACAAGATGGCACTAAAAGGTGTAACCTCTATGTTGCCACTGCAGCTAAATTATTTTTTTCGGGATGTTGAATGGTGGAGATTGAGGATTTGGTTTTTTTTATGTTTTTTTAATATTTTGAGATGAAAAAGTTTTTTTTATGAATATTTATTTTTTTTGCTACGCTTGTATTGTGAAAAAATAGTTTTTTTTTTTCATAAAAAATGTTTTTCTGGTATTAAAGATAATACTTGAAAGACGATTCGCGTGAAATTGTATTTCATGAACTTACCTTTGGTTTTTTCTTTTTTTTATGTTATAAAATAAAAATCATATTGCTTTTTTGATGTTTATAAAGAAAACTATAAAAAAATTTATTTTTATTTTTTAAGGTTTAAAAAAATGTTATATTTGTCTCTTCGTAATAAAACAATATTATTTACTACGTTATGTTTCAAAAAATGTATTAGAATTATTAAAATAACTGAAAAACATAAATGTACCAATAAGATTTTCCGACTAAATCGATCACTAATTCAAATGATATAGTTACTATTTTGATCAGAATACTTTTTATTTTCACTTAAGTACTATCCAGAATCTTAATGTTATATATATTTCACAAAAATAATAAGAGATTAAAAAAAATATTTATAAAACCTTCAATTCTACAAAATCAATTCAACAGACTAGATTTCAAAATTAAAAAAAAAATTATATTAAAAACAACATTTTGATTTTCTTCTTTGAAACTCAATACCCTTTTCCCTTTTCGCTTTGAAAATATATTCACAAATAATGCAAAAACAATTATTTTTAATGAATATAAAAATTTTTGACTCGCAAAATTTATTAAAACAATTCATAATATGTATACATTCTAAATATTCGTATAAAATCCATTCACAATATCAATACTACGGCACGATTCATACACCCGACACATAGCATCAGTTGATTCGTAACGATGACGGATTCGAAATAGAAGCTGATTAATTGCCGACACAACAATCAAACACGATCGGAAACTCGCACCAATATATCAAAATTAATTATCAATTGAAATGCGACGCAACTTACCACTTAGGACAAAGAAAAACCGGGAAAATCGGAAAACTATCACGTTCAATTGCAACTCATACATACTATAATATTATTTTTATAAAAGCTTATAGTTTTTTTTTTATTATTCTGATAATATTTATAATTTATAAAATGTATAATACATATATGAGAAATTGTCTAATTTCGTGATATTAAGCGCTTGTTTGTCATTATTTTGTATTTTATTGTAAAATAATTAAAACAAAGCTCACTTACATCAGCCTTCTTTTTCATCGAACCATTATTTAAATGTAATTCATTACCAATTTTGTGTGACATCTCCTCAAATAATCGAATCTGAGACGTCTAATGCCATGATAGTGGTATCATGGAATTAAACATGTCATGGAATTAGACAAGTCTCCCCTATATAAATTAAAAAAAAATCAGTGGTTTTAAAACTATAAACTGAAAAATAAAAATAAATTAATAAACTAACGATTGACTATATATACGAATTTATATTGCCATCTATCGTTCAAAATAAACATTCAAACACCATCCCGCTCGATACATTAAAACAAAACGATACAATAACTCAAACCCTCCCATCAAACCCAATTATAATAATAGTGCAAATAAAACCCATCTCTAAAAGCATCACCTGAGCGAACACCACTTAATCCCCAAAGAGAAAATCCTCGCAATTGGAAGGCGCTGAAGAAGAAGGAGAAAAGATTCACCGCCTCCTCCGCCCACATCCCACCCACCCACCCCCAACTAAGCGAAAGGGGTCGGCTGGGGGTTGGAACGAAGCGTTTCCGTCAATATTTGCACAAAATCTCATCGTATTATGCCTCCGATGAACTTTTCGCAGATCACGGCCAGGCTCCGGCAAACATTTGGTCGCCGCAAACATGGAGCATAATTTTTTTTCGGTTTCGAGACGTTTCGAATGTTTTCTTTGGAGGCTTTTTTATTAGGACGGTTTTTTTCTGGGTGTTATGAGTCATATGTATTGAAAATGTCGCTTCAGAATGGTGAAAGTACGGTTTTTTTATATTTTAATGTTCAAACTCATTAGGTTCAATTAAAATGTCACTGGGAAATTTATTAGAAAATAATAATTTTAAAACCATTCAAAATATTTATTTTTAATCAATCAAAATCACGAAAAAATACTTAGAAAAATAATGTTTCTCATTTAAATTTTCACACAAATGTTTCAAAAAATATAATAGTATATTTAAAAAATTAATTAGATAATTGCATAAGTAGGGCTACACCTCGCATAATCCAATGATCTGGATCTCCATCTAAAGGTATTTTTATTGACAAAACGAAATTGCTAGAATGCCCTGTAGTTGTGAGGACTCCTCTACGATCTGCAGTTCTATAAACAGGACAATTGTAAGAAACAATGTCCTGTAATTCGGTTACTTCCCGTGGCACTAACCATATCTACAAAATAATAAAAAAAATAATTATGAAACGATCACATATCGATTTTAAAAATTACTTAAAATTTTTACTGTCGGAAATTCGTCGTATAAAACTTTCGGTAACGCTTCGTCGATGACGTTTTTGTCGTAATTCCATCTAGCACCTTCCACGAAAAGTCCATTTATATAAGCACCCTCTTCTGGAATCGTATCAATATCTCTTTTAGATTGAATCTGTAAAATCGAACAATGAACCAAAAAAATTCTATTTTCATTTTAATTTTGACGGAAAAATTATTACGTGAAAATCAAAATCTAATTGATCGATAGCTTTGTTATATTTTCGAGCGTATATTTGTAGTATTGCCGTTAAAAATGATTTAGGAGAATAAAATCCTGATATCCAATACACAGTTGGTGGACCATTTTCGTACCAATTCTAAAATTTCAATAATTCAATCATTTAATTGCATTGCTAAAACGTTATCAAAAAAACTCACCTGAATAAATTTAAGTCTTTGTAAAAAGTCATCAATATAACTAGAAAATGATTTTAATGATGGATAACTTTCCTTCAGCCAAGATTCTGGAATTTTTCCATCAATTATACTCGACAAAACATTTTCTGTGACATCTGTCATCATGCTTGTACCTAAAGTGAATAATGAATGAAAAGTTGTATTTCAATTATTAATTATTAAAAATATAAACAAATATGTACCTTTAACAGTTTCAATGACAGCTTCCAAACTAGTTCTAATAACATTTAATAATTTTGTATAACGCTCTGCTTCTTGCAAAAGAACAATTGATAAAGGAGATATCTTTACGTTATCAACTTCTGATTCAAAAGGAGTACCAATAAGAATTGCTTCAGGAAATCTACTCAAAACTTCTTCAGCTGCACATTTAGCTTTTTCTTCGGGAGTAGAACTTGAAGCACCCAATAATGAAGATTCCTTGAATTTTTTATGAAATTATTGAAATATTATACACAATGAATAACTTTCAATCTATGTAAAAAAAATTATTATTCTTCATATCATATTTATTCATTAAAATTTACTTACCAAATTTATTTGCAAAAGATCCTTATTGAAAGAATAAAAAAAAAGAAATAATTATAATTATGAAGTTGTGAAATATGAAAATGTAAGCTGAAATTTCAAATGATTATACACTTACAGTCCGATCCTATATTTTGAATTGATCCAGAAAGCATGAATGAAAGTGATGCAAATATATATGTTGAAAATAAATCAATGAATGTACATATATGAAAACGAATTCAATTAATTTCACCTGTGTTAGCAATGCGGTATTCAACAATGCATCAGTTTCACGTAAGTGTTTCGTTATATCAGCGTTATCGTTCATTCCAAATATTCCTGGTAATGAAGTAATTGGCAGATCCTTTATGAAAAGCACATATTCCTTATGTTCTTTTACATCAGGTACGGTATAAGTTCCTAAAATTCGTATTAATCAAATCGTGCAATGTTTGAAATATTGAAAATTAATGAAAGATTTGAGTTGTACCACTTAATTCATAGCGTTGTGATGGTTCTGTAATTAATTCTGGAAAACAAAATTTTTTTAAAATTGTTTGAAGACATCTTCTATCCCAGTCATCAGTGACTCGGCCACCGTAATTACATTCGCCTATAATATACTGTAAGGCTGTGTAATTGATTTCCTGGAAATTCAAAATCACAAACACTTAATATATTATTTTCATTTATGACTTTTATTTTTTTGAACTGACCTCATATTCATTCAAGAAAATAAACAATTGTATCATGCTTATTTTCAGATCAGTTTCATTGAATCCGTACGGAATATTCCATCCCAACGGTCCAAAAAGTTTTCTTTCTTTAACTACAGCATGGAAAAAGCAAAGAGAGTATAATAGCTTTTTGAAGTTTTCTGATTGGTTATTTCCTACAAACCATTGTTTGTCAGTAATTGGATCTGATTGAAAAGATCTTAAAATGTTTTCTTTGAGACCTTTCATTAAAAATTCATGTTGAAATTAAATTAATTAAAACTTGCAAAATTTTCTAAATCGATTCATATATACAAAATTATATACCTTGTGGAGCTTCATTTATCATTTTAACTGAATTTTGTAAAATATAATTAGGGAAATGGTTTATAGGATACGACGTCAACCAAAGACGAAAATCAGGATTCGTGGTTTCTGCTGCAAAACTTTCACATATCTAAAAAATAAATATATTATATAACAAGTTATAAATCTCAAAAAATATATTTAAAAAAGTTCATTATTACTTTTTCCAGCATAGGCATCCAACTTTGAGCGAGATGACAGTTTTGTAAAATTACCCATGATCCATTTTTGAGTGATTCTTCTATAATTTTTAAAGCTATAGGACCTTGTCCTTGACCTAAAGATAATGATGAAAGTCTGTCATTGAAACCCTAAAAATACATTAAAAATATTATCCACTTCATATTGATAATATAATATAATACTTTTGGGAGTCTTAAATTTAAACCTGGTCATTTGCAAATTTGTAAAAATTATCCATTGGATCTGATCCTGGAGAAAGAATAAATAACAGAGGCATACAGCAGTTTGAATCGGCAAAACACAAATCTATATTGAAAGGTGGTGGTTCAACAAATTTCTCTCCCATTGATTCTTTAATAAAAAATATTGACTTTGTCCAATATGTTCAAAAATACGAATATTTTAGTAATTAGTTAATGCTTACTTTTCACGAATAACCATACTGCAGGAGCTACTTTGTCAGGTCTGACACATTTTATTAGAAGGAGTTTTTGGAAATCTGTTAGTTTTGTGTCCCATAATAAAGGTAATGGGAAATTTTGGATTTCTGGAAGATTTATGTAGTTTTCCCATAAGGCACTTTCATTTTCGATAGATTCCAAAATTCCTTGAAAATTTTTAAATTCACTCAAACTGTTAAAACAATTTTTTTTTTATTTTCAATAATATTACATATCATATCGTATAATTGATTATCAATATATAATACCATAATAATTCTTGCCATATTTTTTCTGATACAAAATTAACAGGAGACGGTTTCATATTTTTCGGTTTGTTTTTCATTAAAAAAAATTGTAATTCTTCCATGTCAAATTTATTTTCATGGTTTAGTATACTTACTGTTAATAATAAAGAAAATACAAGCTTATCCTTAAAAATAAAATCAAAAATCAAAGTAATATTTAAAATTTAGAAATTTAAGGATGTATTAGAAATATTTATACCTTTTCAAACAAACTTCTACAAACGTTTACATAAAAGAAATATGTAAAATATTCCTTCAACTCTTTTAATCTTTGATTAATATCATCTACCTTTTCAGTGTTATCAATAGATGCATTATATAGTAATACAAACCATTCAAGGGAATATTGGTACATCGGATCAATGTAAGATAAGTTTTCTATAAATATTGTAATTTTAATAACTTAAAAGAAAAATTAACAAGCATATTTATTATAAAACTTAACTCACCGACTAAGAAGAACAATACTGTTGCATAAAAGGCTATTGGTTCATATTGTTTACATGCCTTGTCTATCTGAATTTCAGTTTCAGCAGCAACAATTTGTTTTTCATTCACCTCATTAGCTGTAGACTGTGAAGAATTCAAAATCTGGACAGCAGCTTCATCTTCTAATAATGTTCCAGATGTCGACATGACCTAAATAATTTGAATCGTTAATATTTTTTAGAGCATATTTACTTAAAGATAAATTTAGAATTTAGTAACTGTTAATATTTTGTTTTCTATTTCTTGAAGTAATCTTTTATGTTCAGCACTTTGAATAGTCAAATCAATTTTTGTTTGCTGCAATTCAGGTCTTTCTAGTGCTACAACCTTTCCCAGCAATTGCTTCGAAAGTCCTTCTTCCCCTAACATGAAATTCACTAATGTCACTCTCAAGCTCACTTCCGGCATGTAATGTGGATTACGAAACTTTGTGCTGATATAAAATCTAAAACAAAATTTTTATGTAAATACTGAAATGACAATTGTATTTATATTTAAAAAAATTAATCAACCTGAAATTCTTATTGTATTCAATAACGCTTTCACCCAATTTTATGTACATGGCACCACTTTGCTTGAAAGTTTGTTGTTGCAATAGTGGTTCAAGCATTGGATCTAATTGTTCACCAACATTCTCAAGAATCACCTATCAAAAATATCAAGTGAAAAATATATATGATTTTTATTTGAAATTATAAAATTCTTGTTTTACCGGTTGTCCAAATTGTATAGCATTTTCTAAAACTCTACTGAAATCTGTTTGGGTGATTCGCACAACATTTAAGTGGAAATTTTTTTCCATATTTTTAATCCAATGGTTAGCTTGCCCTTGAGGATCTATCATGAGTGGCCAACGTCTTGAATTTCTAATGGAGATAATGTTTCATAGAAAAATTATATAGTATACAATTGTAAATAATAAAAACATTTTTTACACACTTTATTATTATTGCACTTTCAATACTAAAATCATCGACGGGTAGACCATCTAAATTCCATTGTTGTATACTAACAGGATTTCCCAAAACATTACATAATTTGAAATTATCTGAACATTGTAGTCCCATTTCGATGCATTTTTCAACCCATTTTCTTACACAAGGTTCCCTAAAAATAACTGTAAACGGTCCCAGATATGCAATAATTCCAGCCGACACTAGCATGTCTCCTGTAATTTGTCATTAATTTTCAATGAGTTCTTCACAATTAGTTTTGTGATTTCAAAGTTGAAAATTTAAACATACCTGTTAAGAAGGAATAAGATTCTCGTAACAACTTTGCAGATTCAGACCACCTTTTTTCTTCTCCACCTAATCCTTTCAATATTTGCTCTGCTCTTGTCAACTTATTTTCGCATAATTCATTTTCATCTTCAAGTAATTTTTGTTGCTTTTCAAATTCCTCCAAGCGCTGCTCTAGAGCTTCCAATTTATCACGAATCTAGATTTTTCAATAAATTTGTTTCAAAATTGTTATATTTTTAAATCCTATTTTTTTTTTATAGTTATAAATATACTTCTTTGAGCTGAGCTTGCTTTATCGCAAGAGCTGCCATCGCTTCATTGAGTGTAGCTTGTGCAGCAGCTAATGCCTCTCTTTTAGGAGCTATCATCTTTATAACATTATCATATTTTACTATTGCTAATACCCAATTACACAGACCTGCAATTATTCGGAAAGATGAGAATAATCTGTTTAAGAATAAGAAAAAAATTAATTATCTAATTGTAAAATTTATTTACATTCAGCCGCCACTGAAGCTTGTTTCATTTTTTCTGGAACAAATGATTCATCTTGCAATATACTACTTTCCAATTTCGTTACAATGCCTGGAGGTATGTTATCTTTATCAAATAATAACAAGCTCTCCAAAAATTTCATATCTTGCAACATTTTTTTTGATGGTCCCCAATAATCATCGCTTGTTCCAGAAGCAGTATTTAATCTATCAGGTTTTACACTCTAAAATATAAAGATGAAAATATAATGACTTTTGTCCGCTTTATATTTAACTTGTACTTAATACCTTGAGTACACAAATAGCTTCCATGACGAGTTTGATTCCTTTTGGAGGACTTTTCATTGATTTTATCACTGTGATATCCGTTTGAGACAGAGTTTGAAGAGCTATTAAAGCTGCTTCCATTATAGGCATTGCTTCAGCTAAGCCTGCATCACATTCATCTTTGATTACTTGAGCTGCTCTTACCTGTTGGTAACAAGTTTTTTTTTCCTCATATTTTTGTTATAAAATATTTTGATTGTGAAAATAATAATCAGGGCTTTATATTATTACAAACCTTTACATCTGCAGCTTCTTGATCTGCCAATACAATTTCTTCAAAATTTTCAATTTCTTCCTTTTCTTTGATGACTTGATCACTTGTTTCTGTAACAGCTATAACATTTTCAGCCAATTTCGGTTGTAAATCTTGAAGCGTTTTCTGAAGATTACCAACAGATTTTCCAGCTTTTTCTAACTGTGAAATACCAGTCAAGTACCGTTTTTCCCCTTCTGTGACTTCTCTGCAAATATTTTATTTGTATGATATTTCACATGAAACAGGAAAATAGCAGGAGTATAAAATCGTGTATACTAACAATCGCCTTGATGTTAACAACTTCTTAAACAACGAAACCAATTCCAGATACGAGGTTGGTGTTACATAGTTATGACGTTTAAGCCTGAGTTTGAGCTCGATAGATAGTTCTGTTATATCTGTATGGTACTTTTGGCACATATAAATAGCTGTACTTCTTTCTGTGTCTGTAAGATCCACGTCTTTGAGAAAATGAGTGGCAACAGCCAATAATGCATCTTGAGGCCATTCCTATGAAAAAGATTGAATTTATTTTAAATTTATAGGTAAATTAGCTTATTGTGAAAAAAATAAATTAAATTATACTTGAAACCAATTAATTGTACAACAATTGATTATAGCAGGAAATTTTCTGATTCTAGTCCTCAAGGCAGTACCTGCTGGACTTAATGTTAATACAACATGAAGTTGCTCCCTAACAATATTCGAAAATAATTCAAGTAAAGCTATTGGAGTTCCATCAGTTTGTATGGATTTATCTCGCTGCTTGTCTATCTGTAATTGATGTTTTATTAATTTATGTTTTATTGTTATTTGAATTGTACAAAAAATAATTATTTGTGATGTATGCGAACCACTCTCATTTTTTCTATTAATTCGGCTTTTTCTTCTATATTGAACAAATTTGGAATCTCTCCCAAATTTAAAATGCTATTAACATCTTCTAAAAACATTTCTTTTTTTATCTATATCAAAAAAATAATTTTAATAAAAGTGAATAACTAATCTGATTTTGAATCTAAGAAACTCACTTGCGACTCATTAAATAAAAACGTGACATGTTGATCTAATGAACTTGCTTTTCTAAATAAGCTTTTCATGTCTTCTCTCCAATCATTGAGACCATATTGTTTAGTAATTTCAATCTGAAAACAAAACTTCTATTAAGACAAAATTCAAATATTTTCATTATATTTTTCATCAATTAATAACAAAATTCTCAAATCAAAAGTGAAAAAAAAATACGTACTTGGAGTAATTCGTGGTCATTAATATGTGCAGCTAATCTAGTCAAAGATTGTCTACCTGATCCACTTAGACCAATCAATAAAGCATGTGATCGAGGTTGACCTATTATACGACAAATTCGTACCACATGTTCAATAGCAAATCTTAAATTATAAGTATGATAAGTTGATCTGAAAATGTAAATTAAAATATCTTTCTAGAATGAAATATGATTACCTAAACAATACCAAATTCATAGGTTTTTTGGTCATGTTATTAAATTCAAATAAGAAGGAATCAACTGTATTTGTTAAATGGTCCATTTCTGTAATTTCCATATAATGTCTAGTATCTGCTTTGGGATTTGCAAAATCACAATAGAGCAATTTTCGAAGATCAGCTTCAGTAATCTAAAAAAAATATATTATTGTTTATTACATAATAACTGTGAAATTTATATTAAATCATAATTACTTTATTGTTTGGTTTTTCCAATAAACACTCAAGTAAATTATCAAAATCTATATGTAAGAATTTCTGTGTCGCCTTTCTTAATGTTTCAACAAACCAATTATAATCTTCAGAATCTGATAGACGATCAGCGAAAACTCTCAAACATTCATGCACCCACAATCGTTTTATTGCTTGTAAATCTTCAATTACTTCCGGGACAGACAACAAGACTCCCTAAATATATAATTTCATTAGATCAAATTGACAAAATGAGCAAAAGTTGTGAAATATAATGTACTAAACCTGAATGACTCTGGAAAAATCTCTCAAATTGAACATATAATGAGATTTTGATGGAGTTGGTAAAAGACAGGATTTACAATTTTTGTATATATCTAAGGTTGCAGATACCAACTCTCCTATGCATGGATCGAATTCTTTAGAAAATCCCCTTAAAATTTAAATTCTTTTTAAAATTTAAATAACATATTCTATTATATAAAAAATAATTAATTTAAATATAATAGTATGCCTTGTATCCAGATGCCATAACATAATTTTACTAAAAATCACCATCAAAATTGGATCATCAAATTCATCAATGCAAAGAAAATTGAAATGACGTGTGAAACGTGGGGTGATTCCTTTTGAACTCGATACGGGTCTAGTCATTGCAGCCATAAACTAAAATTGAATAAGATATTACAAAATCTTTTAGTTTTCTTTTCGAACAATATATTCTAAGAAGAAAATATAAACCTGTATATCGATTAACTTCATTGCAGAATTATCTTTTCTATCATACCATAATTTCTGATCCATAGCTTGGCGAAGTATTTCTATTGGTGGTTGAGCTCCATATTCTTCAATTTGAGGCATTGATATGTCATCAACAAATACCACACATTGAGTACCGATTGGCGGACCATACACACCTAAAAAATAATTGATTATTAAAAACGTTGCGTCCATCGTATCTAATCATAAAATAAAAATATAGACCCTTTTTTCGTTTATCTAATTTTGACATTATAATATCCATTGTTTGTTTTGCTGAAGATTGAGCTGAAAATCCCATTATGAGAGATTTGTAGAGTTTGCTATCAATTTTTTTCGTGAGGAAATCCTACAATTTTATATTGAAAAATTTACCGAAATAAGCATGAACAGATGTTGAATATGATTGTTGCTTCACGTACAATTATATATGATGATTTTCCTGTTCCTGTTGGTCCGACCATCATTACAGATTTTTTATGAAGCACGAGAAGTTTGAACAGAGCAAGATATCGTACGGTATCCACTGTTGATACAATAATACTATGAACAGCTATATCACGTGGTATCGGTGGAGCTGATAGTAAATCATCACTCCATGGTTTCCATTTTCCTTTACCCTAAAAATTTTCATAGTATTGTATCATGGTTATAATATTTTGCTGAAATATATAAAAGAATAACATACTTCTTTTATGTATCTATAATCATATACTAAACCATCTTTAGGTATAGTGAATATGTAATTTTTTTCTGGTTTATTAATTTGATGAGGATAATTTAATTTCTGTATGACATTTTGTGGAAATTCTTTTTCTAACAATCCACGAAACATCAAATCGAATTTTAATCGACTTGATGATTCGAGAGTAGCTCCAAGAGACCATATAATCGAAAAAAAGAAAACACCCTGAAAATTAATGTCACCAAAAAATTTATCAAATATATTATCAAAAAATTATGGTTATAATATTTCACCTCTATTTGTACTCGGATATCAATGTCTTCGTGTGAACTTATGTATTTTTCATCCATAAAATCATCAGTAAATGTATCAAATAAATTCATAGCAGCCCAAACTAAATTTGAATCTGATGTCTTGTACATTTCCTGAAATTTATTAATTGATTAATCGGGTTATTACAATTTAATGATTTTCAAACACTGTACGATCACTTACTCTGACACCACCTTCTCTAATCAACCACAAAAGAGGAGGACAAAAACGACAAAACAATTGTTTAATTAAGAGTAAATTGTTATTGTTAAGATTTGATGGTAAAGTGTTAAGCCATGAATCTATCAAAGGTTCCCAACCTAAAGCTTTTTGCTCCATATATATCATACCGCATCTCGAAACCTTAATAACGTAACAAATGTATTAATTTTTTTTTATTATAAAATTTAGATAAAATATAAAAATATACTGTAGCAGGGGAAGCTGCTTCCAAGTCCATGGGTTCAAAATTAAATTAGTTGTAGGAGCTAATTGAATAATTTCTCCGCTCATTAAGCACAACTTTTTATTGTCATCAAGCACAGTGTTCAAATTTTCAATCCACACAGCATCGATAGGTCCATCAAATATAAGCCATTTTCTGTAAAAATACAGACATTTTATCTGTTTAATGATGTTGTCTAAAGATTTAAATTATCTCATTTTAAAATTTCACCTATCGGGTGATGTTGAAGTAGCAAATGTTCTATAAGATACTGCAAGTATTCCATCTGACCATTCATGTGTTAAGTCGTCAAATTGACCATATAATTGACCAAGCGTGATTGATTTGGGATTTATTATTGTAAATTGAACTTTATTTTCATTTATTATTTTCTAAAATAAGTCGTTAATCAATCATTATATTAATTACTATATGTATACCTAAAACCAAATATAGATATTTTAATACCTTTTTGTTTGCTATACCTAAAGCTATAGCTAATGCTCGAAATGCTGATGATTTTCCAGAAAATGGAAGTCCTACTATCATTATGCCGTGTCTTACTAATATCATTTCATATATTTGAAGACATTTTTCTATCATGAATGGAGTGCTTTGTATATTTAATTGTTTACATGCTTCATGAAGACATTCTACAAGTTCAGGAAGATTCGATTCTGGTATTGCAAAACCAGGAAATATATCTTGTATAATTCCCTAGCAAAATACAAAAATAGTTCTAGGAAATATATTTATATTATTTTATTTCAATAAATAATAGTTTTACCTTAAAAAGTTCAGCATCATAATCTAAGAATTTTGGTAAGTTTATATCTTTTATTGACTTAAGTACGATTATTTCTTCAGATTCATTGCTATATTTTAATTTTGATGCAGCTGCAGCACGTAAAACTGATTTCACAGCTCTCATTCCTTCATTATAAAAAAAAATTGTGCTTGTAGTAACAAAAAGTTCACATTGACTGCAATGTCTCCTAAAATCAAGAATAGTTACAATATAACAACTTACCATAATCATAATGAGGCTGAGTAGATAATTGTTCTGAACACAATCGATAAGTCGTAACGATTTTAACAGCTAATGATTTAGCATTAGAATAACCCGATGCATATAATTCAATTTCAGATATCAAAACATAATCTGGTACCATCATTGCCACTGGACGGAAGAGAGCCTGATGAATAGAACATGAATTTATAGATTTTAGCTTATATTTAAAAATATTATTTCAAAACATATACTAGCCTTTAAGTTATCAGGTAGCTCAGAGCGCCCAGCATATCCAGGATTCATAGTAATGAAAACTGCACAAGTATCATTTAACTGCAACTGAGTTCCTTCAAACATAAACTCTTTTGCGTGAGCGATTAACCCTCGTTGAATGGTCATAATTTGTTGAGCTGCTACAGATAATGCTTCTAAATCAATTCTATTGAACTCGTCAAAGCAGACCCATGCTCCACATGATGCTAAGCCCTATATTTAAAGGTTTTTTTGAAAACATATTAAATTTAAAATTTGGAAAATTTATCTAATTATACCTTGAAGAATTTTCCTAATGCAATATAATCTAAACTGTCTGAACAGTTAAACACTACGCATTGTTTTGCAATAGCCTTAGCGAGATCTTTTACTGTTTCTGTTTTACCTGTACCTGCTGGACCTTCAAGCACTCCACCTTAAAAAATAGTAAAATACGTTAATAAATTTTGTCATATATTATTACATTGTATTTAAATTTATTTCTTTGAACCTAAATGTAAGTGAAGTGCTCCGAATAATGTCCGAAAACATCTATCGGTCAATGGAGTAATTACTAAACGAGAAGTATTCCCCAAGTATTCATAGCCATACATTAATTTAGAGTTGATCATTCGAGTACAAACTTCCATACTTGAATCTTCTTGCGGCTTGAAGAATATTTTTTGAATTAAAAATTTATCAAATTGAAAATGAACAAATATAAAAATGTAAATAAAATACCTCCAAGTAATAACGTAACTGAGATAACCAGTCAAATTCATTTATTGATGTTATATTTAATGAAATCAAATCAGAAAGAACATCTCTTGCATGGACATCTAAAACTACTAATGCTCCTGAAATTTCATTTATTTTCATTTTAAGCAAATTTCAATTAGTTTCAATTTACATAAATGAAAAATCAATTAATGAAATAGCTTACCAAGCGTAATACGATTTTGAATTGTTAGTTCTCCTTTAATTAAATCTACAACTTTTGATATTTGATCATTACACACATCTATATAATTTTTTAGCTTGTCGATGCCTTCTTCGATCAACGAAGAAACTTCTGTTGTCCAAAAAATCATAGCTATACATTGAACCTATAAAAATAACATTATAAAACAAAAAATTTATAACCACAATCTGATTTCTATTCTAATTACCAGTTGCCCAGCCCAATCTAAAACCCATTTTTCTCGAGGTGTACTCATATATGCATCAAACGCCGATAACAATGTTTTACGAACAGATATTTTCATGGAGCTTTCTAAATCTAATAACCATTTTTCTACCTGCAATTTGTTTTGAATTCAAAACACAACTAAGAATTTGTATATTATATGCATGTGTATTATTTTACCTGTCCTCGAGCAATCACAGTATTCACAACAACTTCCAATGGAATTATTTCACCTTCCAATGATTTCATATGTGTTATAAAAAGATCTTCTGTAAAAACCAATGTTGATATGCCATCGAAACATTTTTTTAGATGTGGTTGTACTCTATGGAATTTAAAATAATTTTCAAATTTGGTACACAGATGTGTAAAAATTTTAAGCACACTAACCGTGTAGGATCTTTTGTTTCTGATAATATTTCTAAAAGCTCATCATTTGATAAGAAAAAGAATCTATAACAATTGAAAATTGAATTTTTAATAAATACTTATACTCTTATTTAATTGTATTTTAGAAAAAAAATAATTACCTGGGGAAATATAAACGTTTCTTTTCTAAATAAGAATTCAATCCACGTAGAATTATTTCCAACAAATTATTCGACTTTTTCAATCTTTCTAATAATTTTTCAATCTCAATCACATCTAAAACTCGTGGTTCAGGAAAAGCAGCTTTCATTATTTCTCTCCACATCTTAAAAAAAAAAATTAAAAAAGCTTGAAAAATGATATAATTCAAGTATTTCCAAATTCTGAAATTCAAATATAATTTTAGCACCATCAACATATAATATTTCATGACAAATTTTAAATTCAATAATAAATAATTCAAATACAATTTTTGATAACCAAATAAATAATAAATTGATGTAAAATTTACTGAAATGATTGTGAAATTTGTTTTTGTTTGGAACACTGAATAACTATAACACTGATTTTGAATGTATAAAAATGTCACATACTTTATCAACAGCACTGAATTTTCGACTTTCTTCTGGCATTTGTTGTTGAATATCAGGAGATGAAAATATTGGCTCCAAATACATCCATGTAGCTTGGACATGTAACCATTCATCCATTATTTCTTGCAAAAGTTGTAATTTGGCTTCCCATGCTCTAAAATTTTAAATTATCAATTTTACATTCAAAGTGTCAATATGACGCGTGTTTAAGAAAGAAAAATACAAAATTGTTTCTTCAAATGGTTTAATAAAAGGAGAATTTTTCATTGTTTGAGTTTTAACAATATGGTCATCGAGAAGCAATTGAATATCATCGACTCCAGACAGAATATAAGTTCCAGTATCTCTAAAGATTGAAAGTAAGATTCATACATTTATACAAAAATGAATAGATATAATATATATAATTTTTACCTATAACTGTGAATTGCAAATATTAATTCTTCCCACTCTTTCATCATTTTGTCGAGGTTTTGTTCTAATGTGTTTTCTTTAGTAGCAGCTTCAGAAATTATTTCAAACTTAGGTATGTATTCGTTTAAGCCATAATCAATTATTTTTTCCAATGTCAAACTATCATCAATAGTTATTGGAAATCCAACATTTTCTGAAACTTTTTCCCAATGTCTAACTTTCATTCCTGGATTTCCCAGAGTATGAACAGTTGGTAAATGTTCCCTAAATTCCTCTATTTTTATCCTAAATATAATGAATAAAATTATTTTAAAGAAAGAAACAAATAAAAATAATTTATTTTTATTACCTAACATCATTTGCTAAATGATAAGCATCTGGAACTTCATCAAATATTTTCTCTAATTTGTAAACTGTTTTATAATAATATACAACATCAGAATCAATTTCTTCGGGATTGTAAGAACCAACCTTTATAAAAATAGTTTATAATTAAAATTTCTACAAATAAATAATATCTATTATATTTTATACTTTTGAAGTCATCCATTCATTATTTTTTCTCAAATAATTAGAAGCACTATCGTACAATTGTTTATATGGTCGAAGCTTCTCAAAAATTTTTTTGCGTAATGGATATTGTGATATTTTCCATTCAAAAGATTTCTCTTCTTCGTTAAATTCATCAATCGTAGTCAATGCTACTTCAAGCCTAAAATACATTAAAAAAATTAGTCAATTTATATAAAAACAAAATTAAAGTAAATCATATAAACAGTATAAACTTTTCATTTAGAGCTGCTGCACGAGTCACATATTTATGAAGCTGATCGAGAGCACCCCAATACTGCAATTCTTCCACTTGCTTTTCCATTCTGGATAAGTCATTTGTAAATTTATTAATACGAACTGTTAACGCTTCTTGATATTCCAATGTTTTTTCATCACACATTTGACGACATTCTTCTAAAACATTCGGCATTCGAGCATACCTGAAGTTTTAATAGAACTTTTCTTTATCGTTATTATTCATACGGTATGTTTCATTTACATAATCTATAATTTACCATTGGAACGTATTATTGTTAGCTTTCATTTCTAAAGGAGTGAATGTAGTGTAATCTGATAGAAATGTTATATAATTCATAACGTATTTCAATTTTAGTTCCATTTCTATAAAAATTTGAGTTTCGGCGTGAATAGCATACTGTTTAAGTTTCATGAGAGCAGCAGTGTTTAAAGGTGCGGTTAATAATTTATTTGAAATGCTCAAATATTCATCTCCAATGCTGTAAATTATAAACCAATAATTTTCGTATAAATATTATTGAGATAAATTCAATCAAAAATCAAATGATATTACTCTTTTATCATTGTCTGATAATCTCCAGTCATTTTGTTCAATAGGAGATTAGCAAACGATGTTGCAGCATCCTTCAGAGCAATTATAAGATTTTCTCTTTCCATTTTATAGATGCCAACTATTACTACCTTTTGCAGTTTCATTGGAATATCAGACGCTATCACAACTAGCTTTTCAGCAAAATTACAATATTGTTTGAACTCTTTGGCTGGTTCTACATTTAAAAACTGATTCACTTCTACAGTCATCTACAATGCATTATGAAATTAAATAAATTGTTATTCTTTTTTTCATGTATTAATTTACTAACTTTTCCATTTATTAAGTCTATGTAATCATCAAAATCTTGGATTCTCAACTCAGGACCAATTCGTTGATCCACGAGAAGTTCATGAACTTTGTTTTTACAATCTTCAATATATTCCATATCGATAACAGGCTAAAATGAAAACGGTATAGATAAATAAATAATATGAATGAAATCAAATACTTTTGATACTCACTTTAAGATAAGTAATCTCGCCGTCATAGTCTTGGTATAACTGAGTTTCTAATCTTGGAATAACTTTACATGCATCTATGAGTGATTCATAAATATTTAAAAGAGTTTCTTTGATTTTTTTGAATGGTGGGCTAAATGCAATTATGGAATTTTTGAAAATCACATTTATAAATAACCCTTGATTAGTTCCCTGTTTAAATTATTATTGATTAATTGTTATTGAAATATTTTTTCATATGATTGTTATTAAATACATACCCCAACATCTAAAATATAATTTGTATAACCTTGAATAGATTTTAAACATAGCGTTTGTAAATTATATGTCATTATGCATGATAAGCAGTTATAAAATTTCTTCATTTTTTTAGGCTGAGTTTGAAAAGGAATCATTTTTTTCTTGCTTCCCTAAAATCATTGAATATATGTAAATAAAAAAAATTATATTATTAAAAAAAGGATAGTAATTATTGTTACTTGTAAAAAAATATTTTTGATAGTTGGTAGCCATTGAGAATTCAAAATATGAATTGCACTTTCTATATGTTTCTTGCACAAAGATTCAAATTCATCAACATTGTGAGCTGTATTTCCATCAATCATTTCTTTTATATTAATTAATCTCAAATCACTGAAAATATGATTGTATTATATTTAACTTAATTCAACAAAACTATGATATATATTTTCAATCAGATTAAACTAACTTAAATTGCTTCCACCATATTTCTAAAACTTGAGCAATACACGGATTGATGCTGTGCAAATTTCTCTCTAAAAATATTTTTGCTTTGTGAAAACGACTATTCCACATATCATCACGATTTTTCAATTCTATTCTAGCTGGAGTCAGTGGAACCTCAAGAGGTTCAATCTTTGAAAATTTAATTTTATATTATTTCATGGAATATCAAGGAGTATAATAAATTACGTAAGCTACAATAACCATATCAGGATCTCTCAGCGCAAAATCAACAATAGCTTTCTTCATGCTCATCATAAAATCTTCTTTCATATCTTCAGTTTCTTGTTTTAAGATTTTATTCCACTTTTTTAATTTTGGAGATAAAAGATTGTGCACCCTAAAAAAAGGACATTTGAAGCGATATCATTAAATAAATTCATAATCATTTTATATTCACCTGATGATAATCTTTTTATCGAGCGGAGCAACATGAACTGTTTCAATTCCATGTTTCAGATAATAATAGTATCGAAGAATTTTTCTCTCTGGACCAGAAGGAATACTGATATCGCTTTCTGAAGAAGAATCCTGAACAATCAATCTTGCAAGCTTTTCTCGAAATTCTTCTCTGGCTTTTCTCAGTGTAGTATATGATTGCATTACTAAAGAAAAAGACAGATGATATAAAAAACAAATATCCATAACAAAATTTACGTTGTCGTTTACATTTTTCATGACGTCGTGTATTTCTTCTTTTGGTGATGCTACCACTTTTTTTGGAATTAGCTGCAAATGATAAATTAAGTAATTCTTTGGGAAGAGAATATAGTGGGTCATTTTTAGGTTGAAAATTTTCTGGCAATTGATGTTTCGGTAATTTCGGTGTAGATGTAATATTTTTATCTTTAGAAGACCGTTTTCTAAGTGGAATCTTGTTGAATTTTCCAGTATGATTCATGTTTGATTCCTGAAAAATAAATTACTAATTAAGTAAGTTGTTGAATTTTAATCTATTTTATTATTTGCAATCCTTAATATTTTTTTTGTTTGATAATTTTTTCAAAGAAATATCTTCAAATCATATAGGTATGTTTTAAAAGAAAATTTTATTTAAGAAAGAAAATTGTAAGTAAAATATTATTAGTACCATCTATCTCTATCTATATACAAACAGTATACAAGTTAAAAGAAAATAAAAAAAAGCCTTTTAGAAAACAATCAGGGCTGGCCATGGCAAGTGCGAGGCCTTGTGCAAATTTAAAACTTATTGTAAGTTTTAAAAAATCATGTAAACATGCCCTCCCCTCCAATATCATTAAAACTATTTTTGAATTTCAAAATAATTTTTTGGTTTTTGACGATTACGTTCATTTGTTGTTTTTTGACATTTAAGTACATTAATTTATTCAAACCAATAAATTTTGATGTTTACGTTCATTTATTTATTTTTTTTAATTTTTCTTTAATTATTTTTAAAAATTTAAATTCATTTCTCGTGTTTACGTTATACGCTACCATCGTGTGCGCCAATGTGATTTGAGCAAACGTCTAGTCACTTAAAGAACAATATAAAAAGACAAATGGACAATATTAGAAATATTAAATCTTACGAAATTTTTATTTGAACGTGGTGGCCCCGCGTTCAAATAAAAATTGATTTGGAAAACATCTCTATGAATATATTAAATATTAGATTAGATACGCGAATAAAAATACAAATTGGGTAAAATACATAATAAAGTCATGCAATTTATCGATTGCACAATCTGACAACATGAAGGCATGGCTGTTAAAAGTGCAGTCTATAAGTTTGTCAAATAGACTGGGATAGGTCTGAGTCGCTCTTCGGTAGAAACTTATAAGCGAAGACTTCTATTGTCAAGGTGAATCAAATTCGACGTACTATTTTTTTATGTCGTGCAATATCTCGCAATATCGCTGCAGATTATCGCTTTTCCTATTATATTCTTAAGATAATACGTACCGGTAGTTCACATTGATTTGCTTCTGTAATCTATCGATGGTCTCTTCTTATGAGTCAGGATAGTTGTTATAGGTTTGTGCAAAACGTATCCTTGACAAATATTTTAAGTTACTATAGTAATTTTGATAAAATAATTGTACATTGTTGTCATGGTTTCCCATAACCTAAAATATTGAGATTTTCTAGTGATTTATTTGTGGCTATTAAAAATAATTCATTGATCTGATTTTAATTTTTGAGTTTTTGTATGCTTTTCATTCATAGGAAAGTATTTGATTTGACTATTTGAATTTGGTTCTTTCGATTATATCATAAATGATTTAGTTCACACGTTTCAATATTGTATTGCTATAAATCATGAGTTAATTCAAAATAATTACTAAGAAATTAGTCATATTGTTATGATAAAATTGTACATTAAATACTTATTTTTCAATTCTAAAAATAATTAAAAGCATTCTAAATAAATATGTATCTCAATAATAAAGAATATTTGATACTTCAACCATGTAAATAATAAAAAAATTTATAATCATTTTTATATTTTATACGATTTCAGATGTTCACAAAATTTATCAGGAATTTTCATACTAGCAAAATTTTTTGGGCCGTAGAAACTTCTGCATTAGCGAAACTTAGAAAGAAAACTGGATACACGTTTGCAAATTGTAAAAAAGCATTAGAAATGCATAATAACGATTTACCCCAAGTATGATAGCATTGTAGAAATCGATTATGATTATGTTTGATAAATTATTAATTTGTAAATTTATCGACAGGCAGAAAAATGGTTAAACGATCAAGCACAAGCTTTAGGATGGTCTAAAGCGAATAAATTAGCTGGAAGAACTACAGCACAAGGACTAATAGCGTTGAAATACGATCATTCCCATGCTGTATTAGTGGAAATCAATTGCGAAACCGATTTTGTTGCGCGAAATGACAAATTTCAAACAATGGCAGAAGAAGCGGCAAATGCTTGTTTCAAATTTGCACACACTTCACCTCAAGCCAAAGGACCTATTACGAAAGTAAGTAACTTAAATGTGAAATAACCCGTGAATCAAAATAAATATTTTATTTGTTTTCGAAATATTACAGATGTGCTTGGACTCCGAACGCTTAGGTAGTCTCCACACAAGTCAAGGAAAAACTTTAGCTGAACAACTCGTGTTAATGATCGGCACTGTCGGAGAGAATGCAACTTTACGCCGTGCGGAATGCTGGAAGGCTTCCCCCGGAACAATACTCACAGGATATACTCACCCTTCGCTTAATACTGTTTCTGTGTATTCGGCTGGAAAATATGGAGGCATATTAGCTTATAAGTCTGAAAATAAAGATGAGGCTACGGCCACACTTGCTCGACAGATATGTCAGCACATTGTGGGAATGAATCCGATTAAAATTGGGAAAGAGGACGTTGATAAACCAGAAAAAGATTCTGACGAAGAAACCTGCTTGATATATCAGGATTATTTATTGGATCAGACTGTTACTGTTGGCTCTATTTTGAAGGAAAAGAAAATAGAGATCGTCGATTTCATGAGATTCGAATGCGGTCAAAATTTAGATGTTAAATCTGAAGCAAATGACGGTCAGCCTTTAGAATCTGTTCAAACATGTCAATAATTGATTAATAATTTAGAGAACTGCTTTTTGTGAAAGTATGATATTGTTAATATATTGATTATTTAAATTTATATAGATTTTTTTTATAGGTTCCTCAAATTGACATAATCGCATTACTACTGAACTAACATTCAGTGTATTTGTTGCAATAAATTGTCTCAAAATTCTTTTTTTTTTTCTTTTTCACTTTTCATTACAAAATATAATCATAATATAACATTATATGGAAGTTTCAAAAGCACAATAAATTTTTATAATTTTCATTTATAGAAAATGTTATAAAGCAGAAATCAAATCTTATTTAAAAAAAATTCTGTTCAAAAACAAGAAAATTCAAACCCAATCAACGCTTATAAACAGTGACATCCTGACGGGATAGGCAAATAAGGTAATGGTCACAAATTCTGAAGGGCAGTAAAATAAATTTATTATTAATAATAAACATTTTTCCTCATAAAAACATTCAACAAAAAAATTAACAAGAGTATTTGTGTTTAGGAGTAAATTTATGACGTTTAAATATAATTTAAATATGGAGTATATACTTAAATCTATAATATAATATTAGAATTATTATTCAAAAAAATCGTTGGAACTTAGAACTATATTTCTAGAGAAGGCGACATTTGGAACTTTACCTAACGGCGGCACTGTTCGTAAATAATATAATATCAAACCACATTCCAAATCCCACTTATTTCCTGTTGGAACCAATCAACATTCAAACAGCATTTCCCGCCAATCCGTTGTCATTTTCACCGCGATTTCCAGATCGCCGACAAACCCGATTTCCCGATGCCGAGCAAGATGGCTTTCCACCACCTTCACCACAATTTCACTTCTCGCGTCACGGCTGCTGCGAATCGCCGATACATTTGCAGGTCAAACGTTCGAGTTCGAGTGCTGATGATAAATATGTCGGTCAATGGAACGCGCTGTACGAACGGTGATGGCGATCGTTTTGCACGTCTGCGAATGCATCGAAAATGCATTATTAATTCATGGTTTGGTTGGTGAGTTTGCTGCATGCACGCGTGCGTTTTTCTAATGGTGTTGAATGATGGCGGTTTGGATTTGTTGACTAGTTTGATCTGTTATGTGTGGTTTGTTTGATAGACGTAAAGGCAGTGGCGGATTTATTTATAGGAGATAGAAGCTCTCGCTTCTGGACCCCTAGTATTAAAATTTTTTTTTGTTGAATTATTAAAATTTTTCTTATGAAATTTGAATCATTTTCTGAAGGAAAAAGGTATTTGTGCAAAAGCAATTTTCATTTTCTAAAATCACCCATTTGTTTTATTTATTTTATAAAACCGACTATCATATCAATAATAAACGATAAAATTTTTGCTTGTAGCATTATTTTTTTCAATGTTAATGATTTATGTGTAACAGGAGGGGGGGGGTATGTTTGAAACCCGTCCCTGTATATTTTTATATGTATAAAGACCCCCAAAATTTTTTGATTCATCGTCAAAGTTTGTTTTTTTTTCAACGTAGGACAGGAGAAGAGATTTTTCCGGGTGGAATTTTTTGTTGTTTTACGAAAATAAAAATAGGGTAACGACACCCAGTGACGTCCAGACATCATAAGTAAATAAGGCAATACGTAATGGCGGCAAATTCTGTAAAAATAAATTTGGTAATAATTATTTTTCTTTATAAAAACATCATCATTATCAACATAGACATCCACTGCAGGATGAAGTCTTATCGACTAGTGATGACAGTCTGAGCAGATAAAGTAAAAATGTGATCTGAAATATCTTTCTATCATCAGTGTTACAATTATTATTAAAAAAAAATCGTTTGAACTTCGAAATATATTTTTAGAAAAGGCGACATTTTGAACTTTACCTAACGGCGGCATATTGTCTCGGGACCTCACTAACGACACCAGTGGCGGACCAAGTATCTGTATTTGACCATTTTTCAGAAAAAAAAAAAAAATTAAAGTTTTTAAAAATAATCTTTTGGAAAAGGTGTTATACGATAGACAAGCTGTTTATTACAGCTTATCTTTCCAAATAACTTATCATTTTTAAAAACTTTAATTTTTCACATTTTTCTAAAAAATCTTCAACTGCAGATACATGGCCCACCACTGACATCGTCACCCTAATATTTCAATTCGAAAAACATTGCATTCAAAAAAAATCTTGATAATTTACAACAGATCATCACCGATCGACGTATCGCACTCCTCCATCATCGACGCATCCGCCGCGCAACCTTCCCAACCTCAACCCACACAACCTCAATCGTCACCACCGCAAAAGGTTGACGATTCACATTTTCGTGCAGTATCTGCGTCCGCCATCGGTCCACCATTGTTGATGGCGCGGACGCACAATGGACAGCCCGACAATGGCCGACTCCGCGGACCGTGTATCCGCGTCATTAACGAAAATCGGCGTTGTTTTCCTACATATATACATCGTGTGTGTGTGTTCGGTGATGATTTTATGTAGATTTCCAGGCTGCATTCCCGGAAAATTCGTGTCAGTGGTGCGGAGGTGGTCGCGCCATCAGCGCGCCATGACAGTCGCTTTTCCGAAATGATCAACCGAAAGCTGCTTCAGCTGACGGTACGTTTTCGCGTTTTAGAATGTGTTTGGTGTTTATTTTTATTGTTATTGATTTGTGGCTGTTTATGGTCGATGGAGCGATATGGTTCGTATGTTGTTGGAAAGTTTTTTTTGATTATAATATTTGCCGTTAGAGCGGTTAATTTTTATCATTGATATGTGTAATAAATATGTTGTGTATGAAGTGTTAATTATTGTTTTTTTTTTTTATTATTTATGATTTTCGATGCTTTCAATGTGTTAAAATTTAACTATCTTGATTAAATTAACTATCTTCTGTGCAGAATTATTTAAAATAAAAGCTTGAAAAACAAAATCATTTGGATCAAATATGTATAGACTAGAATAGGCTCACGAAAAATATTGCTTATCTCATTATTTTTTAATATGAATTTTGAAATTATTCAGACCTTGTCCTGCAATGGACATTTTATGACTAATAATAATAATAATAATAATAATAATAATAATAGTAATAATGATGATGGTGATGATGATGATGATTATTGTCGATATATTTTAATTTATCATTTTGTCAATTATGACAATTTAATTTCTTTAAACGTTTAATATAAACAATTAAAAATCATTTGAATGAAATTTTATAATAATTAGAATAGACACGCGAAAAGTTATGCTTATTCCATTAATTTTAATCATATTCAATTTTTCTAATTCAATTTTCTCATTCGAAATGCATAATATTTTAATGAAATGTACCCTTTAATATAATCACACATCATATAAATGTTAAACGAAGCAACGCATGCTTATCCATCGCGCGGATCGCACTTTCCCCGCGCCATTTTATATTCTTCTTCTTTTGCATCATCACCGTCTTTTTTCAAAAGGAGAAAGACAAACAAATAGACGATGGTTAAAAAAAACAACAGAAGACGATATCCCCCTCACGATCTGAAGAGAAAGAAAATGAGAAAAATGGGTACGAAAAAGTCGCAGAGGCGAAAATATATATTTTTTTCAATAATTTTCTCTCCGAGTAAATTTCACGATTCGGATCTCGTTTAGATACGCTTGCTTCGTTTTGCGATTTTTTTCAGAATTCTGCTTGAATTGTTATAAGTTGTTGCCGAATCACTATTTCGATGAGTTTCTCGGATTTTTAATTAATTTATCACGGTGATACCGTAACCGAACGATCCAGATTTCTGTATTATTTTTCTTGATCTTTTACGCTTTAACGAGACAGTTATTCGATTTTACAATCGAAAAGCAGTTTCAATTTCTAGGTTAAGGTCTTTTATTTATTATACTAATTTTTATTACTAAAATAATTATAGTGTAATTTTATGCAAAAGTTTTCTCGTATCTTTGTGCATAATAAATCTTATCCACTTTCGAGTTTTCACGTCGGTTAACCACAACTGTATCGAATAACACTACAATCGAATCACATATAAAACTTGGAATTCATTATGTTAATGGAACTGCAGAATACGAACGTTCCGCGGAAGTTGTTCAATCGTCCGTCACGAAAGTGCTCTTTCGAATCGGAATAAAAAACGCAAGTACAAAAGCGGATTGCGGTAATTTTCGCCGATTCGAGATCATGCACCTTTTCCCCGACCGTACGATGACGAAACATCATCATTGTAACAAAATCGTGAAGCACAATAATGCGAAGGTAACGGTTTTCAGCCAAGAAAATGTTTACGCTTTTCCGCTGTCGGGTGAAAAAGTTCGGATCGAAAAAGCCAATCGGAAAAAAAATGTGAAAAAGAATAGAAAACGCGCATAAGAGATTGCAAATTAAGTCGAATCACGTCTCAATTTATGAATATGATAATTGTAATCGATGGATTGATCTGGAAAATCTCTTGTGCATGAAAGATGAAATTCTTCGTTTTCATGGCCACACGCTTTCTTTCACACGTATGCGTCTGAAGATGTGGCTGGTGTAAACTGTTGGCCGTTTCAATTGTATGCGCATGTATTGAGACATTAATGTTGTCGCTTTGATGTTATTATTCTGATATGCAAATTTTATTGTGTTGATGTTCATTTTTTTGCGTTTTTCGTGAGAAGAATCCGTGTATTAGAATTTTTTGCATTCTGAAACACGTTCAGGTTCTTATACTTTTATGTTGACTGAAGTTTAATTTGATATTTGAGAAATCAAAGACATCTTGTATTTTAATTTAAAATTTCCATAATCTTATGTATAGTATAATACATACCTATAATATAATAACACCTATTTATAATATTATATATAAAAAAAAGAAAATTCCCCGATCATTATTTTTTATATTATACTAATTCATATTCATATTTTGAGTAAATACGATTTTATATGCACTGCCGAAATTATTATATAATATTAATTTCCAACGATCACTTAAGTTAAGAAACATGTAATGAGGTCAATACTTAGATAATTTGATGTGACTGCATGACAAGGGATGATTTAAATGTTAATTTCTTTAATGGTTGATTTTCTTTTCAATAATAATAAAATAACTAAGCAAACTTTGTACGTATTTTTTTGATTTTTGAGAAAAAATCCAAAAAATAATTTCCAAATGAAAGATAATATGTCAGACAAATCTTTTTTTTTTTTGTTTTTTTTTTTTAAATAAGCTTCATTACTATCTATAACTTCAAATCAATATAAAAGTGTGATTTTCACATTTAATTTATAACACTTTTTCCAAAAGATAACAGTATATCAACTTTCATATCGGCAAAACACATTTCAGACAAAAATAACAACAATCGTATCAAATTTCACGAATAAAGTGCGTAAAACGATTGTAATCGTATTTTTTTGTTTACATTTCACTCCGCGAAAATTATAGGACCGTTTCATGGGGCAGCCACCGTGAATAAATTAACGAAATTAAAAAGCGTTAAACGCGGAATAGCCAACGATTAACAATTATGTACCGATAAATTCAAACTTAAAAAATGTTTTTCGAATTCGTACAATTTTCTTTGCTGATGACACGTTTCGATAATGAGAAGTTTTCAGAGCGTTCTGATTCTATTATACGTAACGTGCCATTATTCATAATCAGCTTATTTTAATAACGTGCATGCTAAATTTATTTATTGATTGAAATCGTTGCATTCTGAAAACATAAATCAAACGAGATAGATAGATAGATAAATTAATATTAACGTTTAATCTGATAATAATAGTGGTTATATCATTTTTTTATATTGTTATTGGAATATTTTATTTGGGGCATAAAAAATTCATTTGTAATGAGAAAGTTAAATAAAATTATTTTTGGTATAGTTAAATATATTGAATTGAGTCTAATACATAATGTTTAATATAGAAATTATCATATTTATCTTTTAATAAATGTACATGGTATATATGTAATACAAAAAAAAGACTTAATGATGCATGATTTTGAAAATTTTTTTCGTGTTCCACGAAGATGATCATTCCAGTCGAAAAAACATAAAAATTGAGACAAACGACACTAAAACCACCCAATTCTTCTAAAGGAGCCACAGTTGAATAATTCCAAAAACAATTTCGAATCATCCTATTCAGAACCATTTTGAATTTCACGCGCAATTATCTGTTGTCGATCCGAGCGAAAGGAAATGTCGCAAAAGTAAAAGCGCCAATGCGTGAAGACAACAAAGGTTTTTTATATTCCATTATTATTCCATTCCGAAAAACTCATCGTTATCTTTAGCGCAGTTTTTTTCGATTATGAATTTTTGAAATATGGACACGCTCGGGGAAACTTTCGACGGAAGTCGAACATAAAAATTGACCCATTCGAATTCCTGATCCGTCACGCAAGGTTCGGTTTCCAGCTGGTCGTGCACTTCTGAAATTGTAGGGCTTAGGCTTTTTGTTGGTGACCCCTGACCGAGACGATGTCGATATACGATTGTTGACCTTTCGGTGGATCGTACAATTTGTAGTAAATAACGTTACCGTAACCGATTTCGAGTATAAACTTTGGAATATAGGATATTGTTATAATAATTATACTTGTAAAACATTCGATTAAATCTTAATTATAATCTGAATTTAATTAATAAACGTATGAAGATTTATTGTGATACGTAAATATCACTTTCGAGTTGTTTCATACACGTTTAATATGTAGTACATACTTGTAGATTGGAAAGATAAAACGAAGCTCGTGTAATGAAAAAGATAAGATCTGAAGATGATCGAAATGTATTGAAAATATTTTTTTCGCTACGTAAAGATTTAATAAATCAATTCGATAGAAATCAGAATCGCAATAATTCGATATATTCTGGTTTGATTGATGCGTTTCGAAATCGCATGCAGAATCAATGTTTTCTTGATCGACTTTGAATTAAAATCGATCGAAAGTGACGGATCGGGTGAGTGCGGACTGAAAGAGAAAAATCCTGAGGCTGATGCTGAAAATCTGTCGATTTCTATTATATAAAATCGAATTCCCACAATGTATTGATGTTGAATGTTACGTGCAACGCAGTCGAGTACCGTTAATCGAAGTCGGCCATTTGAGATTAGCATTAGGTATAAGTTTATAGAGTTTATTTGAATTGTAAACTCTCTGAAAATTACGAAGAGGTTGATAAATTAAAATATTTGATATTTGAAAGATTATGTCAGAAAAATCGATCTAAATGAAAAAAAAAATTGTGTGATTTAACTGTGCATTGAAAAAATATAGATTGTGCCTTAAAACGAATTACTTGTGTATTATCTATGATGTGCATTAAAAACTTTCGTATTTGAGCATCGTTTTATTAGTAGTGTGCAATGAAAAAAAATTGTGCATTAAAAAACTATGAAATGAGCAATAAAAAAAAATATTTTGTGTCTGTGGAGGACGACTTTACTTTGGCGATGTTTCCTTTTGATAAGATTTTAATTTCAATCACGTTTTAACAATTTGATACAGATATTTTTTTCAATGATCAAAATATTTTTTCAAACGTCCGCATTTCAATTCTCGTGTAAAATGCACACATTATTTTTTTTAAATACACAAGAACTGTATTAAATGCACAATTATTTTACATAATGCACGTTTAAATTGTCCTCCAAAAAATTAGTAACAAATTTTCAAATTCTCTCTCTCATCGAACTTATTCGAAGTTACTCATTTATGAAATTTTTCTAATAATATCCCAACCCTGAATACAACAAGGAAACCCATTCACAAAAATTCAAAAACTAAATCGAAAAGAAACTTCTACTTCCACCACCACCTTTCAACACCCACGCAGACGTCTCAAAAAAAAAAAAGCGTGAATGAATGCATACCACACAACAGCAACCCACACCGCCTTACAAACCCACCAGAGCGTCCAGAGTCCACCGCAGCCGAGGATGGACGAGCTGGTGCAGCATCAGTCTGCGCTGGGTCGTCGCGCGAGCTGGCTGCGATTGTTCTGCTGCTGCTGTCCGAAGTATCGAGCCGGTGCTATCCTCGACAAGGAGACGTTGAGTGTCGGTTATTTTCCTGGGTCGTTTGTCGGACAATGGACTGTGCCTGTGTCTAGTGTTGCGTGTGTTGAAGATTTGATACGTTCTAGGAAGGTTTTGGTTGAAGATCATGCATATTTTGGAAATAGGGTTTTCAGATTATGTAATTGTTTTTTTTCATTTTATTAGTCTTTAAATTGTTATGTTTTGTGTGTTTTTATTCTTAGTTAGAGGTGATTTGATCACTTTTTGTAATAGACTGAAATTTCAGATAGTTTCTTAAGTTTTTGGTAAAGTAATTAATGAATATTTATTAGTTTTTGTTATGGATATTGATCATTAAGATAAAAGTATGGGAAACATAAAATAATTTAAAATATTATTATCAGGGAATTAGCATTTTATCTTTATAAATTTTCAAAGAACACGTTATTTTAATAATTTTTCTATATAATACATATTTTAGATTTCTTATTGTTAGTATATTTCAATTTTCATAGACCTTGAAACTTGTATTTCTTATATAAAAGTAATATAAAAATTGATAAGCAAGAATGTTATTAGAAAAATTGAAACTTTAATTTTAATTTTAAAAAATTCGTATACATTACGAATCAATAAGTTTTTAATTTGAAACACCTCCATTTTTTAGATCTATTATAATATTCATTTGTATTCAGTCAATCATAAAATAATTTTGTAATTCGTATTCATATTCAGTTTTATGAAAATGTAACGATTATCTTATACAATTTTAGTATTATATTAATGCTGCATAGTAAAATGAGTACGATTTTATGCTTTTCAAAAGAATATCTGAATCTAATTGTTATTCATACTTTTATTTTCATTGATTTAATTGAAAATTTTTTAAAAGTCATATCTTTACTACAATTTCCGAAAATTGATTTTTTTTTCATTATTTATCATAAATAATAAAAAACGTATTTTCATTAGAAAATATAAATTTTAAGCACATCATAAATTTCGATAATTGCGCAACTCATTAACGAATTATTTCCCATTCAACTCGAATTTTTCAAATGAAAAAACCCATATTTTCTCACTCGTCTCAAACAAAAAGAAAATTCCAAGAACATTAAAAGCACACTTTACGGGTGAAATGGTAACTGCACAATTATCGGAAGATGAGCGCAGATTTGCCGAAGCATGAATTCCATTTTAACGCGAACGGCGTCACGATTCAATTAAACAATTACGACTTCGTAAAAAATCGGTGTCGGTATTGTAAATCGAGTTCACTTTTAACACGCAAACTCGTCCGACATCGACCGACGTGTGCAATATAGTTTTTGCACGATTTTACGGTGAGTCGTGCAAATTTAATTTGAAAAATGTTTGAAAGTGTGGAAAATTGTTGTTGGGTTCATTAGTGATACAGTTTTGCTTTTGTTTTCCGTTTTTCGTTGTAAAAAAATTGAATTCCAAAGTATTTTAGATGCATTTAAGTTGTATATAAACTGGTTGTTTAATCTTTATTGATTAAAGTGTATTTTTGCAGGATGACACTGATGATGGCTTGCAAGGGATCATTGATCCCATGTTCAGGACGGTGCCAAAGGAAAACACTACTTTTCTAGTTTGGAGAGTGGAGGTATTATTTCTATTATACGAATGACGAACTTCCGTTATTTTCATTTGCAATTTTTCTTCGCTCATGAGAAACAATAAATCGTTTCAATCTTGCGATATGCAAAGTGTTGCATTTTGCAATAATGATACCTTTGCGAATTCTTCAAGCGTGTAATTGTTTTTCGATTGTGTTTCTCAGTGTTTTGTATGCAAATAATGGAAGAAAAATTACAAGCTTGTTTCAATAACTATGTAGACTAATTATATTTAATAAAGTTATTTTTCTTGATATGCAGCTTCTCGTCTTGTCGTCGTTTTTAATATTTAAAAATTCAGAACAAATTTATGCGGTTATGTAAATTTTAATAATTAACTTCTATTTAAAAAAAAATATTTTGGGGTTTTTTAGTAGCGTTCAAGTCTCCCACTATATTCTTGGTTTTAATTCTATCCGCTCGTTGAAGTCTCTAAATTATTTTTATAATTTATTTTAATTTTTATATAAAAACAAATGAAAACTTTTATTTTGGGTTTTTTTGCCCGCGTTCAAGTCTCCTACTATTTTCTTGGTTTCAATTTTACCCACTCGTTGAAGTCTCTAAATTATTTTCATAATTAATTAATTAAAATTTTTATATAAAAACAAATGAAAACTTTTATTTTGGGTTTCGTTTTGCCCGCGTTCAAGTCTCCCACTATTTTCTTTGTTTCAATTCTACCCACTCGTTGAAGTCTCTAAATTATTTTCATAATTAATTAATTTAAATTTGTATATAAAAACAAATGAAAACTTTTATTTTGGGTTTCATTTTGGCCGCGTTCAAGTCTCGCACTATTTTCTTTGTTTCAATTCCACCCACTCGTTGAAGTCTCTAAATTATTTTCATAATTAATTAATTTAAATTTGTATATAAAAACAAATGAAAACTTTTATTTTGGGTTTTGTTATCCGCGTTCAAATCTCCCACTATTTTCTTGATTTCAATTCTAGCCATTCGTTAAAGTCTCTAAATTATTTTTAACTTTTATCATATTTTTAGAATTCTTCCATTGTACTTCTACCAAAATCACAATATGGAACATTCTACGATGGTGATTGTTACATCATATACGCGTCGTCGATTTACGGACATCCAGCTGGGCCGACGGTCATCGTAAGTTCGTCAAACCAATGTGACACTTTTTATGTCATCTATAATGATGTTAAATAATCTAATTTTGTAGAAAAGGGATGTCAAGAACGCAAAAATGGAATCGCACATCCACTTTTGGTTGGGAGCAAAAGCCAATCCGGACAGTACAGGTGCAGCTGCGTACAAAGCAGTTGAATTGGACGCTCACTTAGGAGGAACTTCTGTTCAGCACAGAGAAGTGCAAGGACATGAAAGTGCTAGACTCAAGTCGTATTTCAAGGATGGCATCAAGTATTATTTTTTTAAATTTCTATTGATAGTTCAATTGATATTTATATTGATTATCAATAGAAAAAGTTCATTATACTAAATACGAACCTTTCGCGTACAAAATAAATACGAAATTTATTTATTTTAAGGTTATTGAAAGGTAATGGCTCTGACGCAAGAGTACGACTTTATCGAGTGTATGGTAGATGTCCTGTGCTTAGCGAACTAGACGATGTTTCTTGGCAACACTTTTGCAGCAGTGGTGTATTTTTATTGGAAACTCCCGAAACGATTTTTATTTGGATAGGTCGTGCGGCAAATACAGTGGAAAAACTTCACGGAACGAAGGTACATATTTAAAAATCAGTAAAATTGAACTCGATGTTTATTACGATTATAATAATCGAACTGTTTTGAAGATCGCTTTGAGAATGGGCAAGCCTACGAGCAAAGGTCAACCCGAAAGACCCTTAGTGTTTTTGAATGACGGCTACGAGCAGACGCTTAGAAGTGACAAGAAAGTCTTGTTTCAAAAATATCTTAACCTTCAAGATAGACGAGTGAAGACTACCGAAGAAGAGGTCAACGGAAAGGAAAAGCCCGATTCGAAACATTCGTCGATTAGATTGTACAAGTGCTGGCATACGGCAACTAAATACAGAATTGAAGAAATCAAACCGGGACCACTATCTCAATCCGATATGAGCTCTAATGTACATATTTTTTATTTTTTTATTTATTATTAGATGTTAAATATCAAACACATAATACTTTCTTTGTATAGGACGTGTACATTTTGGACAACGGTGTGCACGGAATTTGGATATGGGTCGGCAGAAAAGTTTCTTTGAAGGAACGAGCTGAAGCCATCAGAAACGCTCGCGGTTTCGTCAAGAAGAAGCATTATCCATCCCATACTCCAGTTGTTCGGGTTCCTGAGGACAATGCTCCAATAGAGTTCAAAGCTTTGTTCAGGTCTTGGAGGAACTCGGATATGCAAGCTGAAGCGAACGGTGACTATACCAGTTTTAGAATTTCATGATCATAAATCATCGTTCGTCGTGCGAAAGTGTGTACATGTTTGTTTGAAAGCAAAATATCCAGTTAGAATGAGAGTTACATTGATTTTCCCTTGCGAATGTCAAATGTACGTTTTTTGTTATTTTATTAAAACTTCTTGAAAGTAAAAAAAAAACAATCATTTTAATTTCAGCTCGAGTTGCCAAAGCAGCTACAACTAGATTCGATGCTCAAACACTACATCATGCTACATGGCTGTCTGCTCAAACGCAATTGATGGACGATGGCACTGGAGTCATTAAAATATGGCGCGTGACAAATAGTGGATTGGTAGAAATAGTCTCATCAGTGCTCGGAATCTTCTTCAATGCTGATTGTTACGTTGTCTTTTATACTTATCATCACCCTGAAGGGGAATCCAGCATTATTTACTATTGGATTGTGAGTGATAAAAATCTTATTTATACTATTGACAAATTGTTTTTTTTTTGAAAACTTATATATTTATTTATTTTTCAGGGAAGTTGTTCTACTCCTGAACTAAGAAAAATTGCTGAAAAGGGAGCTCGAGAAATGCATTCAAAGCTTAATAGGATTCCAATGAATGTATGTTTTATAAATCATAAGAAAATTCAAAAAAGTATTACACATTTTAATCATTTAAACTCTTTTAAATTTAAGGTTCGTGTCATTCAAGGAAAAGAACCAGCGCACTTTTTACAAATTTTCAAAGGACGTATGATAACATTTGTCGGTAAAGCTACAGACTGTGATTGTAAGTTACATCATCAAATAAGGGTTAGAAATAAATAAAATCACAATAGATAGAATAAATTTTATTGTTTTACAGCTAGTGGAATGATTCTCCGATCACCTTCTCATTACTTAGTACGTGTTTCTGGTAAATTCACTAGAGAGGCACGAGGAACTGAAGTTGTTGGAGATAGTAGGGAAAAGAAAGCAGATCACAGAGGTGTTTGTTATATTTTGAGAAGTGGTGGACGTTGTTGGGTGTGGTGTGCGACCAGTGCTACTGGAGATGAAAGGGAAGTCGCTAAACAAATGGCTTCTACCGAACACGTACTCATTATGCAAGGTAACTAAACAAATTAATATTATATACATATGATCACAATGAAAATAAATATAAACAATCTTTGTATGTGATATAGGAAAAGAAAAGGCAGACTTTTGGGATGCGCTTGGTAATAAACGAACAATACTGACCGCTGATCCTCAACGAGAAATAGATGATGTATTGCCTGCAAGACTTTTCTATGTCTCTATAGGCTCACCAGGCTATTGTTTGTATATCAATTATTAGTTAAAATAACTGATAAATAATTTATTTTAATACAAAATATTTGTTTCAGTTGAAGAAATAGTCTCTTTCAGCCAAACCGACTTATCTCCTGAATATATAGTTGTATTAGATGCTCACTGCTGCGTATACGTTTGGACAGGAGCTTACAGTTGTACAGCAGGAAAAGAAAGTGCTATAAATATAGCTCTCAAGTATTTGAAGTCAGGTAGTTAAACCGCATCAAATAAAATAACGATATATATTTACAAAATTCAAGCATTAACTTTTTTCAGATCCATCGGGAAGGGATGAGAACATTCCGATAATGGTGACATCTCAAGGAAACGAACCGCCTACTTTTACTGGATTTTTCCCGAGCTGGGATAAATTATTGTGGAGTGTAAGTTTATGAAAAAGCGTAGCAATTTGCAATACATACAGTGAAAGTAATTTTCAATTAAATTTCAGGGTCATAGATCTTATGAGCGAGTACGTAGAGAAATTGAAGGCAAATTTGACGGTGATAATTCGACAAATATTAACAATAACACGGAAAGTTCTCTGTTTGATCAGTATGATAAATATCCACTGTCTGTATTACGAGGACCAATGGATAAATTACCTTCGTCAATAGATCCATTGTTAAAAGAGGTATAATATCTTATTCTTAATAAGATATCAATTATGTTAAATGTATTTTAAAAATACATTGTGTTTCAGTTATATCTTACACACGACGACTTTGTGTCCACATTTGGAATACCTTACAATCAATTCAAAACATTACCAATATGGAAACAGAAAGATTTCAAAAAGTCGGCTGGCTTATTTTGAAAACGTGAGATTTAAATTTGACTGGCATTTTTTTGAAATACAAGTTTCGAATAAAATTTTATGGCGTTGAATCGTGGCAAATTTCGAAGATTGGGAGAGCAAAAAATCAAAGAATGTTTGTATTGTTTTTAACGTGTTATTTATTAAATGTCTAAAACTAAAATACAACTTTACTTATAATTTTTAAATTTATACAATATATAAAATGTAAAATTAATAAAATAAAATTTCAAAAATTTAGTTTTTACTTAAAGATCTATTATCATACATATTGTGGATCATAGAGATCAAAATAGAAACACTTAAGGATTTTTAATAGGATGATCATAAGAGACAGCCTCCTGTATAAACTATTATAACGTATAACATAGCGATGAAGTACAAATTGGAAGGAACAATTTAAAAATAATTATTGTACACAAAATGAGGTTTCACTTTATAACTCAGCAACTCATGCTGAACTCTTCACTAAAAATTAAGATGAAAAATTTCACAACACATTAAGGCACTATGAAAATCATCAATATAAAAAATTGAGACATGATTAGACAATGATGGATTTTTGGCAATGATACAAGTAATGGCGGACGTTCGACTAAATATGTTTTAAAGCGATTTATTGCAAGATATTACTGCCAAAGAAAATATTAGAAAAATATCAAATATGAAAAATGTGTTAGGGTATATTTCTGAATTTTTTCATAATGGTCAATATGTATAATAAATGTATTAAAATAATTCTTTTGGCATCTAAAAATATATATGATTAATATATAATTATTGATTCAAACACCTAAATCTATCAACAAAACAAAAAAAGAGAACAAAAAGAAATAGCTCGTACATTATTATGCAATTATAGGAAGCTTCATTGTTTCCTTATGAGTAAAAAATAGAAATAATCACAATCAAAAAATGGCCACATACTTGTTAGCGTTATAAAAATGCAATGATATATTCGTTAAGCATAACATCTATTTTTGGCAATAAAATTAAGCTAAAATCATATATGTGAAATGCATATAATAGGTAAAGTGCAAAAATATCTCAAAAATAAGGTTCACTCTATAAAGTTCGTAGAAGAAGGAATGTGAGAGAAGAACTAAAGTATTTCGACATTCGTACCTGTGGCCAACAACGATCAACATGAGAAATTATACATTCATATATAAATATTATATACTAGATTGGGTAGACTTAAAGTAGCACCAGTCTACTGTATTGAAAATCGCCTGTTGAAATCAAACGGAACACAAGCAAAACTATTTATGAGCTAATTGTCGTGAAGCTGCCAGACGGCAGACCCAACTGATTAAGTATCGGCATCAATAATCAGGGGGCGTCTAAAAGTGAGCTTATTTACACTTATGTACATAGCTCAAAGCAAAGACGTGCTAGAATGAATTACGGTCAGCACAAATACGGACAATGAAATAACAGTGTTTTATCAAAAATTATGTCTTTTTTTTGATATGCATTATTGTTGTTTTCGAGAAATCAGGAAAAAATTACATGCAAAACAAACATTCTACTAAAAGCTGCATCACACCCTTTCGAGCACAAATCTTGAACCTTTCTACTTGCATGATTGTCCCCGTCCACGATTTAATAGTTTATTCTGAAAAAATTTACGAATTCAAGAAGTAAATATATGTTTATTTGTTATTACAATTTGATTTAGTTTCAACGCTTATCTCAATTGCTATGAATACTAAATTTCTTCCGTTGACTTTGGATTATTTTCGACGCATAGTTAATATAATTAATAGTTTATACAAATATAATTGAAAAATTAAATAAATATCAAGCAAATCGGATACAAACTAAAATTAAATTGTATCATATATTACGCTCGATTGGCATAATATATTTTTTATTTCGTATATAAAACAATATTGACTAATTTAGCATCCGACGATTAATAATGGAATATGATGTACAAAACATTTTTTTTCAAATTGAAATAATTTTCAATAATTCTTATGAATCAAAAATATTGTTAATCTATTATTTTTAAAACCTTATACTATACATTAAGTATAAATATAATGCGAAAGTTAGAATGCCAATGTAAGCTATATATACCAAATGATAGGCCAGTATTTTCTTTTTTAATGATTAGTTAATGCCAACACCAAACCAATGCAAATGTACCATCGTGATACATTCAACACATCTACCATCACCTTTGGCAAAAAAAGAAAAAAACAATTAATAAAGACATACAAGTATTGTAATCTTAATGCATTATAATAAAGGACAGCTATATAGACAAATTTTCAACAAGCACAGCCAAACCTGAATATTGCCGTGAAAACTTACAATCGAATAAATCCAGTATACTCAAAAATAGCCTATTGTATGTATAATACTCCAATGCTTTCAGTCCTTTAAATTTATTTTTACGACTACTTGAGCAAAAACAAGATATTTTCCAAATTTCAAAAATTAAGTATCTTACTCTCAAAATACTAAGAGGGTTTTTTTTTTTTATTTTAATTTGTTTTGAAATGGCGTCATCAAATCGAGAAAAAAGATAAAAATGAAAGACTAGATATCAAAAGAAAATCTCGATGTACATAATCGTTAAATGAAAAATCATAAGAATTAATACATACAATGAAAGAAATTAAACAAAAACACTAATTGTCTAATAAATATGCTTATAATTTTACAAAATATAAACTAATGAAAATAATTATGGTTAATTTAAAAAATTGTATACATACAGTGCAAAAGGAATATTCAATTTATATAAATATATTTTTTCTATTTAGCATTAATACATTTCTATACTGAAAATAGCAACACCCTTTTTTCACAATATTTTTATTGTTTTGGACTGATACGGTGATGTTTCCAGGGTCATTTATTAGCGAATGATGCGTTTGCAGGTAGAGTGGACGCACGCTGAGATATGGTCATGTAAGCTTTCAGGGATGATCTCGTAGATTCTCTGTCAGATTGGATTTCCATTTTATAACATGTTAACATAACGTGATAACCATATATCATATGAAGAGAGAAATAATGCATTAAAACAAAAATGGTTTTTCTTCATTATATAATACGGATAGTGTATGACAAATAAAAAGTTCCGAAGAGAAAATATTTTATTTCACAATAAAATAAACAAAGAAATTATTGCATCCAATTTAGAATGTCATTAAAAATTAACAAATGTTGAAGCCAATTTATTTGCAAATTAAATGTATGAATTGAAGAGTTATTGTATCGATTTAAATTAATTTCCACAATGATTGAAGACGATATTAAAATGAAAGTAGTTTAAAAATATAGTTTTACTAAAGATTAAGACGAACACGGACATATGAAAATGAAGTTAAATTTATTAAACAAAAATCAAGGCATGCATGTCGAAGAAAAAGCGAAACTTACGAAGATTATCTTAACATTAAGCCGTTCATGCAAGTACGTAATAAAATACGTTAAAAAAACGTCACATTACCTGGGAGACACTTTAGCATTGTCATGTGAAGCCTGGGCTTTGTAGCCGAACCTTTGTACTTTCTTAGAAAGTTTATTGACCCACTGCCTTTGATCTTCAGGGGTATCAGCCAAAATGAGAAGTTCTCGAGCGTACGTCGGATCGTGATTAAATTTGCATGGAGCAATCGAATCATCACCGCGTTTTTCTAAATGTTCAGCATGTATTTTGATACGGCACCCTGATAATGGAAAAAAAAATGAATAAACAGTTCACGGATATACAATACAGATCTATTTATTATTAAAATTGCATACGTTTGCATTCTAATGCTGGAGGTGGTCTGAACATATTCCATAAAGGTTTTGTACATACTTCGCAAGTTGTAGGCATATGGTACGTAATTTGAAGGAAATCGTGACCCTTTCGAGTTATACTACCAGGTTTTTCATCACCGTCAGACGTCATATTATCTACGCCGGTTGCGTTAGCTTCGCCTAATTCACCTGGACGACGTGCTTCACCTTCGCCTCCATACAATAGTTGAAATATTCTGGGAATGTCTTTAGCGTCAGCACGTATGACATCCCCTTGCGTTACAGAACGAACATGAAATACTTTGCTGCAATACAATAGGAAAAAATTGAATTAGTTAAAGTAAAATTATGTTGTTCAAATTGTAATCGAAAAGCTTACTTAAGATCAATTATCAAAGCAGGTTCCGTATTTAGTTTATCATTTTCAGAATTGTAAAATATAATTTTTCTAGAGCTAACGACAACATATTGCTTTTTCCATCCGTGTCTTCGAATATTTTGTTTGAAGGGAACATTTAAGCAACCTTCTAAAATAGCTTCCTGCCCTCCATCTTCTCCCTCGGCATCGGCCGATGACTGAGAAGCTGTTTCGCTACTCAAAGCAACTATTTTCTCTTTTAACTGTTCTATTTCAGCATCTTTGCCATCGATCTAAAATTAGTATTCAAAACTTAATACATGTTTATCTATAGAAAATATTTCTAAAATACAATTCAATCGAAAAGACATGCAAACCTCCATTTGAAGTCTCAGCCTAGCTTGAGATTCTTCATGGAGTAATTGTTGAGCTTCTTGAAGTTCTTTTATTTGCTTAGCAACCATCTGGTCATATTTTTCTTTTTCTCTAGTAAGCTCTTGTTGTAATTTTCTGTAATCTTTATCTTTTCTAGCAGAAACTTTGCTTTTAGTTTTTCCCGTGGCATTCATATCTTTCCTGAAAACAAAAATAACTTGTCAGTAATAATAATACAAAAAACATACCATCAGAAATTATCAAAACAAACCTGTTCATAATTTCAGCAAGTTTGTTTACCGCTTGCTGTTTGAGCATTATTTCAGATTGTAGTTTTTTATTTAATTTCTCAATTTCATCCTGAGTGGCATTATATGAAGTAAGTTTTTCTTTTAAAATCGCTGTTGAACGACGACAACTTTCTGCTTCCTGTGAAAAAATTATGTTGAGATTACAGTTGAAAATACAATATATTCTTTAAAAAAAATGAACCTTTCTCTGATGTTCAGCTGCTGCACTAGCTTCCTGTTCTCTTTCGCGCAATGATTGAATGGTATTATCCTTTGAAGACATATCGTTACGATGTTTGGTAATTATATCCTTATATTCGAGTTCTTTCATTGTCTTTTCTTTTTCTAGATCTGCTACAGTTTCTTCCGCAATTAATCTGTAATTTTAAATAGTCAAAAAATAACAAGTATGTGGTATTTTAAAAGAAATTTCATTATTTAAATTAAAATTACTTTGCTAATGCTTCAGAATCACCACGGGTGATGGCAATTTGTAATTGATGCATAAGGGAAGTGCGCAAATCTTCCAATTCTTGTATATTACGATTCCTTTCTTCAACTTCTTCTTTCAACTCAGCTAATTGTTGTTTATACAGAGTAGTGAAATATTGCTCAGAATCCAATTGTTCTTTTAATTCTTTTAGCTAATAATCAACAAAAATAAATAAATTTCAATGAAAATTTGCTCAAATTGCTCATTCAATGAAAAACAACATAATTTTATATTTATCAGATTAGATTAGATTCAAAATTAATGGGAAACTAGAGTAATATGAACGTAGCAACCTTACTAGGTTGAATTTTCTATTCACCATAAAAAGTTAAAAAGAATCTATGTTTTCTATTTAGATATGTTAATACTTTTACTCTGGGATATTAGAAAACTTAAATATGTTATGTTTTTTTACCTGAGCTTCTTCTAAAGATTTTGTTGCATTTAAGGATATAAGTTCATTTCGAATTGAAGCTAAAGTATTTTTAAGTTCTGTTATTTCTTTTTCTTTCGATTCTTTATAAGATTTCAATGACAGAGTTTCAGCTTGCGCTGACAATAATTCAGCGGTTAAAGTTTTACGTTTTTGCTGTTCTTGATCTAAAGCTGCTTGAAGACCTTGAACCTAAGACAATATGAAACTTAAGTAAAATTATATGATAAATTTATGAAATAAAAATAATGAACTTTAAAAACCTTTTCACTCTCTTGACGGTGTTCTCCTTCAAGTTTCTGTAATCGTTGCTGAATTTGTCGATAGTCAACATTCAGCATTGACATTTGCCTTTCCTTTTCTTGATAATTAAGTTCTGTTTTTTGGCGAACACATTTTTCTTCATTGAGTTTAGTTTGAAGAGCTGGAATAAAACAACAATTGATCACAAATTCGAAAATTTAACAACGAAGAAATAACTGGAATTCACAAAACATCCATCAAACACAACAGCAATTATCTTAAAACATAACTACCTCGAAAAATCTTATCCATTCGACCTTGACGCATGCAAAATAAAATATGAATATTTGAAAAACTAATATTATGAAATCTTTTAAAATCAAATTTTCAAAAATACCTCGAACAACTTCAAGATTAGCTTCATCTTGAGACAATGATTGCGAATGCTGTGTTTGCTGATGCGCATGCACTTCTTGCACTAAGCGTTGCTGAGCAGCTTTTAATTCTAGAGCGAGAGTTGTAGCTTCTTTTTCATGATTCGATAGTCTTTCCAGTAATTGTCTCTCTGTAGTTTCAGCATCAACTAACCGATTACCAACACGGCTCAATTCAGAATGTGCTGCGATTAAAAGTGCATTTACTTCTTGGGCAGCAGCATTAGCTTCGTTCCTAGCTCGTCGTTCTGCCTCGAGTTCGTTCAAAATTCTTAATCTTTCCCTTTCTAGAGCATCTTTATCTGCGTGCAGTACTGAAACAAGTCCCGAAGCCGCTTGCTCGGCAGCTTGACGTGCTGCTTGGAGTTCTGCTGCTTGAATTCTTAAGCGAGCCGAAATTTCAGATTCATTTTTCAATTTTTCTTGAATATCCGATAACTGTTTTTCTAAAATGCTTATTTTATCATTATTGTGTTGGTTGTTATTCATTTCTTTTGTTCGTTTGGCCTGTTCTTCTTCCAATCTTCTGTTTGTTTCCGTAAATAAAATTTCGATTTTCTTGCGCAGTTCTCCTTCAGCCTCCATCTTTCGTTGGATCTCTTTAAGGTTACATTTGACACGAGCCAATTCATTTTCCGCTAAAACCATCTTTTCTTTAGCTTCGTTTTCACACAAAGATAAATTTTGAATTTCATTTAAAAGCTGTGTATTTTTTTCTTCTAATCTTTCTTTGGAGGCAATTTCTTTATCTAGCAGTTTTTCAAGATGTTGCCATATTTCAGTTCCCTGCCCCGAGTTATTTACATGATTAGATGAAATCGTATCGACGACATCATTTATATCATTAGGACGGGAGCATAGTTGATAATCTCTATTATACGTGAAACCCACAAACGGCAAATGATTGCCCGCAAATGTCTTAGGATCAGGAAAGGTTTCATCTAAGACGTCAGATTTCTCTATATCGTCGAAGTTACGGGCGTCATCGTCACTCGACAATTCAGGTACAACGGGAGGAGCCGACTCTCTTAAATTATCAAAGTTCCATTGATCGTTAATGAAAAATGGATGACTTTTGATTTCATCGACATTATTTCTTCCTAAACGTTTAGTTCTATCCGTCAAAAAGCCTCTAATGAGCGATTTAGCTTCTCTAGATATTTCGACATCATCGGGAAACGCTAGAGTATTTCTATGATCCATAATTTTCCCGTACGTTCCAACTAAACTGTCTGCATAAAACGGTGGATCTCCAATTAACATTTCATATAAAAATATTCCAACTGCCCACCAATCGCACTCCCTGCCATAAACACCTTCGCCGTTCTGCGACTGCAAAACTTCAGGAGAGATGTAATCTGGGGTTCCGACGGCATTGCTAGCACGAACTAAACCATCAGGTCCCATTCTCATGCAAGTGCCAAAGTCTGCTAATTTCAAATGACCATATTTGTCAATCAACATATTATCGGGTTTCACATCTCTATGCACGAAACCCATCCCGTGGATAACATCTAAAGCTAATACAATTTCCATCGTATAAAATTTGGCCCATTTTTCAGGTATATCATAATTCGACATTAAACTAACTAAATCGCCTCCCGGCATATAATCCATCACCATGTACAAATACTTTTGGTCTTGAAACGCAAAGTGCAATTTTAATATCCATTCAGAGTTTGCGTGCGCCATTATGTGTCTTTCTTCCCAAAAGAATGTCGAGTCCGATCTTTTGATCATTTCGACTTTGCTGAGCAATTTCATGGCGTACACTTGACGAGTGAATCTGTGTCTGACTAATTGTACTTCTCCGAAAGCGCCTCTGCCAATCACTTTGATTAAATCGTAATCTGTTGCTTTCATTCGAAGGTCGCATATATCGGAGGCGAGATTTTCATCTATAACAGGACAAAGAAAAGAAAATTTAATAAATTGTTGGTTGTTCATAAAAAAAAATGCAATTTAAAGGAAGTTGTAACAGAATATTAATCAAAAATTTGCTAAAAATAGTAATTACGGTTGAGATAATATTTTAAGTAATGAAGTCTTACAAGGAAAATAATTAATCAAATAAATTTAACTGTGTAATAAAATTCAAATATTGGTTCAGTGATAATCGCTATCTGGAAAATCCTTCACATTGAGATCCCTTCCTTAAATATTGGTATATGGAAGAATAGTCTTACAAAAATATATCTCATAGAATATTCCTCTCAAAAGAATATCCCCCTCAAAGGAATATTCCTTCCATAGTTTTAAAAAAAACACAGATTCCTATCAAGCAAGAAATATTTAAATAAAAACTAAGCACTTTGAATTTTGGGTTCATTCATTCTTGCTTTACAACCAATTTTGTATATATGTATCTTTTGACCCTACAATTATAAAGATGAACCGTGAATGTGCACTAGTTGTGAGTGATTTTACGCCGTAGAGACGTCTATATTTTTTTAAACAAGACGACATTTATATATTTATTCAAACTACAAAGGGGAATGTTCCTTTGAGAGGGAAATTCCTTTGAGAGAAGTATTTTGTGAGATACATTTTTGCGAGACTATTCTTCCAGATATCGGTATTCGTGAGATGGTTTTCAATGGGGTAGATTTTCCAAATAGCAATAATCGCCGATTCGAATTTATTATGATTATGATGATAAATATAATAATTAATAATTGTATCTGAATGTTTGGAGAAAATTCCAGCTGAATTGAATATTTCGAACACAAAGAAATCTTCGAGATTGATAGAAAAAAAGTTAAAACGAGTCAATGAATGGAATATAAACAAAGTGTGAAAAAAAGTAATACAATGTGAGGAATTAAAAGATAAAACTCGTTCGCAATTGAGTCACAAAGATACCAAAATGGGTATTGTCTACGTTGCAGGAATGAAAATTTGAATAAATGCTAACTGAAAAAGCGAAAAATGTATGAATTATTTAAATACAAATTATGAAGAAGGGTAATACAGTATTATGACTCGATGAGGATATAGTCGAGACGGTTAATATGTTGGGAATCGAACCGATTATGAAAACAATATTGATGAGACTGTTTATATGTTAAGAGTTAAACCGATTATGAAAATAAAAAATTTATGAATTACCCAAATACAAATAAAGGATGGGAATAGTTTTCTGATTCGACGATACAGCCTAAATATTTAACATGTTGGAAGTTGAACCGATTTGGAAAATAATATAGACGAGATAGTTTATACGTCAGAAGCCAAAATGATCATGAAAATGAAAAACTTATGAGTCATCCGGACAAAATGACAAAGGATGGGAATATTCTTTTGACTCATCGATAAAGCCAAGACATTTAACATAGAAGCAAAACTGATAATGAAAAAAATATTGATGGAACAGTTTAAGTTGGGAATCATATGAAGGATGGAAATAGTCTTTTGGCTCAATGATATAGGCGAGACATTTAACATGGAAGTCAAATTAATTATGGAAACAATATTGAAGTGACGGTTAATATGTTAGGATTCATATGAAGAAAGGGAATAGTTTTTTGACTCGATAATGATACGGCCAAGACATTTAACGTATTGGAAGTTGAACCTGATCGGTTCAAACAATATTTATGTTGAGACTTGTATGAAGGATGAGAATAGTCTTGACTGGATGACGATATAGCCGTGACATATAACATGTTGGAAGAAAAACTAATCAGGAAAACAATATTGACAAGATATGATTTATGCGTTGGGAGTCATATGAAGAGTGGGAATAGCTTTTTGACTCGATAATGTTACGGTCAAGACATTTAACGTGTTGAAAGTCGAACCGATCACAAAATTCAACGTGTCGAAAGTTGAATATCAATGAGACATGGTTTATGTGTTGGGAGTCAAATGAAGAGTGGGAATAGTTTTTTGACTCTACAATGATACAACCAAGACATTCAACGAGTTGAAAGTCGAACCGATCACAAAAACAATATCGACAAAACAGTTAAAGAATAGGAATAGAAAGTCACAACATTAAGCATCGCCCACCGAAACGTCATCGAACTCTACACAATACTGACATCTAACAGCGAACGCGTCAATGTTCTTCGTCTTGCGGAGGTTCGGATGCGCCAGGTCATGAACGAGCGCCGTCATCGCGTCCAGCAAGCAGTCGACATTCCCCGGCGACCTGGAGTCCGTGAGCCGGTTCTCCAGCGCCCCCAGGCGCCTCCGCCTCTCCTCGTGCAGCCCCTGCATCGCGCCGCTGTCAACGGCCGCGCCGACGCTCGCGCCCCTCGGTGGCGGCGGGCGGGCGCTCCGCCCTCGACCTGTCAGCCGCTGGGGCCCTCCCCGTCGCGCCGCGGTCCTACCGCCCGGCCCCTGGCCTGCACCCAGCTCGCGGCTCGCCTCTCCGCCACTCCGCCCCGCGCCCCTCTGCCGCCGTCGGGCCGTCGAGTCCGATGTCCAAGTTTAACAGTTCGCGGCCATCGTGGGTTGTTGACGGTTTTTGGACGGTGGCGAATCGAAGGGGGACCGGTAGAGATGGGCAAAAATGGGGATTTTGAACGAACAGGAAAAGGCGGGAATTTTGGGAGAGTTGGGAAAATTTAAGTTTTTACATGAAATAGTATTTTTTTAATTTATAATGACCAAAATGGTTCTTAGAAGATGACTCACACGAAGCAAACGCACAAGAAGCAAACTCACAGGAAGCAAGCTCACACGAAGCAAGCTCACAGGGAGCAAGCTCACACGAAGCAAGCTCACACGAAGCAAGCTCACACGAAGCAAGCTCACACGAAGCAAGCTCACACGAAGCAAGCTCACACGAAGCAAGCTCACACGAAGCAAGCTCACACGAAGCAAGCTCACACGAAGCAAGCTCACACGAAGCAAGCTCACACGAAGCAAGCTCACACGAAGCAAGCTCACACGAAGCAAGCTCACATGTTTTCGAAAATTTTCAAATTAAAGTGAAAAACGTTTAACACGAAACTGAAAGCACCAAAAAAGTTTTTGTGTTAAAAGAATTTCACGTTAGATGTAATAGTATACGTCCATAATATTTTGTCAATACCGAAGTAATATTTCTTGTTAAACGATACGAAAATGTTCGAAAGCATGTGAGCTTGCTTCGTGTGAGCTTGCTTCCTGTGAGTTTTCTTCGTGTGCGTTTGCTTCGTGCGAGTTAGCTTTTGGCCACCCGTGTATTAACATGTTTCTGAGGTGCCAACTTAAATTCGTATGTATGCCAAAGATCACCTTTACCCTAAATCATCCACCCTTATGCCTCCCATCTCAAGGTGGAACAGTATAATTCGTTAATTTCTCGATAAATACCACCACTGTTGAAAATCCATTGAGTTGTTGTTTTTCCGAAGAGTAAAAAGTTTTCATACTTCGGCGATCGTGGTATCTTCTCGAATCGCGTAAAAAATTGTTTCCATTCGACGAAATTTAAAACTATACGCGATAAACATCAAAAGTGACATTTGCCAGGATACGCGAACGCATCAATAAACACGTTGCAGTAGTTTAAAATATTTTGTTTCTGAGCGGGCCCAATTTCCAAATTTTTATTTCCTTCCTCCAGTGAACCATTACCTTGTTTCGAATATACTGATTGTTTCCTTGACGCTTAATTTATTTTTACTGATCATTTTGTGAATTAAATACTGATCAAATAATACAACGTATTCAGCAGGATACTGTTGTTGCTGAGAAAAACAGTTGTGTAGGCTGACATACGATAAAAATAGCAACATTCTAGACGCCGATCGGAAAACGCAAATGTGACAGTTCTGTCAATTCGGCTGTGTTTTCCGACTTTCGATCGAATATTTTTCGTTATTTGTTATATTAGACGAAAAATATACAAACCATCCAATATAATTTCGCCCTCGAAATATACAAGAGCCGATTTACTTTCTTGAACGGTAATTTTTTTACATAATCCTCATCAAAATACTTTCCAAAGACGAACAACTTTTGACATGCAACTTTGACAGATGGCCCGGACCGTCAACGACTGGCAAATATCTTGCGAGACGTTGAACACGAGAGGCACCCACTTGCTGCGGACAGGACAATGGTCCGACTGCACGTTCATCGTCGGCAACGAGCCCAACCAGACGGTGGTCAAGGGCCACAAGTTGCTCTTGGCCATGGCTTCTCCGGTCTTCGAAGCTATGTTTTATGGGGGAATACCGGAAGGGAACGATCCCATCCTCATTCTGGACTTGCAACCTGATGCATTTAAAGCTTTATTGGAGTGAGACGAGTGAAATTGTTAATGCTTTTTTTAAGTATAGAATAATTGATGTAATCGGTTTATTTCGTAGGTATATATATTCTGATAAAATCAGTATTAATACGTTCGATAAAGCTTGCGAATTATGTTATGCTGCTAAAAAGTATATGTTGCCGCATTTAGTTCAAGAATGTACTAAATATATGTGGTCTGATCTGGATCCCAAAAATGCTTGTCGAGCATACGAGTTTGCAAGACTTTTCGAAGAACCTAATTTGATGGAAAAGTGTTTACAGGTATAATCGTGTATTCATTTTATATCGGTAGAAATGTGTCGTTTAATTGAAATAATTAATTTTTCAGATTATTTCAACACGAACGTTAGATGTGCTATCTGAAAATAGTTTTGAAGAAATTGCATTAGTGACTTTGATCAAAATATTCGAATTGGAAAATCTCAATATTGATAGTGAATTAGATCTTTTTAATGCTGCTGTGAGATATGCAAATGCTCAGATAAATAATCAAAGTCCACCCGCGATTCCTAATAATTCAAAATCGAATGATGAAACTAGAACGGAACCTGAAACTGACTCACCCCAACTGACAGACACCGACTCAGATATGCAAATTTATGAAAATCACGAAGACAATGCTTCTCAGAGCAACACTTCTTTACCTTCAGACGTACCTACCACATCTAGCAATAATAAAATAATACCGGAATGTAAGTAACGGTGATTAATTTTCATACAATATTTTAAATTTTGTTTAATAGGTAATTTTTATATCGTAACAAGAGTGATACCTTTCAAACAAGAATTTGTTTGATGTAATGCAAAATTACTAATCAAATGGTACAATTAGTGCGTTTAAACGTTTGCCATTACTATAATCAATCATTTTCGTAGTTTAGACATTAATTTGTTAATTTTATGAAAATTCTATTATAAAATTTTTAATTATTCATTCTAGATATAGAACATTCAGTGGGAGCTTTGTCGATACGAAATGCTTTACAAAATATAAGGTTTTTAACGTTGACCCCTCAAGAATTCGCCGAAGGACCTGCAAAAACCAATCTTTTGACTCAAGCGGAAGCTTTTGCGATTCTTATGAATATATCGTCTTCTCGTAGTGATTATCCAATGCCTGAAGGATTCACTACTTTGAATCATGCTAGGAGTAAGGTATTATGGTTATTATAACCAAAAAAATTTTTCGCAGGTATGTGTAAGCAATATTGTCAAATTCTGAAATTTTTAAGATTGTGGTACCTAAATTGGATGTGCCCTCGACTACTCAAAAGCGTCACGTACCTGACCCACAGCAGTTTCCTTTCAGACAGGACCATAAATATTATTGTCAAAGATCAATCATACACGAAACCGACTGTCTAAATACGAATGATTTGGAATGCTCTGTAACATTTACTGTAGATAAAAATATATGCGTTATTGGAGTTCAGGTAATATATTATATATGTATTTTTTATATATAAATTTAATTTCATGAATTAATTAAATTGATATTCAGATTCCGACTCAAGTTCTCGGTGAAAATCCTACAGTACCTTCCGCAGTTTATTATTCGGAATTGTTATATGCGCATCTCTTGGATGCTGATGGATCTCGTTTAACATACACACATTACACATCTCGCGTACCGTATAGTGCTTTATTAGATATAACTTTCAACAGGCCGTTTTACATTCAACGGAATAAGGTAATAAAAATGTATGTTATATATTCCGATGTACCTATATTACATGTTTACTAAATTTTGATTTCATTTTTTCAGGTGTATAAAGTTGCTGTGGTGTTTAACAAACTCGGTTGGTATCCTACAGGTAGTTCGTGTACAGAAATAGTTGTGTGCGATGAAGTCTGCTTCAGTTTTCGAGTTGGTCCCACGAATGATTCAGTCAGGCACAGTTTGATAAGGTCCATAATATTTGGATATTGATGTTTTGTTTGTGTTAAAAATTTTCAAATCTATGTTAATCAAATGTTTGTTTATTAAATATTTAAGTATGAGTTTAAATAAGTTAATAAAAGTGTGTTTATACATAAAAATTTATCTTTTTATTCGATAACATTCTTTTCTTTTCATCTTACAAAATAAAATATATTTACAACATATAGTCATCAAATATGTATATATAAATGAGTTATAAAATTGTGATCACACTTATACTAAATTAATAAATGTCTAAAGTTTATGAATTTTTTAGTACACTTAAATTTCAATGTTGGGTTGATGCGATATAAACAATCGCGATAATAGTTTTGTGCAACTACCTTAATACTGCCAAATTTAATTTTTTGTAAACATTAAAATACACAACATTTATTCTCTATAAGTACATTAAATTGAATACTTAATCATTTAAATTAACACCCACCTGATCGAAATATGATCAGGGAATATAATATACATATATATATATATATATATATAAAACATCAAACATCAATAAATTAGAAAACATTTCTAAGGCTTGAAATTCATTCGAAGTTGTTTTTCAGTCAATTAGCGGATTGCATAAATATGCAATTTTTAAAGAAATATTCTAGGATGGCAGTGTTTATGTTTTTTTACTATTTAATTTCAAAATTATCTTTTAATTAAAATCAAATAACAATAAGAGTCTTCAATATTTAAAAGTTTACTTGATTTTAAATGTGACAAAAAACTTTTGAATGGTTATATGAAACAGGGTTATTTTAAAGAATAAAATACATTGAAATATAAAAGATAGGAAAATTAACTAAATATTAGAAGTACAAAAAAAAATAGCAAGAGATAATTGTTAATAATTGAAGCGAAATAAAACAATTATATTGATTAGCATAATTTTGATTTTCTAAAATAAAATAACCCTGCTTTAACATAATTTTCTTTTTAGTAAATGTAATAAAAAAAATCTAACACACTTTGTACTAAATAATAATTTAGAAACAATTAAAAATAACAACAATTTTATGTTACAGAATCGATGGCAATAATGCATGGCATCATAAGAAATCACTTGTCAAAATTATGTAGCAAAGAGATTCCCAACTAATCATTATGTTAGATCATATTCTGAAAAAAAAAAGGCAATCAATTAATACTCATATTTTTCTACTGTTTGTTAATATAAATAATTTCATTCAAATGTTACCTTAGCTGAAAAAACTTGGATTTATGTAGCTTAATAATTCATTATCACTTATCGACGTTAGCTCGCGCATCGGAGTTGACGTCGGCGTTTTGATTTCTTGATTCACCGCCTGACTAACCACTTGACTGAAAGCTTGACTCACGACTTGTGAAACAGCCTGGGACACGGCTTGAGAAACCGCTTGACTCATAACATTTGTTTCAGCCACAGTTTCTTCTTTCATTTGTGAAACAAAATTCCCCACAGCGTTGTCAACAATCGCTTGGGACGAATATTGTTCCTCTGGTAGTTGAGAAGGAAAAGACAAGTTCGTTGAAAACTGTGTGGCCGTTTCTGCTAAATTTTGTTGATTATTCTGCTGCAATTGATTTACAGGACCGGCCGATGTCGGTGCACACATGAGTGAAGATTGATTTTGAACATTTTCATTACCCAAAATATTAGTGGACGTTATTGCTGATGTCACTAAAGCATTGATAGCGTTTTCTGAAGTGAATATTTTAGCCGCTGCATCGAATATCATACATTCGACCGTCGAAGGTGGAGTTTTAACTGTTGGGCTAATCAAATGTGATGGAGTTATCAATGAAATATTTTCCGACTGATTTGTCCGATCGTTCGACATAATAATAAGATTATCTGAATTGCTCGGTGTAAGATTATGTGTGCTGGGCAATAGCTGTTGTGTCATTGTCGATCCTAATGACTGTGAATTCAGTAAATTACCGTCTTGAGAACACATCAACGTAGGTGATACTTGGGGGTTCAGAATAATTTCTGGCGATAGAGCATTTGTGTTATGTGCGTGCATTAATTCTTGATTTACAGGTGACATTTGTGCAGTATTTGTACTTATAACTATATCAGGACTAGAATGAGCTGATAGAATGATGTCATGACTTGAAGGTGAACGTCTAGGAGGCGATGATTCTGAGTGTGTTGGACTTAACCTATTTTCCACCGACGAATTAATTAAAGAATCTAGCTTTTTAGTTGAAGACGTAGGCGAAGATATCATATTTGCATGAATGGATGGTACTAACGTGTCCATTCCCGTTATTCGATTATCAATTAACGATTGGTGCGAAATTTGACCAGCATTTGGCAACTTTTCACTGGAAATATCAAGGTGATTACAATGCGAATTGTATATTTCAGATTTAGCGTGGGAGTTTTCGATAGATCCAGATATCATATTTGGAATAGTCATAATAGAATCTTGAATTTGCTTAGTTACCATTAGCCGATCTATAGAAGCGACAGACGGAATAACTACTTGTGGAACATTCGATTGGTTAGAATACAAATTTGCTCTGTTTGTTGATTCTGAGGTCGATTGGAAAATTGCTGCAGCAACAGACTCCATAACTTTATCAGTATTGTGAGTTTGCAAAGCCAATTGCTGAGAAAATGCTGTTAGTGGCGGTTTGTCAATACTTTGCGGTAACAATGATTTGTTATCTATTTTCGATAAGTAATTTTCAACACTTTGTGCACTTTGTGTGGGTAATTTATTGTGCGAGTCTACAAATTGTTGAATAGTCGCAAGTGACGGTGAATCACTTTCAGACCCAATATTTTCAGATTTCATTCTCAAATCTACCACTTTCAGTTCATCTGGTGCTATATGTCTCGACGAGTTCAAAATATTGCACGTGATTGACTGTCCTGAAATCACTTGAGGGTTTTTCATAGTTTCTCCAATGATTTGCGATGACATAATATTGGCTTGGCCAAACGAGTTCACATTATTTTTTTCAACAGGCGAATTTGACGATTCATGATGCATAATCATATCTACATTATTTTCGCTTAAACGACATATGGGCGTTTCAGATTCATTAATTCTCATCATGCTTTTATTGCTTACAAGTAGTGATAAATTTGATTCATCAGAATGCGGAATAATACATAAGCTTGTATCGCGCGAAATATTTTCTACTGGATGTGATCGAGTATGATCATTATCGATACTGTTTTCGTTTATATCCATAGAATTCTCATTGTGAACTTTGAAGTGATTATTTCTCAATTGTCTAGAAACAATGTTACTATTATCACTATCCATAAGAGTCCCTTGATTAGAGTCTTCTGCTTCCATTTTGAAGTTGTTTAGTGGCGGAGAATGTGGGTCAGGTAAAATCAGGGATGGACGTCTTAAGGGTGCAGCAGGAGGTAGCATCATACCGATTTCGTTGTTCGATTCCCACATAATGACTGGCTTAATATCTTCGTTTGAGTCAACTTTAGTATACTGTCCATTTAACATTCCTCCTACACAAACAAAATCTATGTTATTATAATTTATATGTTACAAACACGATATTAAATGGTAGATTATTAGTCAAAATATCACTGAAAAGAAAACTTTTTTGATGAAATCGTTATAATTACATTTACATTATAATGATTTCTACTCAAAAAGGAATATTTTTACTGCATTTAAAGATGGTAATATAACGGAATATAAAATATAATGTATTGACTTGAAAGTAATTATAAACTATATTTTCTTTAATAAAAAAATATCACTTTCATTATAAGATGTCGAATATATTTTTTAAGAAATTATTTTAATTTCATCGTTTAATCAGAGAATTGTTTAAATGCAATAAAAATATGTGATTCGAAGATCACGCGTCACGCAGGTTTATAATCTGAAAAGAAATAAACAATAGCTGCTCAAACTGCAAAATTGACTTCTATCAGGTTTGCTAAAAACTACATATTAAATCATATTGATCATATTTTAATAATCAAAGATAATAAAATGCTAAAAAATAAAAACAATACTAAAAATTAAATAAAAAATTCAATCTTAATTCTAAGAAATTTTTAAAAAGGTGGTAAAAGTTGTGAAAGTTAGCATGATAATTCAGTTAATAAGTGTAATGCTGAATGATGGATATGTTTACTGTGAGATAAAAATGTATAAAGGTGGAAAAACTGCATCAGTATATTCCCGCTAGTACTTTTGTGTAATAAAACTATTTTGAAAATATTAAAAAAAAAAACTAATATCCCAATATCTTTTAAATTATTTATCTGGTGTTGAAACTGACATGTGAAAAAAAAAATTTGGAAAAAAATCATGTGACGTATATGTGATGGAATAGAAGTGTAATTGTTTGTAACTAAGGTGTATTTAATTGTAAAAGTATAATGGGTATGTGGGGTGTAGCTAGTACCAGCTCGTAGCGCAGATGGACGTGAAGAATGTGCTGCAGTTGATTGTCGCTGGACCATCACAGCATCTCTTCATAACAATTAAACCCATTAACCTATTGACCTACCTGTAAGGACAAACGAAAAGAAAGCAGAACCGTTTCTCATCAGTGTCAATACAAAAACACAAAAATTTGATAGTAAGTGGATAAATATAAATAATCAGTGTTAATAATGAATGTCAGTTTAGTAAGGCACGATTTAACGATAATAAGGAAATTACGGAAGTGGCTGTTTACCTCAAAACGAATTGTGATAATGTCATATTTAAGAATATTTTAACACTATTAAGCCAGTGGTATCGATAGTTGATTTAGATATATTTATATATAATATTGTATCCATTGTTTTAATATCAAAATTTAATTTTTGTAAAATACATTAACTTGTACAAGCATATTTATATGTATGAAGAAAGTACTCAATGAAATTCATTTGCATACTTGGTAAAATAAATAAATAAATACAAAACAAATTGAAACAAAACTCAAAACGCTACTTTCTGTAAATTATCAATATTGAAAACAAGTATGCTTAGAAATTAAATTATAAACAAAATCATTAGATTAAAACATTTGGTATTGTTGCACCTTTAACTCCATGGCCGTGTACCTAAGATTTGAACTTCGCTGATACTTAAAATGCATATCTATGTAATATGGTTAGCGTAACACAAATTTCTAATAAACAAACAGTTTTAAAGGTAATAGAAAACAAAGAATAATATTTTGAGATTTTTCAAAATAAAAATATTTTTAAGTTACTCAATATCAATTTTTTGTTTAATAAAAGTTATATGTATAAACGAGAAACCATATTTAAAATATATGCATAAACATATAAATATACACATGTACAAAGAATATCAATTAAATCAGACTGTAATACCAATAACTTCTACTAAACGCCTTCCAGGAACAACTGTAAACCCTATACATGACATTATCAAAATTCTTTGAATAAAAAAAATTGACTATAGGAAACATTTTATTAATTACGTTTTAAGATTTTTGCTCAATTTTCAGACTAATATAAGTATTACTCGTTTTTTTGAAGTAATTAGAAAATAACTAAATTGAAGAATGTACAAAAAAGGAATTAACTCAAAATCAAGAAAAGTAATTAATGAAAAGAAGAGTTTAATTCGATATCTATAACTTAAATTCATTTTTAAAATCAATCACAAAACTTAAGCATATTACCCGATACAAGTTTAGAATTTATTATAAAAACGTTTCGTAAATTTATGATAAATTCATATCTAACATACACATCAAAAAATAAATAAATTTACTATTGATATTTTGAAAATTTTGATTTTACAAAATTTAATAACAAATGTGTATTTTCTTGAATGGGTAATATGAAAATACTGAGGGCACGTCGTCAAGTACATAGTTTAAATGATTATACCTTGCGCACTATGATGTATTGAAGCATGTTGAGGACCAGAATTTTTGTTGATGGGTGTATAAAAAAATTCGTGTGATTCAGATGCCTTCTCACCAGACACCACAAAGAGTCTTACAGCTACAGGTTCACTAATATTTAAATGAACAAAAGGAGGTACACCACATACCAGGTGATTCTGTTAAAATAAAGATTATTTTAAGTATTATATTTACCCAAAAACTTAACAATGCAATTAGATCATCTGCTGATGTTGAAAAAATAAAGTTAGACAATTTGAAATCAAGGAAAGGATTTGATATTTTTTTTATTAAAACACATTCCAATTTTTTTACATTGAAAAAAGTATATTCTCATTAAAAAAATAATTGTAGCGATATTTCAAGTATATTACTCGAAACTGCAATATGAACAAAAATCTGAATATGAAATTGCAATAAGTAATAAATAATGATACATATTTGTAAGATTATACGATTTCATCACGATGTGAAAAATTTATACCTGCTGTAAAAACTCTTTGTCGGGTAAAACCCGTTCTTCCCAAGAATCCGGCGATGATGTGTTATCGACAATAGATTGGAACACAATCTTTGTATCTTTTAGAAAATTTTTACCAAGAAGAAAAAGTTCTAATCCACCGCTGGCCGGACAAGATATGAGAGATTTTCTACATATTTCAGGAACACCTGGCGGTTGAGCTGTAAATGGAAAATAAATTTTGAAACATATGGTAAAATTTGATAATGCAGAATCATAAGATAAAAAATCCTTACTGCAAATGATTTGTTGTGAACAAACTTGAATAGTTTCCGTTGCTCCATCACAATTCACAATTTGAGTTCTGAAAACCATTCTGCATCTCGTAGATTTCTTTTTACCCCTTTCGGCAGTTTGATCTCCAAATCTATGTTCAACATCAACATTTCGCTCCTAAAATTGAAATAAACTATAAAAAAACGAGAAGATTATGGTTAAATAATTTATGTAAACATACAAACTTTTAAAATTCCAACACAATCACACGTGACATGCCAATTTTTTTGTGGATCAAATTCTATATCAATTAATACAGTACCATCCTCTTTCACTTCAGTGCACGGTGTAGAATTCTTTCCAAATACTCGACACGCTTGATAAAACATATGCGGAGCCACTCTTCCCTGATCAGTCCCGATAAAAACCTGTAGTGTTGCAGGTTTATCATATCCAACTAATTTTATTACAGGAAAACCATTTCCATTTCTATCTTTTACTGCACCTCTACTTCCTTCTGTTTGATACCTAAACGATTTAAATATTCAAATAAGATAAAATCACTAAACACAATTTCATTAGAAATGAGAAGAAATCTAATGATACCTGGCTCTATGTTGTTGTTCTGGCTGGTTGAGAATTTGTAAATAAACACGTCCATCTCTAGAATGTGAAGGCAATTGAGAACAAAGGTTTATAGGTTCTGACTGATGTGATTGTACTATGGCTGTTTTTCGTCTGACTGTAGATGGATTTGTCAATTTCCCAGTACCGATAGCCGTGCGATATCTGCAATAGAAATAGGATTAAACAAATGCGCTTGAAAAAATACATATACTAGAATCCTATATATTTAATGGTAAATTTGACATTAACATGCATGGGCATGCAAATAAAATAAAATTGATAAACACATCTAGTTGGATAAAGTTAAATGTGATAAATAATGAATATCTAAAAAATTAGTAGTTTTATTTATATCAAACATTGAAGGAAAGATTAAATATTAAAATGCAAAAAAGAGTATGGATATATGATGTAAATATGATCTCATTAGATAATGAATATTAAAAAAAAATGTTTTGAAAATAAGTTCAAATTACAAATTGCTTTAGAATTGACAAAACACATACACATTTGCAGTACAGATCTGTTTTGATGGACGAGTAGTTGTCTCGTTAAAATTAAAAGTATCGTTTGCATCATCTGAATCAAACTTAAGATCTGATTTACAATTTTTTGGTTGTGGAGCATCTTCTTTCCACGTTGTTTCCATGTGCTCTGAGAATCTGTGACAAAATCCAAATCATATAAAAGTGAAAATAACTTTTAACAAATCAATTAACACTTAGATATATTTATTGTGAAAACTGTAATTGTTTGCTATTTCATTTTTCATCATTTCAAATTCATCAATAAAAGGACATTATTCAATATAGGCAGCGTTAAGCATGTTACTGAATGTGTGTGTACTTATGTGGATTAAATGACTTGACTATTTGGATAATGAATGTTTCACAGTTAAAATCTAGTATGGAATTAAATGTATGTCGATGAAAATAAATTAATGAAAATGACATTGATAACGATAAAACAATGAAAACAAGAATGATGCACAGGTTCATGCTGAAGAGAACAATAAATCACATGAAAGTGACAAGCATATTTTTGCATCAAAACATCATAAACATACCTTAAACAATTCCTGGACGACAAGTTCATTTCAATTTGATCAAAACCGAGTCCGCTGTCGTTGCTATTATCACAAGAGTCTATGGGCCTTGTAAGTGGAGGCACCCGTGATAACATTTTACCACGCGACGTCATCAACTTCCCAGTCTGCTGTAGTTGATGTTGATGTCCATGCATTGACTTGGCTGGCAAAGCTTTGCCGGGTTGCCTTTTTCCTGCATGCAGTTTTCCAGGATGAATTTTACCCGGATGCAACTTGGATGCTGTACGTATAACTTTCCGATGAATTCTAGGCGACATCGTGGAGCCGGTGGACATTGTCATTTTCATACCTAGAACAAAAGATTCAAATATGTATACGATGAATACACTGATATCAAAAAAGTTGACAATATTTTACAAATTATTTCAATATGTATATCGGAAGGGTTTGATATTGATCATCGATTGAACCGAACCGCACGGAGTAAATTGATATAATGATAGTTTGTCGCTTTGCGTCAGTAACTCATAACTAGCGACAAGGACATGCAAGATAAAACTGGTCGGAATTCCTATGAATCAAAGTGCAACCCACACTGTACACTAATATGCAGTCTATTGCAGTTAAAACAGTGGCGAATTGGTAATATGACAAATTGCGAAATATTGCATTCTATATCTATTCCAAAATCGAAGAAAATTTTGAAATATACAATTAATAAATTGAAGATGATTAAAATGGTTTTTAAATAATTTAAAGATTGCATAATAGTTTATCAAATAAATAAAATTAAAAAATTGGTGTTGAGTACGGCGCTGAAGTGTTTTGATTCCGTTGCATGACCGGCTGCATTAAAGCGAAGCATCATCGTCGTTTACGTACTTTTATCTCTTTTCAGTCAATGCTTAAACATCGATGGTGAAATGAGACAAAAAATAAAAGCAGTTTTATGCGCGAGACAAATGAAAAACGAAAGAAAAGGTCGACTAAATTGTAAAATAGCGCATATGGAAAATGTTGAACTTTTCTTGTTGTAGGAAAAAGTGACTCACGCGTTTCCCTATAAACCCTACGGGTTTTTACCGATTTAATTACGTGAATCATTAACTTGCTTATCGGATGTGACGTTTGGAAAAAAATCGTTTGTGTATTGATGTTCGGAACATTAGACAAAAGGTTTGCTTTTTCTGAACGGAACTCGTATTTTTCTAATGTTTAAAATTATATAGTAATACGGAGAAGTAATAATCTTTAATTTCGTATTCTTAATTGCATTTTTCCAAGTTATTTTAATTAGATATTGATGTATAAACTAATAAATTTTGATTCCATCTGTTTTGATATACAGACGATACTCCAATTAGATATCGAAATTTTCGAACTGTGGCATACAACCAAATATTTTTCTGACATATCAATGAACCCATGTGCGTCAACAAACAAAATTATTAATTCAAAAGGCTGAAAATGCATGCGAAGTGCATTACCAAGCTCAACATCAAGCCCGAACACTTCTAAGCAAACAACACTGCAATTAAGGTAATGCAAACTAATGGTGCAAGTAATTAACGACAAGTCTCTAACACGAAGCTACTGTGTGTATCACACAAAATGCATTGGTCACACAATAAATGCATTGTCGAATCGATTCAGAATTCATTTCGGTAAGATCCGTAAATTACGAGAATAAATAATAGAGCCATCGCGTTAAATGTGGCATGTGTGCAATTAAAGGATTAACGGATATGTTGATGCATTAACGAATGATGCAATTTTCGTTTCGATACAATTTTAAAATGCATACAGGTTTATTATCGATACGACGTAGTTTGTGCGATTACGATCGATTATTATGAATTTTATCGCGCATAAGTAAATCAGACCACAAGTGAAAACCCAATAAATTATTAACGCAATTGTAATCAATGCGCATATTTATATTGTGTCTCATTGTGATGGAAAAACGACTTTTATCCTCAATAGAAATTCGATATCGAACGAGGGAAGAGTATAACACAATAACAATAAATTTTGTTAAATAGTATGAGCTGAAAAATTTGTACAGTGAAAATTGTAAATGGATGTCAAGAGTCAACCTCGAATCCAATTACATTTTACAGGTATGCTGTAATAAATTACAGCGTATGACAATTATGGGTTGTGGAGGTTATGCTGGAATTAAAGCGAGCAAACAAACCGTCGAACCCAGACGACGATCATGGAAAATCGATGGTTTTCCATATCAACTATGTATTTTATATTTACGTATTGGCGAGCACTTCGGCAAGCGACCACAATTCAAGTGGAAGACCGAACACAAATAAAATAAAGTAAAAAAAAAATGGAGTCACAATACTGTGACGTAAATAGACACGTATTATATTAATGTTACACGTTTATAAATCTTTATATAATATTGTCAGATCGTCAATTACGTTGGAGCGAAATGTGCGCATTTCGATTTGTACAAATTGACGGTCAACCATGTACGTTCGGAAAAATTGAAAATTATTAAATAAAACTTTCTTCGATTTTCTAAAGCTTTATACGGGTACAAATTGACACTGTACACTGAAACGTTTATTGAAAGTGTTAATTACAAGAACCGTTCGGAGACACGATCTCGAAACAATGGACGTTATTAATAGATTCATTTCGGATATTTGGTTTGAAATAGACGAATAGTTGTGCTGGTTTCGGTTCGCAAACGAGGAAGTTTGAGTTTCAAAGTCTCGTTCTATTTCTATGTTGGTTTTCGGCAACTGTGGTCATTTGCGCAATCCTTCGTCATGGCGATTCTTTTTTTTCGCGTGCGAAATATGAGAAAGAATAATTTTCGCTGAAAAAATGTTTCAGATAATTCAGGCGATGTGCCAAAATCGCTTCAATTAGTAGTATAGAAACTCGCATCAAAGTAGGCGTGAAATCGTACATATATAAATAGAACTAGATGGATTTCGCGCTGCGAATAATTTTCATAATTGAACGAAAACGTGGAACAAAACAAAAATCGACATATTTTGAAGGAATTAGTATTAATTATCGATTCGATAGAGCTTTTACAATAGGAAATTTGTAGAAACGAAACTAGTTTTTTTCGTTAATGAAAAAAGTAAATAAACAGGAAAATTCATAAGAAAAGGTTTTTTTTGTAATAAATTATGTAAATTAAAAATATATTTTCGATACAGAAGGAAATATTTACAAAATAATATTCCAGTTATATTATTTTTGGCTTGGATGCATTCTTGCAAGCAGTGTCAGAGATTTTATTAATAATCTATATATAACACTAAACTGAAAGTGCTCAGAATATATTTAATGTACGCCAAATAATATCGAATATTAAAATTTTGATTATGTAGTCGAATTGACGACAGCACGCAGATTCCGCAGTAGACTCGTATAATTATTTAACATAAATATTGTCGTAGAAGCGAACCGTAAACAAGATAAGAGAGCATTTGTAAACACAAACATACAAAACGAGATTATGTAAAAATCAGGAGGCGTCCGATAACTGAAAATAGATTAATTTATTAGTCATACAGTTGGAAAAAAAATTACGTATTGCCAAGCTCAATAATCGAATGATATCGTCAATTGAACGTTAGTTGCGACATGACGAAATGAAATTCGATCTTTTCCAAGTGTGCGGTTTGAAAATAATCATTGAATACTGTTCGGATCATGAATTATTTCAATATCATAATATAATAATACATATTCAAATCACGAGTTTTTATATAAAAACTAAGTATAATAAATTTTATTCAAATCAATGATTACTATAAAAAGTTTTATGATTTTCGTGATAAACACGAATGAAACACAATTGTTTCACGACGAAAGGTCGAAGAATCGTCATTCCTGTGAAAAACCCTCATTAGAATCTGACTAATGCGACAATTGCTACTTGTTTTAAAATCGTTTAATGCTAATAATTCGAATTCAACGAATAATACAATTAATCATTGATGACACAAATGCGAAGTCGCCGAAAGGGATCCGTTGTATTTCAGATCCTCGATTACGCGTGGTTTTCCCATTACGGGAAAATGAAAATTTTAATCGATGTACAATTAATATATTCGTAATGTAAAATGAATATGCTAGAATCGTACATAAATTTGAATTGAATCGATGTTCAATATCTTGTAAATTGTTTTCTAAACGATATATTAATATAAATTATAATTAAAACAGTTAAACAAGATATATCTGTGTAGAGAAATTAGATCAGATGTAGTAACCTGCGGAATTTGAATAAAGTTAGTATTTTTTGTATACAAGTTTAATATTTTAAAAATTATTGAACAGGTAAAAGAAGGATTGTTTTAGAAATTTTTATAGAATACATTATGAAATTTCTCGAATACAGTTTTATTTTGAATAGAAAATTAACGCTGCCACTTATCTATCATTTTAATGCATAAACTATTCATTCTATTGCACATTTCATATTTTTTTAATGCACAATATGAATAAAATAATGCTCAATACGAGATTTTAATGCACCAGAAATAATACACATCGTATATTTTTCTAACGCACAAGTAATTTGTTTCAATGCACAATCTATATATATTTTTTTTCAATACATAGTTAAATCGCACTCTAATTTAAATAACATGGACATATTGAATGTATCGGGTTTTATCACATAAGTTAAATGACATTGAATACAATTCAAATAAATATCTGAAACTACAAATTTAGCAAAGAATGATTTCAATATTCAATTTTTCAAATCACATTTGTCTTATCGCATGCGAGGAAAAACGCACAAAACATCCAACATCGGAAATGCATTATTTTGTAACATATGATTACATTAAACGATAACACCAACATCTATCTATATATAAAACTCAAACGGTGTATGTAAGTATGTAAATATGTATGTTTTATGTATATGTATCCAATAAACATGTAAACCGATAGACGAATCTTTACTAAATTTGGCCGGAATGGGTACAGCTAAGTTTAAGACTGATACGAATTTTGTTTTCCTAATATAACCCAATCTGACAACTAGGTGCTCCAGGTGTTAGGGAAGGTGTCTAACTTAACCCAACAAAGAAAAAAAAATCTACATCAGACCTAAACCTAGCAACACCCAGAAATGTGCTTTGAAATTCGGAGAAACTAATTATAAGTAAGCATTCAGTTTTTTTTCTATCGAGCGCCATAAAAATTATAGTATAATGTGCCAACATCGTGATTGATTTTAAAAATAATTACAATCAATACACAATTCATTTCAACAAAGTACCGAGCAACGCCGGGTACAACCCGCTACTTCTCATATAAAAAAGAACAAACAGAAATTGCACACATTGCACCCCGACCCCCAACGAAAAGCCTCGATTCTATTTCCGTTCCATCCCCGAGTTCTTTGACACGGCCGGGCGTCGCCATCGCCACTCGAGCCATTAAGCCATCATCGTTATCTGTTTATCCGAACGCCTGTTTACGACGCCATTTGCATCCGAAGGCCGTTGCGGACCGACGCCCGGCGTCCCGACGCCCCTGCCCGAGCCCGCCCCTGATGATTTGCGAATAATCACGACAATTTCGCCACGGTCGTTTGGCGATGCACGCGGGTAATGGTGATGTGGCGCGTGAAGGTTTTAATGGCGGGGTGGGTGGTGTGGATGTGCGTTTTGGAAAATGTGGATATTGTAAGGTGGTTTGAGTTTGGGTTTTTTTTTTTGGATGGTTGTTGTTAATGTTGAGTTTTAGGTTTGAGTTTGGGAGTTTTGTTTGGGTGATTTTTTTATCCCGATCCTCTTTTTACACGGGAGATACGTTCCAGAGACTACCGTGTAAAAAAATGTATGGTGACCATACAAAAATTGGAGATAGGTTCCATCACTATATTTGGATAGAACTTCCATCCAAATGTACTTTATAAAAAATGTGCAATGTGAAAAATTTTCGCCGTGAAAAATCATCAAAAAACAACGAATTTTTTTTTTATTTAATAACTATAATTGCATACGTATAATTATACCAGTATACTGGCCTGCATCGAATCTTACCATTGTGGCATAATGATATCATTTTTTATTATTTTTATACCGTGTTAATGTGAAAAGTCCGTGTAAAAAAAGTAATCGGTTCATTTTCCTTGAACCGTGTAAAAAGAGGATTAGGTATTAGTATTGAAGAAGGTAAAGGGAAGCCGCTTCAGTTATCATTTCCCAGGATAGTCACTGAAAAGTGATCACCTTCAGGGTCACCTGATATGGCACACAAAGATGCTTTTGTGAAAAAATTTGGAGTTGAGGTAATTGTTTAATGAACGAAATTGATTGTAGAAGTATTTTATGTTAGAAAAAAAGCTTTTTGATTTTGAAAATGGGATGCTTTGATTTATACACAGATATTCCTCAACTTATGACAGACACGTTCTTGAACTTCGGTCATAAGTTGAGTCCGCACAAAAAAAAAATCAATCAATAGTATCAAAATTCTCATTTTTAATACAATGATTCGAACGAGTCCATATTTTCTGAAATTAATTGAACGACAGCTTTTGATCTAGTAAGAAAATTTTGAAAAATAATTAAATTAATTTAAAAAATTAGATAATTTTTTTTGTCGTAAGTGCGAATCATCATAAGTCGAAGACTATCAATAATATAATTTTTGCATGATTTCGTGTGAGATTTTCATTTTAAATGTAATGCAAACCTTTTTACTCAATTTTTTCGCATAAATTTGTTAATATATGTTTTGACAATAAAAATATTGAGTCAGTTTTATTAAGGCAAGGATAAAAATAGTAAAACGATTATAAATAAAATATATTACAATAACGAAATGCGCACACTTAAGAATAATAGAATTTAATGGCATTGACAATGGACGTCATCAAACTGGTAATGCATAAGGAAACTAATTAATACATTTGAATCAAAATATTAACAACTCACACATAAAGATGTTTATTATTTATACGACCGGAGATAGTAAAACTAGTTACAATTACGATACAATAAAAATTCAAAAAGCACACAATAGCTAAAAACAATTATCGCACTATAAAAAAATTCTCGAATCGACACTATACACACTCGATGTATCTAAAGGAGCCAACACAGTTTCCTTATCGTCATGCACTTGAAATAGGCGTCGGACTCTATCCAAATAAGATTTCGAAAAAAAAAAACTGAAACAACAAGCGCTATTTGATCGGGAATTTGCCTAATGTGAAAAACACGAATTAGACCCGGCCATTCCGAAACGCACGCGTCCGATACGTGAAGCGATAATTTTCCGAGTAAAATCCATAATCGAGAGATCGCGAAAAATTCGGGTTAATTCTTATTTATTTATTCGTAGGAATCTCGCATACGATGTTCGTAAACTGTTATTTAATAACGCCATTTGCATAATGTCGCCGTTTCGATTTTTTCGGTGAGACGCGTAAACGATATTCAAATGAAAAATCTGAGCGTGCTTAATTTTGGGGAAAAATTCGCTAATTATGCATATTCGATTTTCGCACATGTTTAAGAAACCGCAAATTGATACTAGTTATTTTATAAATATGATTTTGCATGGTAAATATGGGCGTTTGACCTTTCGATGGTAAACAAAATAGACGATTGCGTACATTTAGAGCTGTGAAAATGTCGGGTACGACAAGATTTTTACAATTGCTTTTAAAAACTTCAGGTTTGAAAAAAATACGAAATGTGGATGAACGGTGATGTTATATATGATAATTTGAAATTGTTGACATCTAACTTTAGTGCTGATAACGGTGATAAAATTTACGCTTCAGACAATAAAAATTCGATTTCAGTATAATGAAGCTGACTTTATTGCATTTTCATTACGGTACACATTATCAAGAAAGTGTAATAAAGCACCAACTAAATATAAAGCGGTGCATATAAAACAAGAATTTCAGATTATTATTCAGCGTTTTCATTTCTAAAAATTCGATCAATAATAAAATAAAATATTCACAAATATACCTATATTTCTGTAAAATCCGTGGGCATTCCGCGCCTGATAAGGATTCGCGAATCTCATTCTGCTCGTTTCCAAATCGGCACCAAAAACGAATCAAACCATTGCACAACACAAACAAAAAAAAATCACACAAATCTAACAAACACCAAATAGCGCAAATATCCGAAGCAAATTCGCCGAACTAACTTCCATTTACCAAAAAAAAATTACTGAAACTTCACACGCGCGCACTCGAAAATCAAAACTATTTCCAAAATCCGCCGGAAAAGCCACCCGGGAAAACTCCGCGGTGGAAATGGACGAGCGTTTACTGCGACAATCGACGAGCAACTGAGACACCGATCGTCGTATGATTCGAATCATCTCTAGTAATTACGTGTTGTACGCATGTGCTGACGGCGTAGTAGTACGAATAGTACGTGTACGCCCCCGTACTGTGGGAATGTTGGATTTTCATGTGTTTCGATGGTCGGAATGGTTGTGAGTCAAAGGTATTGAAAATATTCCTGAGGATGTGTGACGTTGTGGTATTGTTAGGTGGAGGATGTGATGTTTGTTGGAAAAGTGGTGGGATAGTTTTGTTGTTGTGTGACGCTGTTGGATGTGTTGATGTTCGCGATGTGTGTTGTATGGGTTTATAAATGATAAGGGAATTCGAGGAAATTCGAGGAAAATGTGTGGAGTTTTCCAGTGTTGGATTGGCTATTTAAATGCTGATAATTATACAATTCAATAACTGTGATGAAGTGTAGTTTTTAACATAATATGCGACTCTTATTTTAAATAAAAAAATTGTTATCGAAAATACGTTGGCACTATTTTAAGAAGACTTCGACTACTGTTTTAATATTAAGTTTGAAAATTTTCTCGCAGTACAAACTATCCACAATACAAATTTACAATAGTTTCGGTTGAATACGATACTGCAAATATTTAATTAATTTATAACATTGAATTGACAATTTAACTGATATGCACGTAATTAATCATAAATAATATTGACCGTCTCAATCGATGTCGTTGACCATTTCATCTAACATAATGTGTTCGCTATGCATATTCATTCAATTTATTATAATAATTTTATTCACGTGTACCACACGATACCGTTCTAAATTGCCGATATTATATAGAAACTAAATATTTTTTTATTAAATATTTCATAGAATATCCTCTGCTTTCAGCCCACAACATAATTTCACAATTACGTGAAAAACTGAAAATGATAAGACGATTACGAAAGGTGTGTAAGCGCGTGCCGTTTTGTCATCTGAACTCGTGACGTTTTAATACTAGCAGTGCCACCGTTTTTTCGTTATCGTCTAGTTTTTCACGCATTTACGATGTTTTTCACTCTGAAAAAAATATGAATCGGCCATTATCGTACGAAACAAGCGTTAATTGCCCGAGGAAATTGTCGAAAAATTACGAGGCTTGGTGTATTCAAATGTGTTTTTCCCTATTGGCAAAACTCGATTCGATTATAACCTTTTGGAAGTATTGAAATCGCGATGAATAACGTTTTAACATAAGAAAACTACTAGGAGTTTCAATTGAATATGTTTTATAAGTGCCGTATTAATGAGAAAGCAATGCTTGTTCGCAGATAATTCTCGTTATTGCATTTTTCAATGAATTTTTTTCATTGAGTCCTCCTGCTGAAATCTAATAATAAAAAGATAAGAAAGATAAATATTGAAAAGTATAAACGATATGCATTTTAAACGATTTTACTGCGGTGTATTTTCGAACAACTGATCTGCTCCGAGAAATTAATTTGAAAAATTATACGCATTCAAGTTCAATATATTATATATCAATTTTAAGTGCGAAACAAGTATCACGCATTAATGTATATTAATCAATATAACCTTGATAAAATTATAATAATTAGCATCATATAATTTATAGAATATAAAATTATACTAAAAACCAGAAATTGTGAATAATAACGAATCAAAATTAGAAACACACGATTTACTCAAAAAATGATTGATTTTATAAACAAAAAAAAAACACAAAAATAGGGTCTCAAGTCACACCACGAACTAAAAACATCAAAAACAAACAAAACCAAAAAAAAACGAATAAGAACGCAAAATCAAATATAATTGTCGCATTACGCTTTTTGCACTGACTCGATAATATAATTTGCCAACTGGAAAATACTCGTTCTCGACAGCGAAACGTGCACTCCCCGGCTTAACACTTGGCGATTTTCAATCGGAAAACCGCTGCCAGACGGTCTGGCTGTCTCCCGAAAAGCCAGCTGATGACTGGCAGCCAGGACGATGACGATCCGGGAAGTCTGGACTAATTAAGACGTTTATCGAGCGTGGACGGGACGGGGAAAGCGCGATGATGTTGTCGGGCTTGTCGACTCTTGGCATGGTGCCTTCGGGGCGTTTTGTTTATCTTGTCGTCGAATTGTTGTATAATGGTAGATGGTCGAAGAGGTGGTCGAAAATACGCTATTTGGAATGGTGGGTGTGGGTTGGATGGGAAGTTAACGAGGAGGGATTGGGATTTGGTGAGTGTTTGGGATGTGGGGTTTGGTCGGTTTTGATGGAAGTTGGTGGATTTTTGTGTGATTGGGGAATGCGTTTGGTTTTGTTGTATGATTGAATGTGATTATGTTAGTTGGGGATATATCCAATCCTGTTTTCAAGAAATAATATGATTCAAGGAAGAATCAATAATTTTTTTTACACGGTATATAAAAAAATATATACAATATAGCCACAATGTAAGATTCAGTGCAGACCAATATACAGTAAAGATTATATGTATACAATTAAATTTATTAAATAAAAAAATTCGATATTTTTTAATGATTTTACATGGCGAAATTTTTTCAATTTTTTATTAAGTACTAAGGAAGGAAGTTCTATAGAAATATACTGATGAAATATACTCCAATTTTTATATTTTTTTGTATGGTCAACATACATTTTTTTACACGGTCATTTCTGAAACGTATCCCCCGTTTAAAAAGAGGATTGAGTGTATTTGTAAATCTTCAAACGAATTAAGAGCAAAATAAGTTGTCTTCTTCGCAGAACCTTCTATAATCTTCAAAAGAATCTATTATAATAGATAAATTACCTGATTAATAGATAAATATCGTCGCCTGATATAAATCAGGCGACGATATTTTCACTAGAATTTCTTAGAAGAAAATATTTAAATAGTTAATATTCATGGATTTTTCGATTAATCAAAAATATCAATCGTTATCTTCTAACATTTTTGCATGTTTAATTGTAATGAAAATATATAAAAACTGCTGGATTATTAAAAAAAAAATATTTTTCATTCCAATAAACATTTTTGCAAATAATAACACAATACTAATCAGATGATTGATCGGCAAAAATTAATAGTTCAAATTCCGATATCTTATATTTGGGTTTTACTTAAAATATTTCGAATAAATCTTTGATTTTGTTATGCTATTCAAAGAAAAAATAATGAAAAAAAATACATGCAAATTAAGATATTAACAACCACACCAAGCATTTCATATGAAAAAAGTCAAATTGCACGAAAACAACATATTACCCGTGAATTAATAAAAACTCAATTTTCTTCACTATTTTCGTCTCACACAACAAACTTCATAAATAATTGAAGTGTCCGAAAAACGACAAATGGCACGAAGCCGCTTTTAAACGCAAGATCAAAATTTGATGTAGAACACGAATGACGGAGACGTTTTCTGCCCACTCGGACGACTCATCCCGTTTTATGTCGTGCTATTGTGTAAAAGTAATATTAGATGAAAAAAAAAATGCGAATTTTAACGAAAGCTTTAGTTGTGTTTCGCGTATTTCATTCGCAAAGGTAAATTATGTGTGTTTCGTTGGAATAATAAGAGAGCGCCGATAGCGAATTATTGTAAATTATGCGAAAATTTGTGAATTTGAGAAACGAGTTTATTGAATTCCTGTTTCGTAATGCGAGAAGTGCGAGAAGCGATCGCTATCAAACACTTTAATCATTGTTTGCTGGAAAAAAAAGCGAATACTTGCGCCTTCTAGTTTTCGCCAGTTTCGATAGTTCGAAAACGCAATCAGAAAAAAAATTCGTAACGAATTATGCGAAATGTAATAATTTTGCTTTTGCGAGAATTGGTGATCAAATATTTTTCGAGTCTGGAATGAGATCATACATAAAACAATGGATCTATAAACAAAAAGATAACAATTTTTCTTTTTGATGAATATTAAATTTTCTTCTAAATAAATGTGATAATGTAACGCAGAATTCTGCGGTTGTTAGTCAAATGATTCAATATACGAGATGTTATATTATTAATATAACATCTCGTATATTGAATCATTTGACTATTATACTCCAGTGCAAATTTTCATATCGCAACGCACAAGTTATTTTCAATAAGTGAACGTTATAAAGAACGTTCAACACGACCCCCCAATTAACATTAATTGCGAAATACAATCACAATAAACAAACACGAGCGTCAACAACGATCATACTTATTTTATAAAATCCTCGTCAGAAAAAAATCCAGATAATCGAAAAAATAATATATGAATTTATTAGAAATTAAATTGAATTATTTATAGACATTTTTGGTGTTCATAATTATGCACACAACTTTGAATATTTTTTAAACGTAGATACAGTCTATTTATTTTTGCTATTTTTGGTTATTTGATACTGGTAATATTTGTGAATATAACATAAAATTGCCATGATAGTATATTCATGGTTCCCAAGATAATAATTAATGAAGTCATCATTTTTAACGCCATCTGCGAGAAGATTTTTTGTCTTCAAATTTTTTTTAAATATGAAATTACGATTAGGTTTTAGTTTGATCTGATTTGATAGTTGATTCTGAATAATTTTGTTATGTACATACATACTCGTAAATTTTTGGACGCGTTTTATGCAAAAAAAATCATAAAATCTGTTATTTAAAAAAAAAAAAAATAAGATAATGCACCAATGGTTAACCATGTACAAGTAATTGATTTCATCATGTACCAGTAATTGACAAATTCTAAAAAAAACTTAAAATTTAAGGTTTTTTAAAGACGCTAATCTTTCAGAAAGGTGCTAAAGATTAGCTGTTTATTACATCAAGGGCCAGTTCGAGGGTATATGGCGCTCTAGGCAGATTGATTTTCAGTGCCCCTCCTCTCCCATATTTTACAAATATTTTCGAATTTAAAAATAATTCGAACCCCAAAAAATTTTCACTGAAAATAAGGTCGACGCTTTTGAAAATTATTCGACACTTTTCAAAATTGTAAATCATAATTTTTCATTTTCATAACCAAATAAGAAAAAAGTGAGAGGGCCCTTTTATCTTTGGCGCCATATGTAAGTGCCTACTCTACTCCCTATTTGAGCCGCCCCTGATGGTCAACCACTGGTACCGTCACTCTTTTCGGCAAACCCAGCCAATCAAAATCCGAACAACATAGATCCAACCATACACCCATACCCAATCAGACAAAAACAATTTCATTCCTGCATCTTCGACCGCTACACCTTCCAACAGATCCGCATCCATCCACAACCAATCGAGCCAATTCAAAGCCTTAACAAAGACATGACACCCGGCCGCACCGAATTGATCGCTGCCCAACAAAAAATCGACAACTCGAAGACGTCATAGCGGCCAATTGAGGCTCGTTGGCACGCGTTTTGCCGTCGAAGGCGTCCGCAACTGCCTCTCCTCGAGCGAGATATGGCCCGTTGCTGATAAAACGGACAAATTACATGTCAATTAGACGGGCCGCGGGCCGGTCACTGGCTTTTATCGGGGATTGTCGTGGTGTGTATCGGCGTAGGATGCGGATCGGTTCGTGGTGTAGATTCGGCTTAATTGAGGTGTAGAGTCCGAAGTCCGGCGGTGCGTTGCTTCGTTGGGTGTTAAGATTGTGTGTGTTGAGATTTTTGGGTTGATGGTGAGGATTTTTCGGTGAATTTGGAGCGAATCTATTTTTTTAGTGATTTTTTTTAAAATGAATATGATCAATATTGAGTCATTATTGCATATTTATTTACATATCACACATTTTATAATGAATTTAATATTATTCATCATTTTTATATGCAATGTTTACTATTATACAATACAAAGCATTGTCGTGATGCATCGAAACTTCAATTAATGGCGAGGGCTTTTTGATGATGATATTTGGAGCGTATTTTTTAATGATTTTTTTTTTAAATGAATATGATCAATATTGAGTCATTATTGCATATTTATTTACATATCGCACATTTTATAATTAATTTATATTATTCATTATATTTATATGCAACGTTTACTACAATACAAAGCATTGTCATGATTCATCGAAAAGTCAAACATTTTTCTTAGTCACATAGACGAAAAATTGTGCAATCTGATTGTGAGAGAAAACTACAGGAAAGCAAAATTTTGATATGAAGCTTGATATTGTGATTCTTAACAATGTGAAAAGTTGGTATCGATAAGAGATTAGCTTGAAATTCAACGAAATAGGTTTTTCGTGAATATCTCATTAACTGTCACGTTTACAAAAAAATATTGGTCAACAAATTTGTAGCCTAGAAAATTTTCTACAAAAAATATATTGTAAAATTTATTCGTAAGAGTAACTGTTTTGGAGATAATTCGATTAACAGAATTAGTACTATTTTGTATGCAGCCCTCGGCGACTTACGTAAAGAGCTTAAAAATTCTAAGAAAACATTTTTAATTCGTAAACAAAAAGACTTATTAAAAAATAATTAATGCGATTATAAACCATTGGATACCTAGTTTATGTGGTATTATTATCAGCACTAAAATATCTACTTCATCCTTTCTTTCATCTTTATTCTCCAGACTACTTACCATGTAATGATATAAGGAAGGAAACTCTCGATGAATTTGAATATTAAAAACCATTGCCAAAATGGACTCACAATCAAACTAACAATAAGCGCATCTATGTACCAACAAACCACTCTTTGAGTTTTGTAACTACCAGAGTACAATCTGTAACTAAAATATAAATCAAATATACTCTCAACGCTATCTATGAATCGCACAACATATAGCTTAATTTCAAACCCATACTCCGATTTCGAAGCAGGAAATCATTCATGCACAACAAAATAAACTCAACACCCAAGGCTAAACATGACCGCACGTATACCACAGATCTATAGATCGATGATGATCGACACAAAACCGCTAATAGAAATCGCAATTAGACAAAAGACACGTACGCGTAATTCAGGTAGACGAAAGCGTAAATGAAACGTCGACAAGAATGCAGTATGCACAGTTCATAATCTCGAATGTCAACATTGAAACGTATGCAATGTACATGACCTATGTTCACATAGACTATTTTCTGCCATGTTGAATGTGGGTCGAAAAAAGATTGTTCTCGAAAATTTAATTGTCTATGTTTCTACGATTACAAAATTGTCGATGCGTGTTATAAACATGATACGAAGATGACTTGTATTGAATGTTATTTCAGATTTAGATATCGAATTTTTCTAAGCGTCTCTAACGGTTCTAGGAGCACAAAAACACTGTGTTGACACAACTTTGATATAATTAAAATAGAGAAAAAAAATCGTTATCGCTCCGACCAATGAGACAACTAAAATAATCTAATCAATTTACATTCTCAAACTCGTAATTTATAAATATAGATCGTTTAACGTTTCCTGAATTTATAAACACGCCTATTATGTATTATAGGACAAACACGGTCAAGAAAAACATGCGTGAAAACGTGCAATCTGCCTTGTGTGAAGATGCATATCTTATCTGCGCTATTTGTCTCTTAATCTCGAACTATTTGAATAGAGCACACAGTTTAGGGTAGCCTATTATAATATGTGTACTCTATTTATTTATTACGACTGGATATTAAGGTACTGAAAATATACACGGCGAAAACGAACAAACACGAACGTGTACCCAGTTTTATCAAATTTACAACAGGTGAATTGCACAATCAGAACCATTGGAGTGAATTTTCATATTAAATTTAAATTTAAACGGATTATAATATAAAAAAAATTAGAAATCGAAGTATAAAAGACAAGTTCCACTTTTCAATCGTGGTATCGAATTATTTCTCCATTATACATTAATTGTACAACATTATGTTCCAACCGGTCCGCGTGGGTAATAAAGCTGCAGAATGCTTCTCGTGCTGATATCGGCCTTCAGGTGATAACAGCACAAAAACCAAAGGACATCGACCTTAGTCGATTCATCTTTGTCTTGGACAAATATTTGCAACGAGCTGCAGTCCAAAATTAAGCTTGAATTAACACTCGGCTGCGACAGTAATGCGACTTGCAAAAATTTTATCATCGCCGAACGAGACGATGTAAAGTAGGGTAATTATTTTGATCGATTTTCAGTGTATTACAACTGAACAAACATAAATCAAAATCGATTCGAATTTTGCAATTATGGAACGAGTTTGTATGGACAATTTTGTTGGAAAAAAATTATACCAGCTATGCGTAATTTTGCTATTAAAATCAATACGTCAATACCAGTAATAAAACGGGCACACGTGTTTCAAATTCAGCCTTCCAATTTAATTTGTACGTTTAGTGTGTTTTCGAGTTGACAAAGAGCGTTTTTCGTACGAAGAAAAATTTCGAATTCATACCGCAGGATTGTATTATTCAAATTAATGGCGTCGTTTAATATTTATAGACGAAAATTAACGATCCTCTCGAATATAAATATGAATAAAAAATAGATATTGGAATTCATAAGATTACATTAGCATCGAGATAGTTGCGAGTTATTTTGATTTAATTACCAGTTTCCGGGAAACGTCAATTGTTGTTTTCATAGAAAAAATAATTGCGTAGGGCTCGTAATGAAAGGAGACGTACAAGATTATTTTGTTTACGTTCGAGTCTCGAATTAGTTAATGGACGTACCAATAATTGCCTTGGTAAATTTCGGTCCGCCACGAAAGCTCTCGTATAAATGATAATAGATTCGGATGAAATTGTCGTTCGTGAGTTGAGACAATTCCCTGTGTACGTCTCAAAACGACTAATGTAATGAGAACCTCGAAAGACAAACTCGTCTCGAAAGCAGCACTCGCTCAATATACGGTATTCGTTTTTTATATTAACATTTCGTATACATTTTCAAAATAAATAATCGATTATGAAAATCACACAATATTGCATTTTATGCAAATAACGATTTTGCATAATCCACTATTGCGATAATCTATTGCAATAGTAAGGTGACCATTCGTACTGGATTTACCAGGACAGTACTGTTTTTCCACCTGTCCTGGTGAGTCGCGAGATGTAACCAGTATACATATTTTAGACTAACGGTAGTACCCGGCGTTGCCCGGGTTTTTTGTTGTTTTTGTTTTCGTAAAATTGTTTGATTTGTCCCGGTGGGCAAATATATTTTATCGGTAGTGTATTTTCTTAAGGATATTAATCGAGGGAAGTTTTTTGAACGTGTAACAATTTTTTTTTTGTATAGGGGGAACATTTTTTTCTGAGCGTCCCGTTTTGAGTCCTGGAAAATATAGTCACCTTATGCAGAAACCTTCCTGGATGCGTAACTAACATATTTACAAAATTTCATCGTGATCGGAAAAGGACGCATACATCAGAACATACATACAGACAGATATACATTCATTTTTATTTATATAGATTTATACTTTGTTATTACAAATTCACTTTATACATTGGTAGAACATTGTCTTTGTTTATTTGAAACGAATGCACTTACCGAACATCTTTTTTCTTTGATAAAGTAATAAAACGCAATTAAAAATTGAAACATTTGTTTACTAATAACCATGTAACATATTTAAGCCAGTCTTGTGTGGAATTTTATAAACAAATTAAAAAAAGCGAACTATTATTAAAATCAACCCACTCACCTCAAAAATATAAAAAAAAACAAATTAAAATGTAGATTAGAGACACGAAAATTTATTTGTTATTTTATAGTATGTCCACGATTGCCTTATGATTTTAATAATTAAAAATACATGTATCTGCATATATTTTTCTTTAAATGTCCTGATTTTGAGTTTCGACAAAATGGTCACCTAAAATTCGACGTTTTTTTAAAATGTCAATTTTAATTACATACAAATTATCAAATTTTATTTCTATAACAAATATATAAATACGAAACCATAAAAAATGATTAACGATCGATTCCGCGGGAAAACAACGAACACATTCGAAAATAAACCATTCGCGAACGCCCACATGTCAAAACCGCGTTCGCGAACGCGCCGCACGTTCGCGAACTCCAAACCAGTTGTAAATATTGTTGCGGAATGTCAACAATGCCCAAGCGACATCGAATCTACCAAAACCCGAACCGACATCGAACGGGGGCGCCAAAAAGGGCGCAGCCCCACACGAAACACAGTACGCCTTACCGGGGGCCGAGTTCGCGGGCCTAGCTCTGCAGGCGCCACCCTCGATCTTCATGGCTCTTGCGGGGTTGCGAGGGCGCGTGGCAAGCCTTCGGGGGCGCAGGCCTTCTCGGCGGGGCTCCGCCCCTCGGAACCATCGGCTTCTGGTCGCCGCTCGCGCTCCGGCTCGGCCGCCGCTCGAATGATGCGATTGGTCGAGCCGGCCGTGACGTCACGCGGCTTGTTGCGCCCACGCGACCAGGGCGGCTCAACCGCATTCCTCGTGAGGTCTCTTTTTTTGTAGTGGTTGTTGAAGTGTGGTGCGGGGTGGGTGGGTTTGCGGGGTTTTTGATGTGTTGGCGGTTTAAGTTTTTTTGATGTTTGTTGCAAACATCAAAAAAACTCAAACCGCCAACATCGTTTGTATTGTGTGTACGGTTTTGCCAACTTAATAATTTATTACGCTAATGGTTACTTTTGCCAATTTTTATATTTTATTAGCGGCTTGTATCTGACGTTGCTCGGGACTGTGAAAATAAATTTTGTACCGAAAAAACTGAAATGCGAAACGATATTAAAAAACTAAATGCTTATTTAATTTCTCCAGATTTTAAAGCACATTCATGCCTTTAGTGAAGATTATTTTATCAGTTTTTGGAGTTTATTAGATAATACATACATAATACACCATTTGAGTTTTATATAGATAGATTATGGATATAACCGGTTTCTTAAAATAAAGAACTAACAGGCGATTTGAGAAAGTGAAATTTGTTTTTATGCAAATATACGGTTTTTTTCAGAAAATTATTCAACTTTCATAATGTCTATTGGATTGATATAGAAAATCTATGATAGTTCATCAAAAATTTATTTTTAAAATACTAGGCCCTTTGGGACCCTGATGTGAAAGCCTTCACCGCCTATAGGTAAACGTGCCACTGATTGAATTCATGTAATTACTATGATAGTTATTTATTAACTTGCGTTTCGGCAGTAACTGATAATGTTAAAAAAATCATCAGAAATGAAACCAATTTCTATATAAGAAATTAACGATCTTTTTTTGAAATCTCAATCTTTTATAATCGAAAATATTAATTATTCACTCATCGGTGATAATATTCGTGTTTCATTTATAATTTTATTGATTTGTTTTCATGAAATTATTTTTATATAGAAAAAGGTTATGAAGCACTGTTTTACTTCATTCTGCTCATGAACGTTTCTTTGCTACCAGTCTTTAAAGTATCGAAATATGGACGTAAACCTGAATTGCTTTCTTTTTATTTTTGAAATTAAAAATATAATTAATCCTTGAAAGTAAAGATTGATTTTTCAACATGTAAAAGTTGAGTCATATATTTGTCTATAGAGGGCTTTTTTCAAATAAGTTTTCAGTGAGACGAAAATCAGTAATCAAGCAAATCAATGATTTTTTTTTATCACATTCTTGAAAGATAAAAAAATAAGTTGTATGAAAGAAAATTAGAAATGTTAAAAATAATTATAAAAAAATTTATAAAACATTTAATAGGGATAGTTTTTAAATAAAATATGTTTTTCACATAAATATTATATTGAATACATTTGCAATAATCAATATACAAAAATGAAATTATCAATTATAAGATATTTGTGTAACTTCAGGTAAAATAAATTTTTTATTCTTACCCTTAAATGAAATGATCAAAAAAATAAGAAGGAATGGGTGCAATGAAACGCTTAGAAATCTAGGAGATAAAAGATCAAAGACATGTTGGACATCTTGGATAATTCACTCCTTTTTCTTTCATCCACATAATTTTTTTACGAATTATTTATTTTGAATAACCATCAATCTACATATTATCGCTGCACTCAGGACCGACACAGTCCAATTAATAGATGAACTTAAGCACATGTATAAAAATAATGATAAAATTAAAGGAACATAAATATATTGAGAACAGCGATGACTAAAATATGCAAAAATAGAAATTTTCAGAAAAGCTACTCACTGTAACGCTATACATATCCATTACAACAGTGACTATTCTAAAATGCTACACAATAATATCGAAGGCAAATTGGTCGAATGAGGATTTGTATTCAAGTGAACAAGCTAAAAATATACATATTACTTAACCTAATTTGTTACGCTGCACCATCCCGTTGATATTTTTTTTTTTAGCTAAATCAATTACCATAAAGCCAATTTTTATCACTTGTGTCATGATTATACAGTTGAAATTTATACTAAAACTTAGAATGAAATGGCACGATTTGGGTGCGAGAAATGACGAGAGGATATATGATAATTAATTATATTACAAACTAGATTAGTAATTCCAGTAGAGCACAATTCAGATATGAAGGAGCTTCACACGAGCAGTTTTGTGTTTGTGCGTGGCATCGCCTCTAGAAATAATATGACAAATAACTTTAGAATTCACTTTTATCAAAGTCCATCATCACATTCTTTTTGATACAAATTTTAAAATTCTTACATACATATAGAGAACCTAACTCTTACCAATTAAATTTTTTCAATACTTTTCGGTGAATAAAAATGAAAATTAACTTAATTTGCCTATATTCTTAAATTCTCGTTCATAAGAAGGCATTTTCACGCTTAATATCAATCACAAAAGAAAGTTTATAATAACCATATTCACAATAACATTTTTTCCATCATATTGTATATATATGGTTATATTTCTATAATAAAATATCAATTTAGCAATATTAATAATAACTCATGCAGAACATGTATCTGCACACAAAGCAATCGCAATTCTTTAACAACTAGTACAATAGCTTATACTGCTGCTACTAAAACAACACATTTGTCAGGCGATACAGAAAATAAGTGAAACGTCACACTTTCGAATGATGGGGAAATTAAAACATCAAGAATTTCAATTGACTTTTCCGGATAGGAAATGCCTTAAACAGAATAAATTGAAAATTACACAATTAGACTAGTATTATCGTTGATAAAATTAAACTTGTACAATGTTATTATTATAAGTTATAAAAATTATTGGATAAAATTATATTCCTTTCGGAGTATTTTAACGATCATTAACTGGGGGGTTCCACATCCCGCCATACTGATTTGTTTTTTAAATATTGAGGGATAATAAGTGAAGTTTTATATGTAATCTCATAATGCTGCAATAAATGAATGCAATCATTAACAGCTTTGGTATCAAATAAGGGCAGAGACACTTTAAGAGTAAATATGAAGCCTGACAGCATCTAGTGCCTGTAAGTGAGGCAAAGGTTGTGGAAATTTAGCCAGACGAGGCAGTCACAGCTTCTTCCCCATTTTGTTCAGCTAAAGCTGCTTTATTTTGTCTCACCATCTCAGCGCGACGCTCCTGCAACATAATCATTAAATAAGCTACTAAAACTAAATACAAAAATCACTACAACTGAACTCTCAGGAAAATCTATTTGATAATACTTTATAACACAGACTATTTTTTTCCTTTATAAAAAAGGTTATTTACAAATAACATTATATTACTTTATGAATTAAATAATTTTATAATTCTACTGCCTTATAATTGAAATTATATACATAATTTAGATTTCAAAGGAATTTCAGTATATAAAGTTAATATAATAAGTATATAAAATAGTTAGTCGGCATTATAAAAGAACAACAAAAAGTTATGAATATTAGCATAACAACAATCGATCAAGAATACATATTGACAATGTACAAATATACACATGAAATATGGTTAGTAAAAAGTACATACATATTTATATAACACCATTTCAGAACAGTGAAAAAATCCATGTGAATGAATGATTTATGATATTCAAAATCATGCTACATAAAACCTACGTACGAAAATTCAGTTGCATAGTGATATTGATTGATATGAATTTAAAAGATACATTACTTGTTTTTTGATATTTTCAATTTTTTTTTTAATTTCTTTTTCACGATTTTGTTCGGCGATAGTCAATTTGGTTTCCACCTCTTTAGATAATTCGGTGTTTTTATTTGTTACCAACTGTGCAGCTAAATTTCTTACTTCTGCTGTCTTAACAGTATTCTAATGGTTGTGAAAAAAATGTACATGAAAACAAAAACATATGAGTAAACATGCGCAGTAAAACAATAAAATAATGAATGATGTGTGTTTTTGTAAATTTCATGATAAACATACATGCCATTAGCACACTGACTGAACTATGATTTTTTTTAAATGTTAAAATCGATTAAATAACGTAACAAAAAATTCTAGCATAGTAATTGGTTAGTAAATAAAACAAGAACAATATTAAGCTACACATATAACAGTCTAAAAATGCACATTAAGAACTTACTGACAAAACTATCAAAACGAACAATAGAACCATCTAGTATCATTTGTGCACAAATTTCATTAACAAATCGGACTATAAATGCAAAATATTTTCAGTATATATTATGTAACTTGTCAAATTTAAATTATGAAGTAATGTAAAATTATACATAGCTATATTTTAAAAAACTAATACAATCATACAAAAATTGCAAAAATCGAAGCGGAGTAGAAGAATTGGTAATTTTGTAAAAATAATTTTAACTGTTGAAGTGTGGTTTATATTGTGAAATACTTACATAGTTACGTAATTTTTCCTTCTGTTCAAGTTCCAATTGAGCTCGACGTGAGGAAGCTTGTTCTAGTTTTTCCTGTATGGCCAATTCGAGTAGTTGGAATTTTTCAGCATTGCTTGTGCGTACTTTTTGGACTTGCTCCTCCTTTCATGTTATTTCCAAATGTTAAAAAAGTGTACATAATATGTGGACCAACATGTTCAGAATTAAGTGCAACAAAACCTTGTGGAGTATTGATCGAAAAATGTGCTCTATATATTGCACATCTAATATGATTTAAGAATTACATTACACACATTACAGTACATTACACATGAATTTTGTTACAATTAATGATGAACATGTTAGTGCTTGAAAATGTATAAAATGATTTTTTGAAAATTTAAAAAATTGTATATGTATCAAGAATATAATTATCTATTAATGATATGATAATAAATTTGTACAAGTTTGGAAGACATAATTTTTAAAACATGTACACTAAAAAATTTTGATAATGATAAAATTCTACTTGATACACATAAATTGTATAAAATAGAGATGAAGATGAGGTTTAGTAAATAATAAAAAAGGCAAACAGTTATCAGAATGCTTGTGGTAAACAGTGCAGAAAAAAACAGTTTTTTTTCACTAACACACTAAACGAATTTAGCCTATTTACAGAAAAATTATCCTGTACATCTGACATTCAACATTAACTCAACACATGAGTGAGCTCTATTCGAATGGACATAAAATAAAAAAATACTAAAATATGAAACCGAAAGATTATACTAACATGTTCCTTTAGTCTATCTAACATTTTTTTAAGATTCTCATCCCTTTGAGCTGCAGCAGTGCTCATTTTACCCTCAATCGCTTTCCACACTTCACCAGTCTGCTGTTCGATTGTCAACCTGAAACGATTTTACAAATTGAAATTAATACCAAGATTGAAAAGAATTATCGATTAATCAAAAAAATGATTAAAATTTATTTTGATATTATTACCGAATGTAAAATAAAATGAATCAAAGTCTAAATTACCTAGTTTTTTCAACACCTTCCAGATGATCCTTGACTTTAGCACGCAAATCACTGATATACGCTTCCCGCTTGCCGACGTGAATTTCCATCTTGGCGTCCAGCGCTTCCTTGGTTGTAGTGATGAAATTGTTGGTTTGTTCGTCCTTTTTACGGGACGCTTCTTCGATCTTTGCCATCTTGGTAGCGAGAGTGGCCATCTTGGCCGCTTCCAAATTCTAATAAATGAAAAAAATCGATCATATGATGGAACCATTGAATAATTGAGAGTATCCGCCGAATAATCACCAATCTCCTTTCTTCCGCCGCCTTCAGCTTTTCTTCGATTTCTTCAACAGATGGAGTCTTGCTTCCGGGCGAAATAGGCCTTTTGGGTACGATAGGCGAGCTCACCGGCTCAGCCAGGATCACCTCGTAGGCGAGACCGCCTTTCGACATCTCCTGGCATCGTATTTCAGTAGCTGAAACCGTCAACCCACCACGTAAATCAATAACGAAAACGTGTAATGTATGCACGAAACGCGACAGTTCCATTTCAGTATACGCACGAAAGAAAAACGGCGGCACACAGAATTATCATACCGAGCGACCTCGTCTCCATCATTTATCGAATGACTGGCGATAAAGCGAAATCAATATACACAAAGATTCGACAGACACGAGGGGGTGGTAGGGCATGATATTCGCAGACAGTTGCGAGTTCGGCGTTTGCCAGGTCCGCGAAACGGGCACAGCTTCTCCGCAGTGCCATGGGAAGGATACGGTGGTGGTATGGGGTGGTTCGAGGAACGATGGTGTGTACAAATGAGGGCACATCGAAGGCGCCAGTAAGGCTGCGACGTCGGCCGACGCCCCGGTGACGTCACGGGAATGACCGTAGTAATTGGACGCATCGCAGAAGTGAAAAATTGTGGAAAAATCATCGAGTACGTCGTTAAAAAGTAATAACGTTTGATGATGACGGATGGGGAAAAGTGTTTTTCCGATATTTTGCGTACCGGAAAATCGACATAACAGCGACACGCGAGCGTTGTATGAAAAACGGAGGTCGATTTCTGTTTTTTTCATTACTATTTTTTTTTTTTTTTTTTGAATAAGCCATTTGACTAATGGATTCTTTTTAGTAGAGTCGAATTTTGAAACATGAAATTCTGTGTTGAACAATGAGTTCGTGAACGTAGTGCATTGCGGATATATACCTACTACCAGTGAAAGAAGTGGGTTACGCTTTAAAATGAAATAGTGCGATCGTAAAAAGCTGTCTAAAATTAAAACACTGCGGTGAAAAGTTGAAAAGCACACATCGAACGCTAATGGATAGACTAAAGCGTTATTACAGACGGAAATAATCCTAGATTACATCACAGGAACAAAACAAGATTTCGTACGATCATCGTCAAAGCCTCAAGACGAGCGCTCGTAACAGAATCTTATTGTATTCCACCCTCGTACTGTAATCCTCTTATTGGTTAGACGCTGTCACCGCAATGAAATTTGATCACTGGCAACATAATCTTACGACACGACAAGTAATGCATACTACACACACGAGGACATCTTTTCCGAAAAGCAACAAATCAAACAGTTGACTTTTCCGAGCCGTCAAATTTATAATTCAGTGATATTTCGAAGACGATTTTCGCATTTGCAAAGGGCAAACAAAGATCAAGACGATAAATTCTCACGCATGAATTAGACTACAATAGTCGGAACTTGTAGAATAACCGCGAACATTCGCCGGCATTCAAAATTTAACGAAAATCCTCGAGCATGTGTTTTCCCGTTCCTCCCGCTTTTCCGGGGTTTTCCCGGCTCGGATTTTCACGGTCGTGAACCGTACGGATGTCAAGGTTAATTATACGATGCGATAATTTTAACAGCGTCAGTTAACTCATGGCGTGGAATTGAGGTGCGGTCAAGTGTTAAGCCGAAGCTCGCTCGCTCGCTCTTTCGTTGTCTCGTCTGGTTTCATTCATTGTGTCGTATTTCGGTGTGTGTGTTCATTCATTAGAGATTATATATGCATAATTTAGAGGGTGGCCCGAGTCTAATTATGATAAATATTCATACGCGCGTACAACCCGCATAATATCGAGGGAATATTACGCCCGAGTGCTTTGATAACGCTCGATTCTATTAAATTGAACGTTTTCAGCCATTAGGCTCGTGTAGCTGATTATATGTTAGGGTTTTAACGACCGGTTAGGCGCATTTGGTTTATGTTCGTATTAAAATATTATATTTACGTACGGTGAATAATGTATGAAAAGTTTACGGTTATAAATGGCTATTTGATATACGTGAATTGAGTTTTCTAATTTTACTTCTTCGGATAGGTGCGGACGAATATAGTTTGTATCTAACAACTAATTCGGTAAACTCAGCCAAAGTTTGTAATATGGAGGCATTCGAAGGCACATAAAGTAAAGTTACTTTTTTACGATGACATGGGTGGAAGCACTAGCCATAATTATTTTATTATTATAGTTAGATAATTATACTTTGATACACGCAATATATAATAAAAAAAATCGTACTTTAGATATTGTGTGTCAAGGAAAAAATGTTATAAAATTCAATCGAATATGAATAATGTGTATCCGGTCATGATACTTGAATAAATCACGAGCATTTAGCTATAAAATAATTTTATGCAAACGCAAACATCCGATTCATACAATATAGATTTTTTTTCGATTCCTAAACCAATTGTGCAACGAACTGAAATTCGCAACGGAAAAAAACCTCTCACATTACATTCGCAAAAACTTCCATTCCATCTCAACAAACACATCAAACCCGAAAAGCAAGCACATCAATCAAAAAAACGCAATCCAATACTCACTGATGAATTTGACTTTCTTCGGCTGTTTCGTGCGCGGCTTGTTGCCGCCCACCTTCTGCTTCTTGAACGGCGCCGCCCTTCGGTTGGCTACCAAAAAACAAAAACGATCGCATTCCAACATCAACGAACCCAAACACGAAATTCGAACCCATCGCGTCGCCTTCGCGAAACACCACCCCACGGGGAAAACTGCACCGCGGATGACTCACCGCAGGTTTTTCCTGACCGAGGACAAAGAGGTGACACACCGGGGTCCTGGCGAATCGATACGAGCGGCCAGGTGAGGACGTGCGTGTCCCTCGCCAGACTTCTGGCCGCCAAAACGGGGTTACTTTGCCCCGGAGGGCCCTCGGGGGCGCGGGGGGCGGCGTAGGGCGCCGCCCTCCGTTGCACATGCGGATTGCGGTGTCACATCGATTCCGGCACAGTTGCCAATGGCCGTGGATTATCGGGGGCGAGATCGAATCGGCGGCGCGTGTTGGTGAAAAAATATCGGGGATCGATCGGGATGTGGAAAATTTTCGCCGGTGCGAATGCCGGCGTTTTCCATGTACGTGTTTTTCGTTTCGGATATTGGTTATGATTTTTTTTAGATGAAAATATGAATTTGTATAATTTTTTCAATGAACGATTGATTTTTTTCTAATATAAAAATAAATTTCATCAATTTTATGATTCTATTTCTACATGAGTTTCACTACTAAAAATAGAAACATTTCACATAGTTGGCAATTTCCTCATTGTTAATTCCGCTTATCTACAATACAAAGTTTAACTTCACCCTCTACTTAGACTCTAAAATGCGTAGTGAGGGAGTTAGCAAAAGCCCAACACGCCAATTCAAGAGACGTTAAACTAAAAGTTACACAAAACTCGTGCCACAATTAACTCGCCGACTCAAAAGACTTAAAACGAAACCTATCCAAACAAAAATCTAAACCGATCAATCAACCCAATAAAATTCGGAACACATAACGATTTCCACGAAAAAACCCCGACCATTACACAAAAAAAAATTCATTAATATTTCACGCATGCCACATTACACACATAGCGTGTCGCGCGACATCACCCATTTTCCCCCAACCCGGAAAACCTTGAAAGGCGCGACGCCCAGACGACGTACAAGAGTGGTAAATTTCGCAAAGACGACCCAACGGGAGGGTGTCCCCCTCGCAGACGCTGTTGCTACGCGCCGGCAAAACACCGCAACCTTAACGTGACATAATACGCGTACCTGCGGGCAGAATGGGCGCCCTGCACGTGTGGCAGAAGCACTGCAGCACCGAGTCCCTGACGAGTCCTATGAGCATGGTGGTTGGCGTCTGGAGGGTATCCTTCGAGAGGGCAGTGTTGGGATGGTGATGACGTCGCCAAGTGCCTTTGCCGGTGTCCGGCGTGGCACTGTGAGGGCGCCGCGTCGGGCCTTCGGGGGGCGGCGCCGTCGCGACGCCTGCGCCCCGCATGGGGGTCGATACGAGACGAGACTGCACACATATAAAACTACGGTATAGGCTAGGGGTGGTCTCGAAACAGAACGAGGCAACCGCTTCCGTCTGGGTGGGAGAAGGCGGGTTGTGCGCTTCTGGAGGAGGGACGGTTCGTTTCCGTCTTGGTTGCGGGATGAGGAAACCGCAGGTGTGGATCTACGTGCGGTCGGGTGTTTGAGGATTGTTGTTGGGCGTCGGAAAATTTGGATTACGGTGGAATTAATGAAATTTTGAATTTATTTTGAAATGTATTTTGTATTTGTATTTAAAAAATAAAATTTTGGTTTAGTTCTATATAAAAATCTTTTGATATGTATAACGAATTTCGAAATAGCAGGCACTCGTTTTCACACTGTTCTCTTTATTGTCTTATCCCTCATTTCGTACGTGACAACCGAGATTTTCATCAAAGTCACAAAAATAAGAAAATTTTAAAACCACAAAATTCTCACAAAATCTAATAAAATATTCACGATACGTATAAATTCGAAAACTTTCCCACCATTTCACATCTAAAAAAAATGCTTTTACCTAAATTTGAGCGGGGACCACAAACGCAGAAGACTCGCATAACAACCGCTCAACCTTCCCTCCAGCTTTTCCGAATAAATACGACTGAATCATTCATCGAACCCCGCGCCCCTTAATTAACCCAAGATTCGGCTCTCGAACTACGTCGTTACGCCAAATCGGAAAACAGACCACCAACACTTTTCCGACACCGCAAAACAAACAGCGATTAGGACGCTTCGGGCACCACACGGTTTTCCATCCCACGGCCGGGTTAATGGTTATTGGGGATTACTTTCGACGTATCTGACGCATCGGAGGGTTATTTTTATATTTTAATATAATGTAAAAACCGGCGTCGCGGTACATATGAATAACGGCGGCAATTATAAGGGTCGGGGCGCCTCGATGGCTGGCGCCGTCGGCTTTTGATATTCGTAATATCCCAGGGCGCAGGTGGTGCGAAACACGCGAGCCTATGTAGTGCTACGAAAAATTTAAAATCTGAAACAATATGAAAAACGCATACGATTAATCATCCGCTAATGGCGACAAAGTGAAATTCACGCTGAAGTAAACAGAAGCACCGAAACGCACTCGGTTTCTTTTGTTCGCGGGCGATCAATCAAGTTCAAGAAATTCGGAAAAGCTTTTGTATTATAAAATGTTGGAAAATCTATTTTTATGTGGCACATAGGCTCGCCAGGAACGGAATCAGAATGAAATGCAATTAAAAACGTCTGCGATATATACGAGAGTTCGCCCCGGGGGTGATATTGCAACGGACAGTGCGTCGATTTTGCAAGTTTTATAAGTGCGACATTGATTTTTTTCCGATGCGGATTGTACCGTAACATTGAACGGGTCGATAATGTTGAACGTATGCACGGTAAAGAAAACGCGAAACCATAAAAAAGTGACGACTACTACGGATCGACCACCGTTCGCCTTTTGTTATCGTTTGGGTGTCAAGGTGTCGTAAGAAGAATGGAGGAATTGATACATATCGATGGCGTTTTATTTAGGTCGTAACTCCACCGCTCGAAAAACGTGAACTTGGTTTACTTTGATCAATATGTGCGACTTCGATTTCGGTACAGTCGCAAAATGTTTTCAAATATTCAAAAAGACGTCAGAGTCCATGAAATTTGATCCCAATAATTCAATCTACTCTTTCATTATCAAATGAGATAATCACAGTGGCGGATTTACCTGAAGGCGGTGAAGGTTCTCGCTCCAGGCCCTTTGATTAGAAAGGTCCTCTACCATTAAAAACATAAAATTGTGATAAATTATTATAGGTTTTTTTATTATCAATCCAATAGACGTCATGAAATTTGAATAAATTTTCGAAGAAAAAAGATGATTGTTTACACAAAAAACAGTTATATTTTCTAAAATAGTCCATTCGTCCATTATTTTATGAAACCGACCATCAATAATAAACGATAAAATATTCACTTACGGCGCTACTTTTTTTCCAATTTTAATGATTTGTATGTAATATGGGGGGAGGAGGAGTTTGAAACCCAACTCTATATATTTATATACGTAATGATCCCCCAAATTTTTTTAACGCCTCAAAGGTAAAAAAAGTAAATCTGCCATTACATAATCATATATCGACAATAGTTCAATTAGAACATTGACTAAAAATCAAAATAAAATTTTCAAAAATATAATTATTTTAATAAAAATAAAACAGATACGATGCACAGTTCTCAGATTTAGATATGAATTGGTCGCACAGCAGTAGATACAGTCTACGACCATCCGAGCACAATTCGAGCAGTACACAAACACGTTGTACTTGCGCACGTACCCCGTGCATAAAGCACAAAGTTTCCATGAAATATTAACTAATGAGAAGTTACGACGAGTGCGTGTACTCGCAGGTACGTAATACGTACAGAGACCCCGTATTGTGTGCAAAAGCGCGCAAATCCGGCTAAATTCAATTTGAACTCGCGCATAAATAAGGCTCCTGCTTGAATTAAACGAGAGCGCGAGGAAAATAGAACGTTTGCGTTACTGTAGTGTTGAAAACTTAAATGAAATCGCACGCGTTCTTATTCGTACATGCGTGAATAATATATGGAATAGAAATATAATGAACGGGGTTATACTCGTTTGCCAAAAGTTTGCGAGAATTTCAAAGCATTCTTATTTCGCACGACGTACTAGCTGGCGCCTGTTACCGCTTCTCGAAATACAAAAGCAAATTCTGCTTAAGTGTTAAAGCGATTAAATAATTCGGTGCAAATAAAAAAATTATAAATGATTCAATTATTAAATTTTAGCGAAATTCTAGGCGAACATAATGTGCGTTTAGCATGTAAGGACCGTATAATGATCGGTATTGAGCGAAGTTCGAGTTTCTAAAAAAGGGGCGCAAATTTATAAAGGAAACATTCGATATACCCTTTTAACCCTCGTGTCTCGATAGAGCGATCGTGTATCTTACAAAATTCACGATTTCGAGTAAATATTTAAAATGCGACATTGTATCTTTTCCCCCGGCAATATTGCATCACGTATGCGATACTTTCAACACATCCGCCGAAAAGTTACACGTTCAATTGAACCGTCGGCTTTCGACGAGCGAATTCGTAACGTAAATCAGACGCGAGAAACGCAAAACAGTATGTTTATAAGGACCGCATTGCGCATGTATAAAAAAAATGTTTTAGTATGTAAGTGGCGAGCAGCGAAAAATTCAATACACAGGCCACGAAAGTTCCGTTTCATCCGCGTTGTTCCGAGTTAATTTTGTTTAGCCTTCGAGGACGCGTCCTACCACTTTGCCCTCTCGTCAAAAAACATCTCTTTTTACGGCCTTCTTTCCCGCTTTTCTCGCCGAGGCTCATTTGGGCTCTTGTTTTCTCGTCGAGGCGAAAAATGATAAAAAAAAAAAACAACACACTACGTGGAAAATTATTAGTTTTTCCAGTTAGATCAAAAAAATATATACACCGAGACGGCGAAACAACTGGCGTTATAAAATAAAAACCGTTAACTTTTATAAAGGTGACGTCTTTGCGACGCCGAGTTTTCAGCGGTTAAAAGCCGTAAGCTCCGCCGTAATAAATAAAAGTTTCAGCGGTGCCGCAGTAAAAGCGAGAAAGTGCTTCGCATATGGCCAAACGTGGCGAGATCGTATCGAAATTGTCATTAGAAATTTATACATATCGAGACACTTTTTCTAATCTCGTTTTCGTAGGAGCGACAAAATGAGATAGGCGTGCGAAACGAAAGCGAAAAATCACCAACACACGAGAGCGAAAAGCGCAAACACGCTCACAAGAATTCTTTTACATTATACAAAAAGTGAAATTAAAATTTCAAACGCAGAATTTACCAACAACAGAGCCGGCTTCGTTTTCATCAGAATCGCCCGCTTTTACAATCCATAAAAACAAACCTTCGGGGGGTTTAAAAATAAGGTCGAAGCAGCTTTGCGGCCGCATATTTCAATTGCGGATCAACAAAAGCTCCATTTTTCACGGATAATCATCGCTAATGATGCAGGTGGGAGAAAATACGGTCCGACATAAATTTCCGAAGCCGAAAAGCGAACGTTAATGCGCCCTTTTGCGTGTCGGGTCGTTCGCAGCCACGCACTTTCGGAGGTAACGTCGTTAGGGACCCCGGGTGGATGGGCCGCAAAAATTTCATTACTTTTCTTTCGCTGTTTAATAGTGAGAGGTGTTTTTTTTTTGTTTGTCGTTTTTCCGGATCGGAGTGTTGAATTTTTTTGGTTTTCGGTGTGAATTTGTTGGTGTGATGAATGTCATGGGCGTCGGTGAGGGATGTTCAGGTCGATATGGAGTGCAGTTGCACGTGTCAATGTGCGCTACGGCAACGTGCACGAACGAGTTTCCTCAATCCGTTGCGATATAAATAACGTAATTTCCGTTTTGTAAAATTATAATTAAGTGAATAATTAAATTGAGAGTGTGTAATTGAAATTATAATTTTCGTTTAAATATTTTTAACAAATAAATTTTAATGATGCAATCGAAAAAATAACGGACTTGATAAAACGAGTCATTCTCTGCGAATAAAAAATGAACTGACCCGTAGTTCGTTGCACAACAAACAAATTAATAAAAAAATATATTTACTGAATGATTTAATCGTGAAAAAAACGAAGTCGTTATATCACCAACACGCTCGAGTGATAATGACTCAATTTAAACATTCATTACCATTCTAGATACATTTCAACGGTTATTTAATCTTAACACACAAATCTATAAATTTTCATGTGTGTATATTTTACGCGTCGTTTGCGAATAATGTACAGTAGAATAGTGATTTTTTTTACATTTTTCCACCAAGATTTGAACTTTTTCCTATTCATTATCATCGTTTCCACCCCCTTTCCTATTCATGATATTGGAGGTGTCAGTGATTAGGTTGGGTTTGATTTTTTATTTTATTTTATGCTCTTATTATTATTTACTAGAGATATGTGAGTTGGAAAATAAGGCGATAAAAAAGTTTAATTTAAAGACAATAAAAACGTTTATTTTTTGAAAAACATCAACAAAGCACCTCTTCACTATATGTATATAATTCGCATACGATATAAAACTTTTTGTATTATACGCGAATATAGCAATTTCACAAACGATATGTTACAGTTACAAGATAAAATTTTAAACTTTGATTAAAAAATTACGCAAAAATCGAATAAAACTTCAACAGTACCGTCTATTATAAAACCACCGATTTTCCCATCATCATACTACTTAATTCCCATAACACAAACAAACCAACCAACCCTTCAATTTCCACAAATTTCCATACTCATTTTCAAAAAAAAAAAAAACCACAAGAACAACATCGATTACGCAACATCCGAATCGATCAAACCACACCACAATTTAACCCGAAACCCCCCGATTCTTCAGCCACACAAAACCACCAATCACCACAGTTTGAGAACCGCTCTCGCCAGCCGAGCAAATGGTCCATGCGCAATGGCAGCGGCAAAACAAGACCCGGTGCAACGGCCGACCGGCACGGTCACGGCCGCCACTGCACACGTACATGCGAGGGACTTTATTACATATGCATTTCGCCGCGCACCCGTCCGTGTCCTGTCCACTATCGTTCGCCTATGAATTATGGGTGAACGCGGAGGGGTGTGCAATACAATCGATCGATTCGATGTTGCCGAATTGGCGATTGTCGGGAGGGTGGTGTGGGGTGGATGGGAGGGTGGTGGTGGTTGTTTGAGGACTTGGAGTGTGTGATGATAGTTTTGGTATTGTGTGTTTGAAAGGGGGTCGTCGAGCACACAAAGCGCCTAAATCACGATGCTAATGCGGCGCTTGAACTTTCCCCTAAATTGGGTCAAGATACGGAACCATGAGGGTTTTAGGGCACGAAGGCAACAGGTGATAGGTATGCCCAAAGTGAACGCAATTTGACTGAATGAACCTTTTCAACGATGTCGTTTGTAGTGGGGTAATTTTCAGTCTGAACGACCACAAAAGAAAATATGATTAATGTGCAACTATACAACTGATATTAAAACATGTTAAGAGATAACGTTTGCAATTTTATGTTTAGATTTTTAAAAATTAGAATATTTACGTTCAAGATATGTGCATTGACCGAGATAATAATGTTTAAAAATACCCATCACAATGAATAAAATTGGTATGAGAAGGCGCACATCACGTTTTGCACAAAGCGATGAATAATGCAGCACAAACAAAGACATTATTATCATTATTCGTCAAAGAAATTTGAATGCGACGTTTTACATTCAACCAACGGAACCTTCTTATTTGACCAAATAAAGATCTTTTACATCATTACAAATTGAAGACAATACGTCTGTCACATAAAGACACAAGGTACACCCTGCCATCTCCAAAATCTTCAAAAACCGAAATGGAACTGTCCGAATCGTGAAAAAAAAAAACAAAAAAACTCACATTTGTTGTCTTGAACTTCAGCCATTGCAGATAATTGACGTCAACGATTACCTTCCAGAAACAGACTGGCGATCGGCTAGCGAAGCAGCACAAGAACCTGCAACAATAACGGTTGAACGTTGAATGGCACGTGCTCTGAGGAGGCTTCGTGGTCTTATGTGGACGGATTGCACTTGCGGAGGTGGTGCATCTGCCCCACCTGCAGTGCAGAGGTCCAGAGGTTTTGGCAGCAGCCTTCTGTCGAGTGCTTCGAACGACACTGGAGCGAGCTGGTCGCTCATCAGGGTGGTTCTGAGCAAGGTGTGCCCCAAAGTGGGCGGACCAGTGGCCAAACCCTTTTTTGAATAATTTATATCGATTTTTTTTGTATTTAATTGTTGCTGCGGTAATTGAGGGCGAGCACACACCTACGTACTGTCGGGAGAGTTGAATTTTTTAATGCTTTCAGCTTTGCGTGACGAGCTTATTGCCAAGCCGATTGTTTTTGTATGTGTTGAGCGGTAGGTTTAATGCGAATGTGTATTACGTAAAACTAGTTTTATATAGAAGAGTTTTTCGATATCGCTTTCGAAAGGGCATGGGTTAAATTCAACGACCCCTTCATAAAATAAACGGAACACTAATTAAACATTCCTTCGTTTAAATATTAAATGGTCATCCATACACACAGTTCAAAATATTAAATTCCAACGTGCATGTCGGTATCGAATAAAAAAACAAAATAAATTTATCACAAAAAAAAAAACAGAACGATCAGATAAAATTGTACATAAATGAAATCGTTGAAATCCAAATGTAGGTTGTTGAGAAAATATTGATATAACCATTCATTGAGCAGTCTTAACCATAAAAGGGCACGAAATTTCTCCGACAGATTAATCTGAACAACTCGCCGCTACAGCCATCGGACAACTCACAAATCCTTCGACAAAGAGAATCGGAAAATAGCCCCAGCACATGAATGATTCACGCGCATCTCGATTTAAATCGACACAAAGGATTCCCAGCAACCGTCAAACGATGAAGAGCGCATACGAAATGCGACGAGACCACCGTCTTCCCCATTACTCACTCCCGAGGACCATCTAGAACGCCTTTGTGCATTTCGCGTGTTCTTAGACGAATGAAAAAGTGGCTCACGGCTGAAACCTTAGCGTGCCGCCAAAGGCGATAACCCAAATAATTTTTCGTCGGCGGATATGTCGTGGTGTGGTGCAATTTCGACTTTGGATTGTTCGGGTGCAATGTGGGTGTCGCACAAATCGAGAGCCGAGGCCCGTTAAACGAAAGCGGCTAAAAACAAAAAGAGAGGCGAAATGCACTCAACGAAAGGCAAAGGAGAAGTGTGGGCGTCGAGCCAGGGGTTTTTTTTGTGACGATGTCCTGCAGACGATACGAGGGTTGCGATGAATGTTTTTTTTTTTTGGTCGGCGATTAGTTTCAAACAGTAGCCAAAATTCAGATTTGTCTGAGAGCGTAAAATATAATCTGAAATATTGATCTGGTTAGTTTCATAGAAAAATTTTGAATATAGAGAGAATTTTTTTATATGATGAATATGAGTGTAACGACTAGACTGCATTTTATATTTAAAAAAACCGTTAACGGATTTAGCCATGTCGAAAACATCGATTTTCATCATTATTTATTGTTGGCGCAATCGAAAGATGGATGTGATTGCGAGTCGTTGACCTGAAATCGTTTGGTATGGTATGATTTCAGTATTCAGCTTCTCGAGAATTATTTTTACATTATCGCACAATAAAAAGAACGAGAAAATTTAAAAAAGAATCAATGCACACAAAGAAGTATAAAGAGAAGTATTTTAAGAATTACCAGAAGGTGGAAAAAAGGAGCTCGTGAGTAAAAAGTATGACAAAAGTGACGGACATTGTAGTCCAGACAGTGAATTGAACATGGTACGAGATGTGTGGACAGAATGTAAACACATGAAGTAGTTGAATAGTACCCAAGACTAAGAAAAGTTATATAGACGATGATGGATGAAAAAAAAACGTCGGGAGTGAATCGGATGAGAGTGCTTCAAAATGGAAGACAAGTCTTCATCAAGCAATCAACGGCGAATAACTGCAAACGACGATGAAAAAAACCAAGAAATTCTCCTCGTTATTATAAATAAGATCTCACATTACATCAAATCAACTATTGTACAACAACAAGCAACCCAGACACCGCAACATTTCAGTATCCAGATACAATCTATCAGATCGACACCGCCAACTAATTCCAACTAAACGGCACGTGAGAGAATCACAGCACAACACAAATCCGACTGTATAACACTTGTGAGACGTATCGTGAAAATCGGCACAAAGAAACAAAATCACTTCTGAACATTCCCCCGAAGACAAATCGAGCCGAACAACGAATCCGCAACGTTCCGAATTCGATTAAATTCGAACCGACTGCATCTGCAGTACGTGTGATGATGCACTTTCCACACACATTACGAAGTCTGGCCGTGTTGCGTTCAAATGTGATAAAATCGTTCCGGATGCTGTGCGTCCTTCTCGTTAGTCAAAACGTAAGCTCACATGAAATGCATTTAATGTGTCCCCGTGTGTGTGAGTGTGTAGCATTCAATGCACTCGGCGAACGTGCACATGCAGTCGTTCCCCCACGTAGATAATTCGAAGTGTTTACTTTCTAGATAATTGTAATAGCAGCTGAGTAAATTTAGATATCGAATGGAAAAAAAATATTGAAAACAATAGATGCGTTGGTGAATTTCACAATAAGGTCAACATAAAGTTGATCAGTTTCTATCTTGGGGGATAGCAATTTTATTACGGTCGAACCCAATTGCTATGCAATAAAAATACACTCGCCTACGTAGTGTCAGGTAATACGCTTTGGTGGTTTGAGGATAAATTCTATGAAAAAATTATACAATATGTACGTAGATGATTCGTCCTCGTGACTTATTTTGAGAACGTCCGTTAAAAAAAAGTGAAAGTATGAGAGCTGCTAAAATAATAATGTATAGACCCGTATGTAGCGGATTCAAATCTCCAGAGACAAGAATAAAATGTCTGACTTCCATGAAAATAAAGTCCCAGACAGTCAGTCAAATCTGTATTATTATTCAGACTTCATATTCTCAAATCTCGCAATTCGCATAAAAAAAAGTTTAGTAGACTATGAAAAATTCATATTGAACATTCACAATGACATCCAAAAAAATTTATTCTGATATTATTTTTATATAAGGTAATGCACCAGTGATTGACCGTGTATCAGTAATTGACCACTTCTCAGAAAAACCTAAAAATTAAGGTTTTTAAAGACGACAATCTTTCAGAAAGGGTGCAATAAATTAGCCATTTACTACATCCTACAAATCGCACCCTTTCCGAAAGATTATCGTCTTTAAAAACCTCAATATTTACATTTTTCTTAGAAGTGGTCAACCATTAGTGTCATTACCTTATACAATTTAAAATTGTATGATTTAACCGTAAAACATACCGAATTCGAATCAAGCACAATAAACAAGCCAGTTATCAAAGCGAATGCATTCTCGGCACGAATCCGTTGTACGGATGCGACAATTTATATGTGCCTGCCGAAACTCGTTATGCAATTTACCCGTTTTTGGCTAAGGTCAATACACTGTTTAATTAAACGGCCCGCAAAAACAATACAGATCCAATCAGCGAGGAAGCGTAAACTCCTCGAAAAAAAAAAATATACATATAAAAAAAATTGAAGAGTATCGTGCGGAAACCAGCTGGTTCGAAACGGCACACAACATATGCGAAGAAAAACCACCGGGGCTTCTTTTACGATGAACAAGAATACGACCTTCAACTCGTATGAAGTTTAAAATTACATGAGTCGACTTTAATAGAGTGAAAACGAAGTTTGCTTTGTTCAAATGTGCGAAGATTGGAGATTCATTATGAAAAACTCCAGGGCTCGTTCAATAGTTAATTTTTTAAGTACAGTGGTAAATGCTTAATACGAAACTGAAATATTTTATCGTATTAAAAGAATTTCATGTCAAAATTCAAATTTAATATTTTAAACTTCAAATTCAACTTTTCAAACGTTTTATTCAACTATAGGAAATTATTATTAAGATCGCTATCATAATATGTATGTATGTATGTATTATATCATATCATTGTTGAAGTTAAAAAGATGTATTCGAAGTTTAAAAAGTTGAATTTGAAGTATAAAAAGTTGAATTTGAAGTGTAAAAAGTTGAATTTGAAGTTTAAAAGAGTAATATTTTGTAAATTCGCAGTACTTTTTCTTATTTACCAATTTTTCACGTTAAATATTTTCATGTTAAACGAGTTCCACTATATTTGGATAGTTGGCCTGAAACTCGAAACAATTTTGCAATGTTTAATTCCTTAAAAGTTGTCTTGTCCTTTTAAATAACACAAGGAAAAACTTATGAATATTTTATAGTATCAGAAAGGTCTTGTTTTGGGTGTTATACAGGTTGTATATGATGATATTAAAAAAATAGATACAGGTGTTATTTTTTTAAAGGCAACTACATCTATATATGTTAAAAGGGTGATTGTGTAGTGATGGTGTAGTTGTTCGGTTTCCTGTTCAGGTGAGAACTGGAGTATCAAGGTCAAATCCTCAGGTAAGAAAAGGATTTAAGTTGTAGGAACAGATTTGTAAAGTTTACAGTATGATTGTAAAAAGTTGACAAAGTTTTAAATAATGTACGCCGTTAGTAACGAATTTCATTTGAATTTTAAATTATAATTATTTCAATACTAAAATTAATTTATACGATTAACTACAATTATTATCACAAATTCATACAAAATCGCAAAATATTCGAATATTTTAGAAATTCAACCAAATATCAGAAAAAAACAATTATTTTAAAATCCACAAAGACCATTTTCAAAACAAACGAAAAAAAACAAAATCCCGAAATATAACACTCACTTACGAATTAGCACAACTATGGCCGCCGAGCACCACACAAAACCGAGGGGGTTGATGACCAAATTGCGCAATTGTCAAAATGGCCCGAAAACACGCGAATTCCCAAATACCCACACGATTATCACATTCTAACAAACCAAAACCGAAACCAAAACCGAACTTCCGACAACTCAAAGCCCCATGAATCAACCATATGATCAATCACATCAATACAAAAAAATCATAACAAAGCCCATATGACCGACGCTTCCTTTCATCCTCCATCTCGGCGATTCGCTCATTGCTTTACTCTATCGATAGAATTGTTATAAAGTGGACATATTCAACTTACTTTCGATGGAGTTGGACGATGAGGAACGACCAGCAGCAGCCAGAGGATCAGAGCGAAGCAGCAGCAGCAGCTGTCGGGACGCGCACTTATAGCTTTGTTCGGCGCACGCGACTCGCCATTGCGGCAAGCGTAAGCGCTGCGATTGGTCAATCAAAAATGCATCGGCCAATCGCGTTGCTGCGTTTTTAGCCGTCAGTTTGAACGGAGGGCCGGTAAAATTTGAACGTTCCGTTTCTTTTTGTCGGTCGAATCTATTTTTGTAAAAACTGGTCCCATTAATTTTCAAGCGTGGATTTTCTTGGAATTTCGAGGTTTTTATATGTTTTATATCGTTGTAATAAATTCGATTCGGTTTGGGTAATACTAATCTTGTATTTTAGGTGCGTAAATTATTTATTGACGAATTTGCGTTTTAACATTAAATGAAAGTACTTAAATTATGATTCTAAACATAACTCATGCATTATAAGTCCGTAAATTATTATTTTTTTAAACAAATTTTGTGGTTTGGCGCTAGAATTCGACAATTTTTAACGATAACTTGGCGAGTTTCGAGTTTATATGTATAGTAACTTATTTTTCCATCCAAACTGTTAACATACGTAAATTTATATGGTTTAAGAGAAAATTATTTGAAAAAATTGACAAATATAACCGCCCTACAACACATACAAATACAAACTACACTTTAAAATGGTTAAGAAAACCAATTTACGGATTCAAAATGCATAAATTATACGTGATACATTAAGAAATTTAATTTAAGCACCTATAATGCATTTGCATTCGTCAAAATATTAATTTGTTAATAAATAATTTACCCACTAGTGCAAGATTACTTTGATTTGTAACATGTGATTTTATTTTAACATTTTCAGGTACTACGTTTCAGCAAAGTACATTAGCGGCTTATTGATCCAGAGTGGTCTCTTTCAGAATCTTACAGGTGGTTACCCAACAGTGTGTTCACCTCGCACTTTTCAGTATCGTATTTAGTCAATAAAGTATTGAATAAACCGGAAACGTGAGAATCAATTATTAACGACTATTCGAAATTTATGGCCAAATTAACAATTGATCAAAACGTACATGGAATGACTTTGACAACGTATCAAACCCAAAAGAAACGCGTTTACCAAAAAGGAATCAAACAACCGAAAATAATACGTTGTTCGACATGAATCACTCGTTTTGCCTGAAAGAGACTTGCATTCGTGTGGGCGAAAATCCGTTGTCGTTATTCTCAAAAGGAAATACAACTTTTCGACCGTTAAAAGTTTACTATATATCGCACGAATTCTTATACAATGTTCACAATACGAGTTTCTCACCATCCTCGTTGGATGCGAGCCTTTTTTTCGTTGAATATTTACAATATGAAAATGTAAATAGTTAAAGTTCAGGTTTTTTTTCCGTCGAATTCCTGCAATTAGTATATAAAATTATTTTTCGATGATTTAAAATAAATGTATTTATCTATTTAAATTTATATATTATTAATTTTTATGATTAAAATTCGAAACGAAAAAAAAATCCAACGTCAAATAATTCTATGCATATTTGACGCGCAAATACTCGAAATTATGACGTTTCCGGCGAAAAGGAAAAACAATATTAACATATAAATATCCTAGAGTCGAAACCGAAAGCAAAGTACAATTTTGTCAATAAACCCACCGAGCATCACCATTCGATAAATTATTCAGCATCCATCGATATATGAGCCGTTTTTTCGGAAAATGGGTCAAGTCCGTTTTTTGGTTACCAAAACGTACATTGACTAATTTTTTTGGAACTTATAATGATCTCAAAATCAGATGACTTATATTGAGCTCACAATCAGTTGACTTATAATGAAATTGGACTTATACCACTTTCGAAAAAACGATTTATATCATCGAAAATTTTCGCTCAGACAATACGAGATTACGGCAGCTGAACACCAATAGACTTTCAGACGACCGTTTTGCATTATGCACATTTTTAGCGAAACTTTTTATTGTTCGTGTGTTGCATTCGAACAAAAAAGTGGTCGAGCTCGTTCGTTAGTGAGTCATCGCGAGACTAGGCTCTGTAACGGATTCGTTGTCCTCTGGAGACGAATCACTTGATGATGATGCTCTAATGGTCAACGGTTTCTAACGACTCTCGTGACGGGTGCGCTGATCTATTTCTGTCTGCTTTGAAATTGAAAGCTGGCCTTTGTTTTAGATTTGATAATGTGTCGCGACTGGTTAAAGTTGAATGACTGATTGTCAAGGTACACAAGAATTTGCATATGCATCTGGAAAAGTGAATAGAACAGTTTTTATGTCAATACGTTTTCAGATATTTCGAATATTTTGAATGTATCGTATTTGACTATTTGAGTATATAATAAACTGTTATCGTAAGCGCTGCAAATTCAATTAAAAATTACAACGGGTCAAAGATTATTTCAGTTATAAATTGATTAATTCTCATTGGTGTATTCCGGTTAATTATTCAATTGATTGTTGAGTCGTTGAATAAAAAATATTTGCATATATTGAAAACTTTTGTGTATCAACGTTATCGTGAAATTGATATTCTGATGTATTTGTGTGAAGGGTGGAAAAAAATAAAGATATCCGATTGATTTGCAGAATATATTAAAATCAACATAGTTTACAGATGTTTATAAAAAATTGGATTGGAATATGTGAAATTTTTTGATAAATTTTATTTGCGGACAATGTACAAATAACGACATAATTATGGGAAATCCTGATATTTATTGCTCTTATAAAAAAAATCAAACAATTATTCAGTTGGATTCTTGAATTCAATTTCATATTTATCTAGGAATTGGATAACCATCATTTTATGATGTTTGCTTGGCAATTAATTAGATTCAAAATTCCTATAGAGAAATTATACTTTATATAAATATTTCAATTTATATACATATACATGCAACTCAGACAATATCATAATATAATATATACAAATTCAATTTATAATATGATTTAGCATACTGACTGTCATAATTCAACAAGTCACAAAGTGTACCTTTCAATTTGAAAATCAATTCAAATCGGACTAATTTTATCAAGTCTAATGTAATAACATGATTTGTATTTATTTTATGAATATTTTAAGTACCTATGGAAATGAATATCGACCCTAAAATATTTCTTGAATACTATTTATAGAAAAATGGAAAATTTTAATAAAATTAGAGGCACACCTATGCTAAATGCATTTCAATTCAAATTAGCCTTATAAAGTCAATTTGAAAATTGACCTACAATAGCTATATATTTTTCTAAAATAATTTAACATTCAATAAGTATAGGATAAGCAGTTTAAAAAATAGCTAAATATGTGCAACAAGAACCCTTAAAAATTTCGATAAATTTAAATATGTGAATGACAAGCCTACAATTTTCACCTAAAAATTAAAACAAATAGACATAACAAAATTCGTCTGTATGGAATCGATCGGCGATCAAGCACATAAAAGCACATCACTAAATAAAATGTCTCATCAACACAAATGCATAGTTTATCGTATTCAAATATGAATCACATTTGAGCAATACTATATTACATAGTAAATTCGTATCTACTAGTCAGAACTTGAGAATGTCTTATATTATTTTGTCAAATACCAAGATAAGAACATAACGTGAATGTACAGAATAAAACAAACACAATAAGTATCATGAGTACCCAGGCTGGATACGTTTCTGGAAAAAAAAATTCAATAAATTATTACACAATTCGAATGTTATTAAATTTAGATTAAGTTTGAAAAATAAAATTACTTCTTTGAGGTAAACTGTGAATGCAAACTTTATTGTCTACAGAAATTGAAACTACAGCAGCTTCTGATCGGCTGGTGATTGGAGGACCATCGCCGTTTACAGGTAAAAATTCTAATCCTGTTATAAACATCGAATGAGCACCATTGACATTGAGTACTTTCTGAAATATGTAATTATCATTTAGATAAACAACAATACAGAATCAAAAATTTTATCCATATTTATTTGTCTGATAACAATTATTAGATAAAATACCTGTAAGCTATATGCGATATATATGGATACAGATCCACTAAACATTGTACCGACAGCTATAAATCTTCCATCATCTCTGACAGCTAACGCTGATAAACTTTCATCAATAATTATACTTTTTATGATCGTTCCGTCATTCGGTCTCCAGCTTTGGACTAATCCTTTCTGTTTTCCACTACGTCCTAATGGATTGGCAAGAGTAAAAAGACGACAAGCATCTTTGTCTTCTTCGACACGACCAAATCTAAACATTTGTATAATTAGGAATTTTGAATGATTACTTTTCTATTGTAATTTTTTTTTTTTATATACCTGCAACGTTTAAAAATATATTTAATGCCATTAGGTGGTTGACAAACAAGTTTGATAGTTTGCTTTCCATTCTGCATCGACCAAATCATTGCAAAACCATCTTTGGCTATACTGACAAGAAAATCGTCGTTTGGACTAAAGTCTAAATCATCTAACTGAAATTGAAAATTTTTTTAAATAATTTATTTAAATTTCAATTAAAAAAAGTTGAATAATATAATTACTTCTTTACTATGCCCTTTCAGGTTATATTTCTTATTTAGCTGCGGGAATTGCCAAACTCTAACATGGCCATCTGTACCACCAGTAGCCATGTACTTACCATTATGACTAATACGTACAACTCTCTGGACAGCTTCATTTCTACAAAAAAAAAACCACAACATAAATGAAATATAAGGAAATAAGAATATTAAATGAAATGTTAAAAAAGCTAACCCAAAATCAGTTTGAATGCTGTCTGCGGGACGAATCTCAAAATTGATTCGTTTTTCTGAGTAGTTATTACTGTTGGTATCTTTTTTACTAGAGTCTTCTTCTTTATCTTTACTAAGTGTATTTCTACGTTTTCGTAAAAAATTATTAATATTTTCTGCTTTAACACTCCCTCTTCGTAATTCAGACGCATTCACTATTTTGAAATTAACATTGTATAACTGACAATGGGTTTCTTGACCAGCAACAAGATATAAATGACGATTTAAATTAACTGCAGAACAGTTCATGACGACACTCGGTCCAGTTTCATGTCTGATAATTTCTTCTGCTACAAATCGCTCACTGTCGTGTGAAAGTTCAAAGATTTCCTGAAACAGAAAATTGAGAATTAATTTATATTGTTAAATATTTTTATTTTGAAAAAATGAACCTTCAGTTTGGTCAACGTTTAAATTTGAATAAAGATATGCTAACAAAACCAATTTTTTTTGTTTACATGCTAATCGAGTACGAGTGCCATAATGAGCAAGTAATCTATGGAGGTCAAATATTTTAAACAGACAATGAATATTGTATTCTATATTATAATACGACCACAAAAATTTTTACACATCTGATAATTATATTTTTTATTTATGACGTATAGAATGATTCATGATTACTTCCAATTTTTATAACAATTTACTTCGAATCATAGAAAATTACTTCCTTTTTAGATTTAAAAAAAAATTTATAAATCTGTGCATCAGTATGTTCATAAAATAAGAATCATCATAACCAATTTAATAGTAATTCATCGAAGGATAAGGTCTCATATAGTAGTATTGACAATAGGCTTTATGTTATCATTTTGAGGAAAAATAATTTAATGAAAAATTGGGTAATGATCCCAAAACTTAAATCGATCAATTAAAAGTCGATACGATCCAAAATTGATCACCCAATTTCATAATCAACTTAATAGTTATTCATCGAAGCATAAGGTCTCATAAACTAGTATTAATAATCTAGCCTTTACCTTATCACTTTGAGGAGAAAAGAAGAATAATTTAATCAAAAATTAGGCAACGATCCCTAAACATAAATCGATCAATTAAAACTCAATACGATCCAAAAGCGATCACCCATCCAACAAAACTTGGTCACCTCACATTGAAGATCACCTCGAGAATACCAAATGAGCGAGGTCGTCTCCGAGCCACCGCCAATTAAAACAACCATCACGCCATTCCACAAACAGCCTCAAAAACCAACAAAACTCACAAATCCATTGGCGACTCCTGTCTTCGAGGAGCCCCCGCCTCCTGCGACGAGGACGTGTCTGCTGGTGAGCATCTGCAGCGTGTACAGGGGGAAGTTGACGCGGGCCAGCAGCCCGTCGCTGCGTCTGGTGGGCGCCATGTCGGGGGCGCAGGCTCTCCGACGTCACCAGCTCATGGGGGCGCGGGTGCCGGGGGCGTAGCCTTCGGGGGCGAACTCGACGCACCCGCAGTCAACGGCTGCCCTCCAACATGACAACTCTATGTCAAAACCGGGTGGAGGGTGTCGGTAACCTTCGGGTGGGACACGTGTCGTGCGTTTGACGTTTGAGTAAATGTCGATCGGATTGTGTTGTTTATATTTGTACAAATATGATTTTTATGATTAATTTTAGTGTTGTTTTTAATATTTTTGTTTGTTATAAAGGGTTAATTGAGGTTTTATATGCGTTTTTTAAATGTGTTAAAAGGTTTGTGGTACCTGGAATTCGCTCTAGCGGTGCGATGTCGAACTAAAATTCACGAATACACGTCACTGCTATGGGTCGGTAAAAGCGTTCACGATTTTATCAACAGCTGTTTTGATTTGACTTGTTTGGCCGTAAAACGAACTTTGATTAGATACATTGATATCGCGTTTTTATGTTATTTTGAATGTTTATTCAATAAAAAATATATTCAAATAATTTATTTGAAAGAATTGAGCATATTCAACAAAAAACTGTAATAATATTAATTTCAAAAATTTACATGAAAATTTTTATCAATTTAGTAAATATGTAAACATACCCGCATGATTAGATAAATTTCAAAATATTGTCACAAGACTAAAAGAAGAAAGCCCGTTATTATCTTATTTATTCAAATAAATCACGTAAATAGACAAACGCGAAGCCAAGCGTCCCACGAAACGCATTGTTGGTAGGACACCCGTAGAACGTGTTGTAGGTAAAAACGATTAGGGCACCATTAGTCTTGCACCAGTCGTGGTAAAATTACTAAATATCATCACAATAAATACACCAGTCCACATTGAAGATGAACGCACGTTGGAGAGCAGCAGCCCTAGCAGTAGAACTACCACGAACAAACACCAACACCATGGACAACAAGGACGACTGGCTGAACAAGACGAAAGTTATATGGATGCTCATCACTGTGGTAAGCCATATGCATTCTGATAAGATTTTTTTTCTTACGCCCTACGTTGTTTACAGATTTTTTTTACATCCGCATCCAAGAATAGTACGTGGAATGTTTTTATACCCTTTCGAGTCGATGGGTTAGGGGTGGGAGACATTTTAACGGTCACGATTTGATTTTGGCGCGTAATCTAAGCATCGCTGTCTGTGGCCATGCCCGCGAATTTGTAGATAAGAGAATCTTTGATTAAAAAACGAACGAGCGTCTACACCTGAAAGTGTCTACGCGTTGTCGCGTTCAGTCATCATCAGGCGCCGGTGGAGTCGGCATCGTCTATTGACGATGGCCACCTTCGTACGCGTGGTATGTTTCCAATTAGAACCATAGATTTTTCGTATTTGAAAAAATAATTTGAACTCAAAAAATGTAAACATTTTTATTTTTTGTATTTAAAATGTTTCAGGAAGTCTATACTGAACATTTTACTAGAGTATATTTTTAACCAATTATATTTGAGTAAAGATTTCAAAAATTTTCCAAATTATAATAACTTTTATTTCGAATTGTTTAATATGTATATATCATTATGTCACTAATCGATGTGTTACTAATGTTTTTTTAATAAATTATCTAATTGTAAATATTATGCACTCAATGGAGTCATAGAAAATGATCTTTGTGTTTATATAGATAGATCGATTAAATTTTATTTCGATATAATGACATTTGAAAAATTTACATTTGTAAAGAATTTATTATATTTGCACTGTGTTATTTCCGTTAATTATCAACAAACAATATGAAAATGAACTTCAAATTCCCACAACATTACGAAATTCGTTTTGCACCGCGTTTTTCAATACGGCATTTCACGAAGAAAGTGAAAGTGCATTCGAGTGTGTCGATAAACAACTGGCATTTCACTCCTTCGCAACTTCATCAGATTTTCAACACTTGAAATTCACTTTTTGTACAATTTTTCCATCTGACTTTCCGGACCTTGACATATAATATTGTCGGATCGTCAAGTAAACGTGAATTGAAAAAAAAAGTACACTTCTTGTCTTAATGACATTTTCCAACTCGTTTATCGGATACATTTTAAATATATCGAAACTGTATTTCCTTTTTGAACTTATTGCTAAATGTATTGGTCGGTTATTTTATTTTTAGAATATGAAGAAATAAATGTAGTCGTCGGATTTATTGCACAAAATATAAAATTTTATTTGAATCGTAAAAAACTTACCAGTTTTTATTTCACATGGAAATATCAATATGTTTATAGATAATTGTTTATTTTTGTTTATAGACGGAAGTTTTATGTTATAGAAATGACTCATGAAATTATTTTGATTATTCATGAAAACTGTGTCCGAATAACCTAATTTTTTTACAAAAATTTTTCGGTTCTTCAACGAAATGAACAACGTTTTCGTACTCCTACGATATGTTAATACATTTTTGAATTATAAATAAAACCGCGTTTGAAACAACAAGAGTTCGTTTCGCGAAGAGCGAGCGAACCACTCTGAAAAGTCTAATGCTGAAAGCCGTACGCTAAAAGTTGCATAAGTACAGACAATCCTCTTAGTTTACAAGAAAAACCTTTTATACGGCACGAAACCTCCGTTTTCGACAACGCTCGTTAAAAATGTAAGCAACGAGCGTGTCTTTTGTTCAATTTTGTCAGAAACGAATTATCGGAACGTCTGAAGCCCCGCATTTTTCGAACGCTTAACATTGTCGTTGCTTTCAGTGCATTTTTCGCAGTATATTTATGGACTGGGTACATTGTTTTCGACTTTGTACAGGTTTCGATCGATTTTACTACCTGGGCTTATCCAGAGGAAAGGTGCAGGCAATTATTTGCATACTTGTTCTTGAAGAAAGTTTTGTTTTTGAATATTGTTTTTTTTTTTGTGCATACCGAACGTGGATCTTTGTTTTCGAATGCACCTTTAAACTCTTTAGCAAACAGAAAATAGCGATTCTGTCGACTCATCGGAATTGATTTATGGAATATTGTTCCATCGGCGATAAGATTGTTGGCGTACTCTAATGGCCACCTGAATTTATTTTTTTTTATTTGTACGACAATGAACTTCTGTGCATCGATTTTAAATCACGTGCCTTTATCGTCATTGAATTATTTTCTGTTCGGTTTTATTTCAGAGATTTATTAACATTGTCCCGAATTCGAATCTTGTTTTGGCGGTCGGCACGATCACAATTTGCATTTTTTTTTTTGAATTTAAATTAAGTGTCTACGCATGATGTTTTGACACAGTTTTCAAGTACACAATGCGGTAATTTCGCAAAAAATACATAATTTAATTGCGAGATATAATATGTACTTGGAACTATTGCTTAAGTTCATTTAATTAGTTCGCGTTCAATATGAAAATGTTACATTTCGTAATAAATCAAGTATTATCTTATTAATTCGATTGAAAACAATGTCATATTGAAAATAGGATTGAAATACTTTCAGTGTTGTCAACTTAATGAATTCACAAACCGTGACACTAAAAATATAAGGTTTCATTCATAATGGTTGTTATTTTTATTTATTGTTAGATTATTGCGTACATCTTTCTCAATGATGCTTCATTATATTTTAATGAAGACTTTTGTATGTCGTTTTGAAAGATTCAATTTGACGAAAGTATGACCTTTCGTTGGTTTTATTTGTGACATCGATTTCTAAATTTTGAAGCGTTTTTCAACTGATCCAATCGATTTTCAATAGTTTCTCTAAAGCTGTTCGAACAAATATGACTTATGAAATTTTTCAACAGATACCCATTCACTTTTATTAACTGTTTGAATGAAAAAGTATAATGTAAGTCAAATGTAACATTTAAATTAATTTAAATAATCCAAGGTTATCATTTTGCTATAAGGTGTAATAATTAGCATATCGGTGTATTTAAAATGTATTCGTAACGCTCATGAATTGAAAATGTTACGTAATCCATAAATAAATTAAATTTTGACTATTGTGTAACGAAAATGAATGATACCAATCGAATTTGCATTTTCGTGCTTTTAAATCAATTCAATTCATCGGCTTATTTAAAAAAAAATAAACCTAACAATTCATTATTAAATTCGGACCTTATCTAAATATCGAGGATTAACGAATCATTGAAAAATCCATACATCAGCAATCGCATAACAATATTATCTCACAAATCTTGGGAATTACACAAAACCGAAACAAATTGAAAATCTCACACGACAACAATGGCCGCGGATTGGAAATATTAAAAAAAAAAAAAAACGGCGCAAAGAATGCAAAATGATGTTCATGCACGTCGTCAAGGATATTTTGCCTGAAATTTAGTTTGTTTTAATGTTCTTATTATTTCTTTTCGTTGACGATCTGGTTGACGCGTGTTTCATACAGAAAATTAGCATAATATTACGATTTGCATGTCATTATACGAGCAGCGTAAACGCTTCTTTGTTAATTAAATACGTTCGTGCACGCATTCGCAAATTTTCGGCGATTTTTGGCGCTGAATAATTTAAATTAATCTATAATTTTTTTTTTCGAAACGATTTATTTCCTGAGAATAGTTTTGATTTGAAATTTGGCTGTCTGTCAAATCGTAAACACTCTATTATGCGATGTTGAACTGTTGATAGAAATCGAGATGGCATATTAATTTAGGTTTGGTTTAATGTTTTTCAGTTGGCGTGTTTGATCGGTTTTATGTATTTGCAAGCAGATGCTGCTAAAATAGCTTTGGAACTTCCTAAAGAAAAAAAATATTTTTCTTTAGAAGAATTAGTGCCTTTACAATCTAAATTTGCTCAACGCATGTTCAACGGAACATGGATATCAGGTATGATTTTTTTTATATAAAAAAAATTATATAATTAAAATAATATTGCGATGATTTGAAGGGTAATTGTCACTTAATTGGTCACAAGTTTGATTATTATAATTTTAGTGTATACAGCTGAATGAATAATATTAAAGGTTTTGCTGGTGGTCAAACATATTGTACAATTAGTCGATCAATGTAATTGTCGGTTCTTTTTTCCGAAATAATTCGCATTTTATGAATTCTATTAAATATTACAGATACTGAAATATTATACTCCAGAGCTGGCCTCGGAGGATTATATTTGTATGATGTTGAAAGAGCAAGTACGAGTTTATTTATATCACAAGAACTTTTAGTGAGTCTAATGTTAATTTATACAAATTATAATTTTTCGATTTTGTAATTAATTGTGATTTTTTGCAGGCTCAATTGAATACTACAAATGTGAAAATATCACTAGATAGAAAATATTTGTTGGCAAGATCAGACCCGCAAACTGTATGATCAATAATACTTAATCCTATTTTTTTCATATAAATAAGTGTGACAATGGATTTTCGTATTACAGGGTTTTAGATATTCATCATCGGCTAGATATGCTTTACACGAAATTGAAACAAAGTAAGCATATTTAGGATTAGTCTGATAAGAATTATTTTTTGTATTATGTATTTGTATACTTAAAACTTATTTGTAAACCAAAATTATCATGTATCATTAACTACACATTTAAAAAAATGTTTAATCAAAATCAATTTTAATAGTCATTAAATATCGATTTTCCTGTTTATTCCAATTGAGTAATTTTTTCGAAATCTCATTAGTTCACATTACATCTTATCGAAATCAAATGGTTTTGATCACGTTATATGATTTGTTAATGACGCTATTGGATTGGCCACGACATTTATTTTTATTGTTTCGTATAATTTTTGCATTTCATCGTTTTTAAATTTCAGTAAAACGACACTGATTGCTGACCATCAACACTTGCAATTATGCATATATGCAGGCGAACAACATTCAATTGGCTACGTGTTGGACAACGATGTATATTATTTGGAGGACGTCGCTGCAGGACCTGCTGCTGTAAGGTTGACCAATGATGGAGTTCCTGGTGTTATTTATAATGGAGTTGCCGACTGGGTTTACGAAGGTTGTTAAAAGTAAAAAAAATAATATTTGAAATTTTTTATTCAATAATAATATCAAAATTTTTACAATTTCAGAGGAAGTTCTTAGTTCTGGATCTGCTATGTGGTTTTCACCAAAGGGATCAAAAGTAGCTGTAGGCTCTTTTAACGATACAGAAGTAGAAATTGCTACCTACTTCTATTACGGTGAACCTGGTTCAGTAGATCATCAGTACCCTATAGTTCAAAATTTAAGATATCCAAAGGTAAAAACATATCAATTTTTTAATTAGAGATTTAGTACTAATTTTTTTTTGTCTGTAGGTCGGCACAAAAAATCCTGATGTTTCATTAAAAGTCACAGGATTGAACGGTGAAATCAAATGGTTTAAGCTGGAAGCTCCTGTATCTGAAGTTTCTGACGACTACATTTTGGGTACAGTCGCTTGGATCAATGAGGACGAAGTATCCGTTATGTGGTTAAACAGACGTCAGAACAAGAGCGTCCTAGTTATTTGCAATGCTGAGGATGGCATTTGCAAGAATGAAATCATTAGAGAAGAACCGGATGGATGGATCGAAGTTACCACCCCAGAATTTTACGACAATAGCTTCATCGACGTCGTTACCACTCCTCAAGGCGGAGGAGACGAATGGTATCATGTCGTCAAATACACAAGAGGAGTTCCCGAACCTACTCCGATTTCCACTGGAAACAGAACGGTTATTGCCATCATGCATTGGAACACTGAAAATGACAAAATGTGTGACATTTACCATTGAAAATAATTTCGATTTTATATTATATATTAATATTTACCATTATTTCAGATATTATATGAGTACCCTCGATGATGGCCCATGGCAAAAACATCTGTGGGTCGGTGGTAGTAAATCGCAGTGTATCACCTGTGATTTGGAATTACCAGATGGTGATATTTGTCGGAATGCCGGCGTATCACTGAGTCCAGGTGGCAAATTCTATGCTTTATCATGCCACGGCGAAGGACCCGCATTGGTGACAATAAACAGGGCAGAGGTCAGTACATATTTATTAGTTTGAATTTTAAAATTACCGCCAAATTTTAAAATTATCTTATCGTTTGATGGTTTTAGGACGATTCTCCTATAATGACTTGGCAAGACAATGCAGCGTTGCGTGATGTGCTAAATGATTATTATTTACCGCAACAAAAAAATGTGTTGGTTTCCGTGCCGGGAGGATTTAAAGGTGCTGTCAAAATGTTGATACCTCCTGAAATTGATTTGAGTAATCCTGTAGGATCTTATCCAATGGTTGTTAATATTTATACCGGACCCAATTCTGTCAGAGTTGCTGATGGATTTGGTTTAGGTAATTAATTGAATTAATGTTGAAATATAATTCGATTTTAGGAAATTGAAATCATATAATTAAATTTAATTATAGGTTACCATACATATATGTCAACAAATAGAAGTGTTATATATTGTTATGTAGAAGGTCGCGGTTCAGGTTACAAAGGAAAAAATACGCTTTTCAGTATCAATAACAGATTAGGAACGTACGAAGTTGAAGATGTCATAAATATCACTAAGTAATTAGTTGAACCAATTTTATATATTTTGTGTCGATTTCATTTATTTATCATTTGAATAATTTTAGAGCTTTAACTACGACATATCCATGGATCGATAAAGAAAGAATAGGACTGTGGGGTTGGAGTTATGGTGGTTACGCCACAGCCATGGCTTTGTCTAAGGATACATCAAACGTCTTCAATTGTGGAATTTCAGTCGCCCCAGTCACCTCATGGTTATATTATGGTCAGGCATATTATCTTATTTCAAATTCAACTTAAAATTTGCGCATTTATTAAATTCGATTTGTATCTTTAAAGATTCTATTTATACTGAAAGATTCATGGGTCTTCCAACAGTAGAAGATAACTTGGCTGGTTATGAACAAGGAGATGTAACGTTGAGAGCAACCAATTTACGTGGAAAGCATTTCCTTCTTATGCACGGAAATGCTGATGACAACGTTCATTATCAGAATGCTATGGCTTTAGCGAGAGTTCTGCAAGAAAACGACATAGCGTTTGAACAAATGGTTAATTTGAATATTCGATCAATATTGATATCTTTTTTTCAAATAAACGACTTATTTCATTTTTTTTTTGTTGCAGAGTTATCCAGACGAAGCTCATGCTCTTTCTGGTGTTACTAAACACGTTTATCACACTATTGACGATTTTTGGACAAGATGTTTTAATACGTTCAATAGAAGCGGAGGTTTCATTGGACGTCACTTTTAGATATTTGAAATTATTTTTGTTAAGATTATACGACTAAACCAAATTATTTTTATATTATTATTATTATTAAGTATTTTATAATGATATTTGAGATAAATGAAATATTTTTTTTATAAAAAAGACGGTACAAATATTTTTCAATAAATATTTTTAAGAAAGAAAACATTTTATAATTTTCAAAAATTTGCTAAGAAAATCACGAACATTTAGTAATTCCGAGAAAAAGTTTTTAACTTGTTTCACTTTAACGATGGGTCGCCAAGCCAAGATCTGGTTCCAAATTCAATTATCATGTTTTAAGATAACTGCCCCAAATATAATATCGCCGCTAAAACTAAACAAAATACGAAACTTTTTCAAAGAACTTGCCAAAAAACACAGGCTCATAAAATACCGCCGATGCGTGCAATCTTCCATTAAAAGTCGACGGCGTACTCATTTGAAGCAATAAAATTATTCCACGTGTTAAAACACGTTGCCAATTTTTGACTCCTTTAACACTTGGATAAGAATCAAAGTTGCCGCTTAAATTTTTATTGCAATAAATTGCAATCTGATAGCGCGAAATCCCATTCTTCGCCGGGATCGATTGTGAAAATTTGGAACGCAGTTCTTGTTATATAATATTTACGTCACGATCGTTAAATGAAATTCGAAATCTTTAAAATATTATACAAAATAATCCGTGTTCTTTTACGGCTTTAATACTCCATAAACTTTATTATTAAAAAATATAAAATTGTATGGAAGTTCATATTAAATTTGCATTATAAAAGCGAGTATAATTTTTACTTAATATAATTTGAAATTTTACGTTTTGGCGATATATTTTTAATAAGTTAAACTGAAATATAATAGATGATTATGCAATCTACCAAAAATTTGATCACCAATGTTGTAACTATTGTATTTAAAATCACAATCAATTGATGAATACCGGACATAAATTAGGGTGAAAGTGCCATTTTTAAGATACAACGGTTTTTGTCAATAAACTCCCATAGTGGCATACAACTGATAAAAGTTGGTTGATATACACTATTAAAGACCAATTTCGGGGATTTCGACCATATTTAAAGAAATAGGCGTTGATACAATATATAGAACGTATTTCTGGCATAAAACCAATCGTGAATTTTTTAGCAATTACATTCTAATTTATGTCTGGTATTCAGATGATCTTAACCTAAAAAAATTCGACAAAAATATATAAAGTTACGCCATCATTCCAATAACATCGATTCTAAAAAAACACCCATCAAACACAGATCCATTTCGAAAATCAACACAAATCCAACGAAAGGTAATCAACCTTGCGTGTGTTGAATTGTGGTTCGTTGACGACAGATGTGCTCGACGGCTAAAAGGCGCCTCTGATGCGGCATTTGAATCGTCTTCTGTTATATTCGCATTGTTTGGGATGCATCCGTTGCATCGTATGCATCGTATTATATTTCTATGTGTGTGTATGTGCGGTTTGTTTTGTTATGTCGTCTCGCCTTTGTGAGTGCAGGAGGACTTCGCGTTAGTGGTAAGGGTTTGGATGTCTGTCGATTCGCTTCATTATATTAAAATATCAGAATTTGAAAGGAAAACATATGGTTTATAAGTTTGTTTTATCGGATAAGGATTTATGTATGAGTGGAAAATGTGAGGGAGTTGAAACGATGTAGTGTGAAAATGTACAGAATATTATAATAGATTGAACGGTTAAAATGTAAAAATTAATATCAAAGTATGTCTTGATATAATGATTGAATGAATTAATTCAATTTCAGCTGGTTTAACCGTTTAAAATCACACGACATTTCAGTACGTATACGAACAATATGAAACTATTCCGTTCTGTGTTTTCAGTCGGTTGCAATCTGAAAATGAAAATCTCTGTCTTATAGGTCGTTTATTATGCAAAGCTGAAAACTTCTGCTATGTTGCTTATATTATATTGTGAATATCAGAATTTCTACCTTAAGTTTCCATGGTTATAATGCGAAATTGAGTATATGCATACGTATCGCATGAATTGTTGGGAACCATGCGAAATCAGATATTTCATTCGTATTACGCCTAGGTACGAATGAAACTTTTTTTTAGAATATAAGCGACGATGTAATGATAAAGCGATAAGGCTTAAGGTGAGTTCGGTTATTTCAAGAATGCCTATAAAAATAAATAAACCGTAGTTTTACTGTATCTTAATAGGAAAATATTATTTAAAAATTTTATTATAGAAACATTAAATTTAAATTTGTTTGTTTATGATTTTGATGTTTGGTTTAGACTCTATAACTCTATTCTATAACTTTAACTTTACTCTATAACTTTTACTCTATAACTTTTAACGTTAAGTTATCATATATGTGAAGCGATCATTAAATATATGTGATTTTCTAAAATAATAACACAATTGACGGTTTGAAAGTAAATTTTTATTATAAAGAACTACCAAAGAAAAATGTTCGAACTTTCAATAGAATTTGAAAGGTCGCAATATTTTATAACTCACATACATATGACGATAAAAATTAAAAAATAATATACATCCAATCCTCTTTTCACACGGGGGATATATAAAAATTATGACCATATAAAAATTGGAGATAGGTCCTATCAGTAAAGAACTTTCATCCAAATGTATAATACTTTATAATAAAATTGTAATGTGAAAAAATTTCCCCATGTAAAAACATAAAATTTTTTTATTCAATAACTATAATTAAATTAATATAATTATAACAATATGCTGTCCTGCACCGAATCTTACCATTGTAGCATAAAAATACATATTTTTTAAATTTTCATACCGTGTTAAAGTGAATTATCCGTATAAAAAATGGGTTCTTCGGTGTTATTTCGAAACCGTATAAAAACAGGATTGGTTGTTATTCAAAATCAAACTATTAAAAAATGTTTCAGAAAATAAAAATCTAACATCCTCATACTAGTTTTAAGTTCTCATTTAAAAATCGCAAAAAAAATCTTTATACAACCCAATTCCCATTAAAATTCAACCAATATTAATCTGATTGATCTATCTTCAGTCGATTCTAAAAACAATATAATCCAAAACCAAACTATCAAAAATTGGTTCAGAAAATAAAAATCTAACATCATCCTCATACTAGTTTTATGTTATCTTTTAAAAGTCTCTATAAAACTAATATCTCACTAAAATCCAATCAAAATCAATAAAATGTAACACCAATAGATTCTAAAAACAATATAATTCAAAATCAAACAATTACGAAATGCTTCAGAAAATAAAAATCTAACATCATCCTCATACTAGTTTTGAGTTGTCTCAGTTGATCTCAAAAAATCTCTATAAAATCAATTTTCAATTAAAATTCAACAAAAATGATCTAACTCCAATAAATTCTAAAAACAATATAAATCATAATCAAACTATTGCGAAATGTTTCCGAAAATAAAAATCCAACATCATTCTCATACTAGTTTTAAGTTATTATTAAAAAATCTCTATAACACTAATTTCCCATTAAAATCCAACCAAAACCAATCAAACCTAACTTAAACACATTCTAAAAACAAAAACAAACCCAATCCACAAAAAAAAAAAATACGAAACCCAAAAAACCCCCATATAACACGTGCACCCCATCCGCCCAACCGACGCGTACTGCGGGGGTTGCGCGCGCCCCGTCCGGGACACGCAGTCCCGCACACGCCCGAAAGCCCCCCTGTCCCACGCACACCCTCGAAGCCTCCGTCCGGCTCGCACAGCACGGGAAAAAGCTGTCTGTTTGTGCTTTGGGGGTGTGCGTGCTAGGTGCGGTGCCGCGGCCGTAAGGGAAAGCTCGCGGTCCGAGTGTACGTCAGTCGACTCCCCCTGAGGGGTGCCTCCCGTTCGCTTTTCTGGAGGTGTTTTGTTTTGTTGGATTGAAGGGTGTGCTGGATTTGTGTGGATCTTCGGTTTGGTGGGGGGTTTTGGGTGTGGAGTTGTGGAATTGTGGAATTTGGGGAGGGCGGTGTATGTGTGTTGGGAAATGTAATGGATTGAAGGAAATCGGGTCTTAAAGATTTATAGATTATTCATATTGATATCTAAAAGTTATTAAAGATATCTGTTAAATGTAGAGTTCCCAGTAAATGTGGCGTTTGTAGTTTCGCCTAGTGTTGCTGGTACCCAACTAAGGAGGCTCAGGAAGCTGGCATAGAGTGGGATGCATGTAACAGGCGGGATGGTGGGCTTCAACTTTTTCTTTTAATTTTGATATCTAAAAGTTTTCAAATGGGATTAATCATTTTTGTGTTGAATTTTGGGATTTTTTAAATTAAATTTTTGTTTCCAATCCCGGGGTTATAATTTTGGAAATGAATTTCTTAGTATCGGTAAAGCTTGATAGAGATTGGATTAATAGCTTAATTAAGTTAGGTAAAACTAATAATAACTCAAAAACTATGATACTTTGGATTAAGGTATGTTTAGTTCCAAATAACATAACCTATCACCTCTTTAAGGCTTTACGGAGAACATTGGACCACCTTGTAAAATCATTTGTTGTGAAAAAATAATTATGTTTTGTGAATTTAGTGTTCGGTTTCAAGTATTTCATTAAGATATATAATATTTGATAAAACGAATTATGAAATACAAATTTAGTATAATAATATTTCTATTATTCGCCGAAGACTAGTTCCGAGCGACTCTATGAATACTAATTCCAAATATTTTTAATTAAAATCATCTGACTGGATCATATAATAAGTATGAAATTATAACTCATATTGAATAAACGCATAGAAAAAAAAAACAATTATATTCAGATCAATTTCCAGAAATAAAACGTGCATATATTATATTTATGAACAATCATATGTTTTAATAATAATAATTTCATCCAATTCTCAAAACAATGCAAACTATACTATTAATCAAAAACATACTTCATATTCGATCTATGAAAAATCAAATAATTTTCATTTCAACTCAACAACAGCACAAATCGGGACGCAAGTGTAAATTCTCTTGTACGTGCGCGGCGCGAAACAATCGGACGAAATTCGACGTCGATCCGACTTAATCTCTCGTAACGGCCGCCCGTTGTTTTCTTTCGTATTGTTTTCCCTTTTTCATTATTTTTGGAAAAGCTTTTCGGATGGTCGTCCGTGCGTGAACGAGCGCGTGCCGCTCAAGCTCTAAAAGCGTTGCAGACGTCACTGAATTTCCAACTAGTTCTGATCGAAGACTTTCATTAAAAATATACATTTTGAATGAAATTTTCATAAAAAATTCATCAAACGATCAAGCTTTTATTTCAAAAAAAATTTAAACGATTCTTTCGCGGATACACTGAAAATTCTTTCATAAACGAGCTTTTAGCACGACCTGTACGTTTTCAGCGCTCTTTCGAACCGGCGCATATTTTCAGCATCGACTTCGACATCTTCGTAACGGTTCTTTCGTGGACACAATTAAAAGGCGCATTTCGATACGGCATCGGCTATCGATTGTCGCAGCCTTACGGGGAAAGTGGTGGTTTTTCGCCGAAACAAAACCGAACACGGAACGAGAGGGCTTTTATCTTTCGCTCCCAAGTCACGCCTTACAAATTCACAATGTCGTTTACCCAACGTGTCCTTTCTGCCCGCGTCTCGAGGCCTTTGAGCTTTTCGGGAAGTTCATCGCGATCTTGGCGTGTTTTGCCATTTTTTTCGTTGTAGCTCTGTGTTGTGTCGATTTTTCTTTTCGGGTGTGTTTATTTTTTTGTGGGAATGCGTGTTCGATGATTTTCTTTGGTGGGTCGTGTTTTTTTTGGAATTAAAATTAAAAAAAAATGTTGATAGTAAAAGGTAGTGTACCAGTGGTTGAACATGTACTATTAATTGATCACTTCCCAGAAAAACGTGAAAATTAAGGATTTTAAAGAAGATCATTTAGAGTGCGATTGATTAGCTGTTTATTACATCATATCTATCGTATCCTTTCCGAAAGATTATCGTCTTTAAAAACCTTAATTTTTACGTTATTCTGAAAAATGGTCAATAACTGGTACATGGTCAACCTACTGGTATCTTTACCTTATATATGTATTAATGTTTTGTGTTGAAAAATTTGAAATAAAAAAGTTTATAGAGATATTGTCCCATTGGGATTTTTTCAGCGACCTGCCGTCCCGATCCGTCCTTGTTAAGAAAGTATTATACAATATATTAAATATATATTGAAAAATAATATAATATAAAAATTAATTTGAAATTATAATTTTTTTAAAAATAGTTTATATGAAAAATGATATTGAGAATTTAATACATAACTTATTAGATCATTTTTATTTATCATAATAAAAAAAAATTATGGTATGATATTATGGTTGGTTTTATTTAAAAAATAAAAAATAATCTTTCGTTATTTTATAATTTATATTCATTTCAATAAAAAAATTCTCAAATTAAAAAATAATTATATTTGTTAATTATCTTATTCAATTCGTTTCTGAAAAAAAAAAGATAACCTTTCTTTAAATTAAAATTTTCATTAATTCCAAAGAAAATTTTGGACAAAACAATAAAATACAACAATCAATCTCAATTCAACAAATCTTCCTCAACTTTATTCAAAAAAAAATCAAACAACCTTTAAAAAAATCTCAAAACCCAAATCCGAAAACCTTCAAGCGCGTTGAGCGTATCGAACGTCGCGCCCGCGTCTGAGAGGCGTCCAGGATCCGCTCCGCCCTTTATATACGTTCCTCACCCCCTTGGGCGGGGTAGGGCGCAGCCCCCTCAGATGGGGCCCCCATCGGGCGCCGGTGCGTCAGGCGGGGCCCGGCCAGTCGAGAGCTGGCCGCCGCACGCGCACCACAGGTCCGCGACGCCTCCGCCCCCGGGCCATGCACTGGCGAACCGCGGTTTTGCACCCCGCGAAATCCCGTTCTATCCGGGCGAACCGGGCGAACCGGGCGAATCCCGGTGAATCTCGGCGAAGCCGTTTCGGGCGCCGCGCGGTGCGCTGTAGGCCCCGTGGTCCTCCGGTGAGGATGCGGGTGTCTAGGTGTGTCCGCGGAGGGGTTGAGGGTTGATGGTCGAGGGTTGTTGACGTTCCGCCAGCGGGCTCGGGAGGAAAGCGAAAGTGGGAGTTTGGCGGTGCCGGCTTTTTGAGTGTTTTTTGAGGTGTTTGTTGGATTCGGTGGAAATGTGTGTCGCGGGGTTGTTTGTTGTTTTCGATGGCGTGGTCTTGTGTTCTTCTTGAGTCGATAAGTATTCGGGATGGATGTGTTGAAATTTTTTAGTTGAGGTCTTTTCGAATTTTTTTATTTCGCGATTCAATGTAGGGTAACGACATCGGTTGTAGATCATGTAACTGTAGTTGAATGTCTCTCAGAAAAATGTAAAAATTTAGGTTTCTAAAGATGATAATCTTTCATAAATAAATTTCTTATTCAAAATTATCTATCGCATCCTTTCTGAAAAATTATCATCTTAAAAAACCTTAATTTTTACGATTTTCAGAAAGATGGTCAACTATAATACGTGTACATAATCCACTATTGGTATCGTTACCTCAATATATCCAATATATTATACAATCTATTTGTATGCGATAATGTTTTTCGAAACATTACAAAAAACATTTAAAATCAACTTGCATAATCTATAAATTTTGACACGATAGTTGAAACGAACTGATCAAATTTTTATATCCGAAAAAAACAATAGTACATCAAAAAATTATACGATAACAATTATCCGGCGCACAAAACGAATTGAACACAAACACGACACCCAAACTTTGCAATCACGATTGCACAAACGCGATACATATTTACATACGAAAACATCACTTTTGTCACCGTCCAGTAATTCCATTATGTACGTGTCAATGTTTCAAATGTGCGGCCGTTTTAATAGATGTTAAACATGATGCCATTATTGCATGTTAACGGCCGCCCATTTCCTCTGGCGATCGCCTATTAATATCGCGTTAATAGTTTTCGCCTATTAATGACATTTAATATCGTATCGCAAAGTGGGGCCTTTTTTCAGTTTTAATTTAATTGCGTTTATATTGCGCTAAAAGCGGGATTTCGTACGGGTTTCGTGTTCGGGAATTCTTTCAGCGCGAATAAGGCTTCGCTCCGTGTAATAAAACACGGCGCCGTTTCGCTAAATGTTTTTTACTTGTCTGTCGTTTTGCGACTGTGACCCGAGGTCGGGGTTCGGGATCTTTTGTGTGTTTTAAGTTCTTGATTTTAATTAAAAACTCGTCCGTTACTCGATTTTCTCTATGAAAGTTTTTTTTCGTAGCCCCGCGCCGTTATACGCCACCCTTCTTCTTTCTGAAGAGACATTTTCGTGTTTTATGGTCTCAGTAGAAAAATTTAATAATGAGAATCGTATAATGAGATTTTTTTATTAAATTTTTGATAAAATGTGTCGAACTTCGACCTTGACAATTTTTCAGTACGAAAACATCAAATATTTTCATTTCGAGCGGCAATATCGAGGGTTGCGTCTCGCACAATGGCGAAATTTCGTTATAAAATTTCAAAAACCGAATCCGGCCACGAACCACGTCCACGCTAAATAATATAAAGCGGCCACTGAAATACTGAAGGGTTCGAAAAGACATAATTTGTCCATTTTCAATCTTTTTTACAGGTTTATAGACCATCTTTTGAAGATAAAAATGGGAGCATATGATGTCTAGAAATGATTAACGCTCATTGGGCTTTTTTTATTCCAATAAAAAAATCAATTATTGAAAATTAAAGAAAATTCAGAATTAAATGTTGTATTTTTGGGAATACATGTGTTTCCCTGACATTTTCAGTATCCCAAAATCAGCAGTTTTATTTGTCGATATACTCATTTAAATGAAAATGGATCTTATCACTCATTATTAATTAATATTGCATTAAAATATTGTCGCAATTTTATATGAGTTTCAATAATTGATCTTTCATTGGAATAGACAATCCCAATGAGATTTAGTAGTTACTGGAAATCATACATATATAACCACTTGAATCTCCAATAGTTTCTCTATAATCTGTAAAAAATAAAAATAAAAAGGATTGAAAATGAATATGTTATGACTCATTAAAAAAAATCTTTCAATAGCTATCTATGCAAACGGACTACTAGTTAAAAATTCAAATAAACTCACATTCTTATATTTTCATCTAGAACTTTCAGTTCAGTCGCAATTTTTCAGCGTGCGGATCGGTTTCAAAGTGCAAATATACATTATCGTGCACGAGTTAATATCGAAAAGCCCTCTTCGAGATTTTCCCGCGAATAAACAGAGTGAGAGTTTCCTGTGTTTATGATGGAAGATTGATTGCCCCTCAAGTGCCGGTAACGTTTTACGGATTCAAAGATAACCATTCGCGCACACACTCCTGTTTCAACTAAGGCTGTACGTTTATTTGTTCGCGCACGTATTTATGATCTATTTTTCTTTAGAGTTTCGGATGATTAATGCCCGTTCGCAAATTTGAGTAAATCGTTTTTCAGTTTATCGCCTCCGGTGGGCGAGAAAAGGCGGCCAAGGTAACTTTTATTAAATTTGTCGGAGTTTTCGTTTTGGTTGTTTCAATTTTGATTCAATATAATGCGGATGTATTGTTTTCGAATCAATTTTTATAATGTGAAATTTTTGCTATCGGATCTGTGGATCTATTTTCATGTAATAGCTGAAAGTGCTTTATGAAATATTGCATGTCGTGTCATATTAATTTTATTATACGACATCAATTTTGAGTATCTTTATTACATCATTCTAATAACGACATAATATAAACAGCGAAGAAAGCGTATATGATATTTTTAAATTATATAAAAAAACTTTTATATAACAGTAATAAATTCGAAACATCACATTAAAATTTTCAGCGATAAATCATCTCAATTATAACTTTCAAATTCACCCTAATTCAAAAACATCATCCACGACTAATATGCGGCCAATATTGCCTTTATAATGAATGCGTTCGGAAATTGAACTATAAATCGCGCCACGCACATAATTGGTCCATTATTATTTACCGAATTTTAGTTTGGACGCCGTACCAGCGAAGCAGATTGAAATTCGCATTGGGTTAGATGTTAATTAAAGTCGTGACCGACGATCTACGAATTGAAGCAGAATCGAAACCGCTAATGGTCAAACCGCAATTAACGGACGTTAATTTGCAACGGCATCGAAAACGAACGCATTTTCGACTTTCGACTAACGAATTGATTGAACCCGCGTTTTTCTTCGGGAAAATTTCTTCGGTGGAAGTTCGAGCAGATTTTGGGGCTTCGTTTTGGTTCGAATTTTTATGTTTTGCGAATTTGTATGATTGTGTAAGCTCGGGCATTATATAATATGGTTATATGGTTCCACAAAAACGTCGTATAATACAAATTCGTGTTATATGGTTTGAAGTTCATACAAAATTAGGGTTTCCGTTAAAAAAACAACAACGAGGTTTGTTAATAATCTTTATTTTTTCTTATAAAAAATACAGAAAATATATTTTGACGTATTCCAAAAATTAACCTTTAATAATTTATAATAGATCATTCATTCATTCATTACTCTCATCTAGAATTCTACATATTCGACTCTTCTTCATATGATTAATACATATGCATTATATAATTGTGATGGTACAATCCTTTACTTTAGGTGTGTAAATTATTTATTGAAAATTTTGTGTTTTAACTGATAAAAATGCATTATAGATGCTTATAGAGTTTCATGCATAATTTAGGTAAGTCCACAAATTAGGTTTCTTGACAAATTTCGCGCGTAGTTTGAACGTATGCGTGTTGTATGGAGGTTATGTTTATCAGTTCTTACGAATCATTTTCATTGAAAAAAAATATTTACGAATTTATAAATGCACGAATTACGTGTGAAATTAATTGAAAAATGTCATTTTAAGCACTTATACATAGTTATAATGTGTTTTTAAAAAGTTATTCAATAAATTTTTAATTGTTTTTTGTTTAAAACCGTGTTGTACAAAAATAGGTCACTTCACTATTCATCAACTGTGTTATATCAAAATCGTGTTATATAAAACCATATTATATGAGTGTATATTGATATAAAATTTAGTTTGGAAAATATTTCGGTTTTGTTATAATACAAAAAGGAATTCGAGCACTTTCCCTCTTCAAACAATATTTTATTTTATATTTTCAATTTGATTCGCCTTAATTTCGAACGTCCAACTTTTTATCGGGAGATACGGCCAGCGCGAATTTGTCGCACGAAAACTTCCCGCCTTTATCGCGCTTCACTTTACGAGTTTCGTTCTATACACTTTTTGGTGGATTTTTTTGAATAAACAGCATCGGAATTAACGTTCGTCCTCGGACGGCCATATCTATTCTTAACACCTTTATAAATCGCCCTCAGGACTGAGATTAGGATCCGAAGGCGCCGTTAAAACGCGAAATAAATCGCGGGCACGCATTTTTCGTGCTCTGAGGTCATCTTGATCGTAGTTCTGGGACTTGTTGACCCGCGGCCGAAATCTGACCCCAACTGATAACAGGGGCTGATAAGGCTGGAACCTCGACGAGGACGATAAATCAGACGAGACGTGGTTGTTTGGGTTTAGGAAGGGCGGAGTCGTCATGGTCGAAGTGTCTGCGCGATGTCAATTTTCGAGGTGATTTTGGGGATGTTCGCATTGCGTATGTTTATAGTTTTTTGGATTGATTTAAGATTTGAATCTATTATAGTTTAAATTTATTTTGAAATTCATAGTTTTTTCGGGTTGATTTATGATTTCAATCTGCTGAAAAAATTGCTGTGAAAAAATTAGAAATGATATTTGTTATTATGAATCAAGTTATGTGAAATTTTCGCCATGTCGATTTAAGTTCTAACTGTTCGAATATAATGTGGATATAAAAGGAACAATGTTATTTGAATATGGTAACTGCAGTTTCGCTATTCAGGTTTAGTATTCAAATATAGTATGCTAGGAAAACTCGGGACAGTACATTTTCCTTTCATAAAATGAATAAAGTAACTTTGCATAGTTCGTTATATTATATTAGAACTTTCAAAGTTATCATAAAATATAAATTTAATTATTTACAAGTAACATAAAAATGAATTTAATTAATTTCACAAACATAAACTAGTACTAACGATAACATCAAAGGAAAAAATCCCATTTATTTAATTTAAAAACTAATTAAACCACATTCAGATCCATGCGACGAATTGATTCCGAAAAAACAAAAATTTTCTAAAAATAACCAAAAATCAACGCTCAACAACCCGACAAATCATTACACTCACCGCCACCGACACCCGGACCCAAAAAGAAACGCAACATCGACAACAGCCAACAACCGCCGTTGCAAAACCGCCGACTTTAATTAATTCGAACACAGAGCTTCGGCCATTGCCTCAGCTTAATTAAGTAGATCGGCGGAGCGCGAGGCCGTTAATGTTTTATTCGGGAATTATTGTTTTAATAGGGCACCCCATCCCGAGGACCTGGGCTTCGGCTTCCTCAAGGACCTCCAGCATTTCCTTGTTATTTACGGTGGTCCCGGGATTAAGGAGTCCCGCGACGGCCATCGAAAGCGTGCCCGACCTGGACTCGGATGTCTTTAATATTAGTGGTGTTAATATGTTGAGTTTGGAATTGGTTTTTTTATAGGATGTTTGTGTTTGGGGAGTGTTTGGTTTGGTTATTTTTTTGAGTTTGAAAAATTTATTTGATGCTTGAAAAAAAAACTGATTAAAATTGAGTGTAAGTAGTGTATAAATGTGTTGGAAATTGATGATAAATTTGCGTGAGTTTAAAATGAGTAATATTTTAAAAGTAATTAGTTTTTTATTTTTTTTGAAGTCTTGAGGGTAACATCGTTTTATATAAATGGATTTTGGGTAGTACACAAAAAATTCTCTAACCTTCCACTACGGGATTGTCAGATTAAAAATTCTCTTTTACTCTTGTAGTATGTTCCCTTCAGTCTCTTCGCAACGATGAAAAGTTTTAGAAATTCTTTTCACTTCCTGGTTGATTAAAAATTAAAAAAACCGTGTTTTATTTTCGTAGATTGAAGTTTTTCGTATATAAAATAAAGTCGTATGAGTGTTGATTTGAAAGGTAAAATAATGAAAATTCTTGGCTTATGAGAAAATAAATAATTTATTATGAAAATGAGATCAGAATTAGAAATTAAATTACCATATAATGCGAATGAAGTTCTCATTCATAATACCCATCTCGATTTTTCATGGAAATATCTGATGTTAGTGTAATGAGGAGATAACGGGAAAGTAAATCCTTCCTGCATCATCCGCTTAAGCCGTCCTAGAGCCCACAACATTCACTATGAAAAGGGAGTCCTCGAGCTTGTGCGTCACAAGCTTATGATTATGTAGTACTGTAAAAAGCGTGGTCGTACTTGCTTTATGCCTCGAAAGTTTAATTTAATTTTTGCGAACAAAACACATTTTTCAAGCCGCAAACACAAATACTTTTCGGTCACTCAAATAAAAAAAAAATTAAATAAAGATTTTCAGTGTTAAGTCGCTAATCAAAAAACAGTGCAAATTTGACACAAGTGAACAACTGTTAAAAATCAAATAATAATAAATTCACAACACGCTCAGAACGTTTATATAATAAGATTATATTATCAAGTGCCTAAATTCAATCAAAAAAATTAAATTAATTTCGCTTATGTAGAGAAAAAAAATTCAATAATGTGATAAATGGTTGTCGATCAAAATCGCTTATAAATGTTAATGTAAATAAAAATGTATATATGTATGTATTGTGTTCGTGCGTTTTATGCAACGGAAATCCTATCAAAAATGAACGTGTCGATTCAGTGCTAGCACAATCCGCATTAATAAAAAAAAACTCCGATAAAAAATTGTGCGTAATGGAAAGGGAGTGTATTCTTTAGCTGAACGTCATCCGCACACACAAAAATAGGATGATTTGAGAGGCGGTTCCGGCTCGGAGGACGATGTCGTCTTCAGGGGTGGTTTCCTGGAAAACGGGATAATCTGAGCCCTCCCTGAATCATCCTTGCATCGGAATAGAGGAGCGGAAGCCTCCTCGGGGAGGCTGAGGAGGCTTCGAAGGAGACGGATAGGAATCCCGTGGAGGCGGCTATGCGGACTCCGGGATTACGGAAGCCATTGTGATTAATCCAGGTACGCGTGCACATGTATCTATATTATTCTATATTATGTATGTTTCGTATGAGAAGTTCAGCACCAAAAATCTCCATATTAATTGTTTCAAAATATTAATTATAAAATTTGAAACAATACTGAAATTTTATTTGAAATATCAATAAACGCTGTCAAGTTCATATACAATTACCATTCGAAAACTTATAGGTTTTCCGTGGTTTTTCCAACTTTTCGTAAGTGTGAATTGCCAGTTTTTATTCTGTGCGCCTCATACATGTATGCGTCGACGAGTAGGTCTTTAGATGGGTGTGTTTGGATGTAAAATAAGACGGATATGTAAATTTCCATTTTGCGCTTTTCGCGTGTGCGTACGAGAGGGTTTCCGTGGATGGCATTAAACAAGCGGTGGGTATCGAATGCGTGCGCTACTAACTGTCTGCCGATCGATATGTTGTGCCTTTTACGGATATTCTCTTCTTATTACTTAAATTGTTTTAATTCTTCAATGATCTTCCAGTTCCCGTTTCATTCGACAAGAAAATTAATTAAATTTTCGATACAAACAGCAACAAACACCGCGACGAAACACTTATCGACGTCCAATTTTCAACAGCACACGCTTTAACAGCACAACCCGAAACCGCTCGGGGCTAAAGGTGAAAGCTTAGTTACCGGGTCGAAGAAAAATACGAGACCGGCCGTAACGATTTACGTCTCCGCGTTGACATAATTTATTCGATTCGAAAGCCCGAAACGAAAAAGTGGAAAGCGAGCCCTCGACTTTACGAGCGGACCGTGGAAACTTTTTGCGAGAGCGCGGACAATTACGGGACCTCAAACGAAACGTCTTCCATCGCACATTTATTATATTTTATATATATATATTACGCGGAATACGCTCATAATGACGATGACTCTTCGGTCGACGGGACAAAGTTGACGAGGGTCCGTCTGCAATAATCAAAGAGTGGCGGATCAAAGTGATGGGGTGGCGCGGTTAATTATACACTTTGGGGATGGCCGCTTTATGTGTGACGTTTTGTGTTATAATTTCGGTCGGTTTTGGGTCGTTTTCGAGGCTGGTGATAGATCGGGATGTTGTGGAGTTTGTTTTTATTTCGGGGTTTCGAGTGGGTTTTTTTTTCGAGGGCCAGAACGGTTTGATCTTATGTATTGGGTTTTTGATTGGATTGATTTTCGGCTTGTTTTGAAATTTGAGGATTGATCGGATCGTCTTTTTGGTTGAATTTTTATATATTTATTAATTAATGAACAATTTTATATGATGTCCATATTTTTTTTAAATAATACTATGAAAGTATTATATAATAGAACGGAATAGAATGTATAATATAATATAACGATTTCCCTTCCATTTAACATTTAACCTCTTATAATTTGCACCGACCAAACCGTATTCAGTCTGCATCCTCAATTAAAATAAACCTTGTATACGAGAAAATCCTAGTGATTTTCCCGAAAATTGCATTTGTCCCAGTGCGAAAGGGAAACGTTTCGAATTTACGCGAACCACCGAATCCGAGACTTGCTTTTGTTCTTTCGGAAATTACTCGAAATATATATATTTATACAAATATTCTAAGAAAGAATTTACATATCTACATATGTATATAACAGGAAAATGTTTAAAAATTTAATTTTTTTGAACTTCAAACCCCGTTCAATTTAATTTTTGATAATTCATTCATTATCAGCTTGCATCTTCAATTAAATCAAGCCTTTTATACAAAAAATTTCATGACGATTTTCGCCGAAATTGCATTCGTCCCAACACGAAAGGGAAACGTTTCGAATTTACGTGCGCCACCAACCTCGAGGCTCCCTTTGTTCACCGACCACAATGGCGGGCTTATCTGTCAAAGGACATTTGGCATTTTTTCCTTTCGCCGTCGACAGAAACGTCATATCTGCACGCCAAATCGTCCACTTTGGACGCGGTATCCAGACTACAGATCTGGAGGCTTTCGTTCTGCGCGGGAGCGAAGGCTTCGCAATAACAAAGGAGGGCCTGAAACAAAATTCGGCAATAGTTCGCGTCGTAAACTAAATGTTTATGCTTGTTTGATGTTCGGCTGTTGCGGACGGATCGATTTTGAGTTTCGGAGGGTTTTCGGGAATTCGGTTTTGTTTTGTTGAATAAATTTGTTTTCGAATTAGCCATTGAATGATCCGAAGTTGTTTTACGACGCTGAAATAAAATGTCGGTTCAATTTTGAATCGAAAATACGAGTATGATAGTGTATAATATCGTCTTATATTATATACTATCTACTGGAGGATAAAGGTCCTTTTGATATCATAAGAAGTTTGAGCATTTTACCTTATCGTGTCTGTCTATTATGTCGTGATAAGAGAGAGGTTACTCTCAAAGAGTTGAATACTGAAACCATCCTTTAGAAAATGGCTTCAGGTCAACGACATGCGACAAGATCACTCATTCAGTCACTGACCATATAATGTATATCTTAAATTCAGTATTGATAAAAAAAATCTTCACGAACAATGTGAATTAATTAAATTAAAATCGTGAAATTTACTGAACAATAAAACGCTAAAAACAGAAACACACAACGCGTACATTCACACAAAATAACAGTTATCGAACGGCAGTTAAACGCACACAATCGACACTCGAACACAATCGAAAGCGAAAAATTCAAATAAAACAAACGCTATACGCTCTCTAATAACTAACGTCCGCCGTTAAACTGTGCCTATTACACGGAAAGACCGTATTTTTTTGCATGCGGGTGCGTAAATTACGATCCGTTTTGGGGTAAGGGGCCCGTTGGTGGACCCCAAGAAAACTTTGGCTAAAAACAAATGGAAATATGTTCTTTCGAGTCCGCTTTCGCCTGCTCGGGTTTCGGCTTTTGCGGAATATTTCGCGTTCAGACCCCCGGCCGCGAAGAATTCAAAGAAGTGCTTATGCGGAACTATTTGTTATTCCATGTTTCCATAGAACGCATAAATATACGTGTACTACATGTTTCGCATACATTTCGTAAATAAAAATATGTATTAATGTATAATATCGGATGGGGGTGTTTCAATAAATATGCGGAGGCGCTCGTTTATCACGGCGAAATTATTCGCGAAAATAAAAATTGCCGTTTTTAACATCGGTATGGTGTGTTTTTTTTCGGGAGAGAGTAAATCATGTTTTTATTTTGTGTTATGTATAAATCATCGAATGCGATCTTTATTGTTATTATGCGTAATGTTTTTTTTATATTTAAAAATTTCATTGTTATTATATTACATGCAATTTGTATTATATCATATAATTTTTGCTACAGAACAAAACTTTTTTGATTATTTTACTTTTATTTTCTACACTTTGTATCTTAACATTTAATTGTTCAAAAATTATTTATTCGATTCAAATGCCAAAAAATATATTTTAAATATTTTTAAAGAAATAAAATTTATTCATCGAAGCACCCCAAATTTTCGTATAATATGCGAAAGTTTGTATAACATTTCGCGAAGACCGCATCGATTGGTCAAAAGCTTTCTCTTCTTTCATTCGACGACGGAAAATTTTCTCTCTGTGGAAAATATCACTTTTCTTCTTTCCCGTCCCGTCGAAGAAAATACACCGTTTTTAATGTATCGATTATGCAACGTCGGTTCGTTCCAATTTTCTCTCCGACGTTCGTCTGTTTTTATTTGTCCAACCTGAATTTTGTTGCTTTTCGAAATTGATGTACCGCGCAAATTGTCTATGAAAAATTTCGATCTCACCGCATTTTCGAAACGTCTGTTTGGAAATACGAAAATTTAAAAATTTCCATAGTGCAACCTCGAATTTATTTCGATATTTATTTATATAAATCGTATTTCCTATTTTTGATTATAGCAACGGAACGGTTTCGTAAAATTCAATAAAGTTATACGTCTGAAATGATATTTTCTCGAGCTTTTCCAATACTAGTCGAACACGTGCACTTAAGTGTCCCTCGTTAAAAGAGAATTTTTTCGATTGAAAAAAAGTGCGACTTTCAAACGTATCGAGCTCGTCCGCGGCTCACGACATTACAACAATATAATACACCTCACGTGCGCTTTTTATTTATTTCTCGACGGTGCTAGAGATAACGATATTAAATTTCCTGATGTCGGCATGAAAAAAAAAGCGATGTGCGGAAAACGCGTGATGTATGAGATCACCGTTTCGTATTGAATAATACTCGGATGCGATAATAACGCGAGTTATATAGAAAAGCTCGAAGATAAAAACAAAGTATTGCCGGTTTAATATCGTCGATATTTCTATATTGAACTATATAAATGTTGTGTTTTTGCGCGATGTTGTTATTGAATTTAATGGCGCGTACGTTACGCGCGCTTTGATGATGGCTTTTATTAAACGAAATTTTTCCCCGTCGTTTTTATATGGGCGATTCGAAATGAATTTGTTTTTTTATATATAAAATGTATTTGAGAATAGATTGATTAAAAATTATTAAGAAAATATAGAATTTTAATCAAATTTTCTTCGATATTCGTTCGAAATTTTTCATTTTTTTGAAACAATAGTATATATTTTTTATGAAAAATTATTGATTTATTAATTTTTATTTAATTTTGAAGCATGTCATCTTCGCAAAGAGCTGTCAGAGCCATCGAGCACCTTTGTCTCGAGCACGCTTCAAATCTCTGTCATACTTCAGCCTCGTTTTGTTCGAGCCGATTTATTAATAAACGGTCGTTATTTTCGGAATATCCGCATAATTTAGATCGACAATCGAATGAATTTCGCGTCACGGCGTTTACAATTTATCATCTTTGTGTATACAAAATCGATTATTAATAAATAGCGAGCGAAGATAATTAAGCGAAGCGTCAGTACGTAACGGAGTTCCGATGTATCATTTCAATTATACGCGAATGATAAATACAACCGAGAGACAAGCAATTCTTTCCGGTACAATGTACGAAACGAATATAAAGAATGTGTACGGTGTGTCCTGAAAAATATGCGTATTTATTCTAATTATTGTTTTGATGTTGTTGTATTTTTTTTTTATTTGATCAATACATTTGTATAATATTTAGATGTAAAGAAAATTTGATCAGTTTTCTAATAAGTTAATATAATTTTAGGGATTGAATACTGAGATAGTTCTATACCAAATATTCCTCTTGTTTGTTTAACATAAATAGTTTCAGGTCAATTAATGATATGGGATAAAGGTTAACTATTGATTGTTACATGTTATTTAATTTGGGTAATTGATGGGAACTAGTGCATTTGAAGAAAAGTTAGTATTCTATAAAAATATATGTACGAGGGTTGCCTTTTATATTTCGGGATTAGAGAACAAAAACAAATATTAATCATCGAAAATCACTTTATTGTTTTCCAAAATATTCCCCATGAAGATCTATACACTTTTGCATGCGTTTGAACCAATTGTCGAAGCACTTTTTCCACTCTGATTGAGGTATCTCCAAAACATGCATTTTGAATGCAGCAACCGCTTCTTCAGGTGTCGAAAAACGTTGACCTCTCAGTTTGTTTTTTACGTGCGGGAATAAAAAGAAGTCATTTGGTGAAAGGTCAGGACTATATGACGGATGACTCTCAAATCGATGTTTTGGGTGCTCAAAAATGCAGTTGTTTGAGCCGATGTGTGAGAGCTCGCATTGTCGTGGTGTAGAGTGATCCGTCTTCGGCGGTTGGTTTTCCTGATTTCTTGGAGGACAACTGGCAAACAAATTGTTGTGTACCACTCAGAATTGACTGTTCTGCGTTGTTCTAGTGGTACGGTTGCGACATGTCCAGTTTTTCCGAAAAAACATGCGACCATTTGCTTGGAAGTGCTTCGTGCGCGAACAGCTTTTGTTGGATTTGGCTCATCTTGAAACACCCATACAGTCGACTGCTGTTTACTTTCGGGCTCATACGTGTAAATCCACAATTCATCACCTGTCACGATGTCATAGACGTGTTTTGAAGCACCGCGATCGTATTTTTCAAGCATTTCTTTCGACCAATCGACACGAGCCTTTTTTTGAGCGATTGACAAATTGTGTGGGATCCAACGCGAACGAATTTTGTTGACAGTTAAATGTTCATGCAATATTGAGTGTATGCTGGTCCCACTAATGCCTAAGGTTGTCTCTATCTCACGATAGGTCACATGACGATCTTGCAATATCAGTTCGCGCACAGCATCAATGTTTTTCGGAACAACAACTGATTTTGGACGACCTTCACGAAATTCGTCTTGGATTGAACTCCGACCACGATTGAATTCACCATACCATCGATAAACACTGGTCCTTGATGGAGCTTCATCGCCAAAAGTTGAATTAAGTTCATTCATGCACTGCTGCTGAGTTAATCCATGTCGAAAGTTGTAAAAAATAATCGCACGAAAATGTTCACGATTTAATTCCATTCTTGGGGGCAGATGAATCTTTTAATTTACTGTAAACAACACAAATAGCGCTCGTATGTCAAAACGTTCTGAGTACGTATAACCTCAAAAACTTCTAACTTTACGATAGAGCTATCAGTTGACAGATTGCAACACCAGGGTTGCCAAATCCCGAAATATAAAAGGCAACCCTCGTATTAGGGGTGTCAAACTTACTTATAAAATTTTGAAAAACATAACGAAAAACCGTAAAACCAAAAATATTTTCCCAAAAAAAAACTGTTCACTTACAAAAATTAAAAAAAAACAACATTTTCCAAAAATATTCGAAACAGAATTTTTTAATCTCATTACCGGTAAACCGGTACATGACATCCCTAATATACATACATATAGTACATATACATACATACATATGTATATGTATAATATATAGTTTCATATTATGTTATTTCGTTGTAAAGTATACTCAAATGAATAAATTTTGAAAAGTGTCTCGATGACAAAAATACGCAGAAATATCGCGGAACTCATAGAAAATTCAAGTGCGCACAAATTTTCCGAGTACACCATGTACACGACATTTATTTACGTAACGCAAATATAATATAGAAAGTTTTCTTTCCATCTTGAAACACGACTTGCCGGTTCGGATCGTTGCTTGACCGGGGGCTACGAAACGGAGGAAAAATCTCAGAGCGCTCCCAAGAATTACATACTGCATATTCGCAAGAACAACATCCAGCTACTAAAAGGGAAAACAGAATCCTGCTCGGTTTTGTTTTCGTGTTTTGCTCTTTTTTCCCGTTTTTCCCCGTCTCCCGGGCCCGTCGCGTGTTTTTCTCGTCGAACAATGCGGTAAATATAATAATAACCGTATCATAATATAATGAGGCTGACGGGATAATCTGGCTCGTCTTCGTTGTTCGATATCCTCGGCGTGGTAGTTGTAAATATTTTAAGGGGAATTCTTATCGGGGCGGAAAAATATGCGAAAATCGGAAGTATGTCGGGAAATATTCGACTCGAGGATCGTTATGTTAATTATTTTCGATTTTGTTAATGAAGTAAATATCGTATATTTATAATTTGTGGATATGTAATGAAAAAATAATATAAGATTCTATAATATTTTGGTAATTTTTGAAATGTTATGTTATAATAAGAAAAAAACATCAACGTCTTCAATTAACCATTGCATAACGCTTCCCGCAAGCAAAACCCGACAATATTTATTCCGCATATCTCTATAATAAATCGCCGTTACTTTAGGGGAATTACTATTATTTTTTGCACATAAAAAAACGAGAGTGAATCGCAATTTTTTCATCGTTCTCAAGAAAAAGGCGTCCTTGGGAGGCTTTCTTACTTACTGCGGCGCAACGGGACGACTCTGCGCCATGTCCGTAATGCGAAAATATCACATAAGTAAATAAATAAATAAATATCGCGTGTTGTACACTCTCACGTAACATTTGGTTCATCGTGTACGTGTCGAAAGGGATATGGGAAATAATCCGCGATGTCAGGTCCATTTCAACTGTCGGTAATAGACTTCTATTTTGACGTAAGCCCGCGATACTGAGAGACGTGAGACTTTTGATGATCGATTGGTTTCATATTGGTTATGTTTTTATCATATTTTTTTAGGGATGTTGAGCCAGCCAATTTGTAGTGTGTGCTTTTTTAAATGATTCCACCCGTTGGATGGATCGGATGGTTTGATTTTGTTGGATGGTTTTTGTGTGGAGTTGTCCGTTGGAAGAGGAATGGTGTTTTGATAGGTGGTTATCAATGAATTGTGAATAAGTTTTAATCAGGAAATTGTCAAGATTATCGTTGCGTTGTTTTGAAAACCGCATCATCTGCTTTCGAAATGAATTGATATAACAAGTTCTCTTCACTATTTGAATGTGAATATTTCTCTCCTTTTTTATTTTCCAGATTATTCTGTATTTTCTGAATGCATCAGATTGTACATTTCACGTTCCGGCTATCTGATCTACAAAAAGCTCTCAAGCTTTGTTTAGATTTTATTTAGAGCTGTAGTGCAGTTACAAAAATATAATGCACATATAGCATGTGTACGAAACATTGTTTTCACTAATAGTCTTTCGCAATATGAAAAATATTATACTTCCCACATTGTAAGAGTCAAATAAGTCACAAAAATATGAATTTGAAAATACGTGCATAATAAAAGGGTTGGTTAATTACAAAAATGCGAAGTAAACATTAAAAACTGACTGGAATAACCATTTCATTTTTCGATAGAAACAATTTTCGAGGTTCTATAAAAAAATTCAACAGAATTATTTCGAATATTACTACAATTTCAAAGTCATTCATCGGTTTAGAAGAATCATAATCCATCTTATAATCCAGCATAGAACCATCACTCGAACAACTCACCTCTCCACGGACAACCTAAGCACACACACACAAAAGCGCACAGAATAAAAATGATTTCTGTAATAAAAGCCGACATTATTATCGCAATATATAAAGCGACAAAGGAAGTTCCATTGCGGAGCGCGCTCACGTATCGTTCGGATGACAAAAGGCGAAATCGTGTCCCGCGCCTCGGACACAGTTTAAACGCGTATTTATTGTGTTTGCGCGTTATTATTGTCCTATATACAGTATCGATGTACGCGGTTCGGTTCTGTGTAAAATTTAAACACGGTCCCAAATGAAATTTCCTGGTGCGTCAATCACAGTCACGGTGAATAAATGGGTTTCGGTGCGATTTTTTTCGCGCGCCGTTTTCGAGCCGAGTAGATTCCGCGGGTTCGTTTATGAAACACTGTCATCGCATATCATGTTGGACGGTGTTCTGTTCAACAAAGGAAAATCTCTCTGGTTGATTGTGGAAATGGTGTTTTTTTTGTCGGTTATGGTTTGTTGAATGTTAGTGGACGATTGGAAAAATTATGCGGGGCGGTTTGGTTGTTGTTCTTGATGTGCGTGGAAATGGTTGGATGTTTTTGTGTTGGTGGATGGTGTGATTTTTTTAAATTGTTTTTTAAAAAGTGTAGGTTTGTATCGATTTTTAGATAAAATAAAAGCAATGTAATTATGTTAATAAATATCACACTTTTTTGTGATTTTTTAATTGGTAAATTGTGCATGCGACGTTATTGATTTATAGTTCTTAATTACAAAGTTTACATTTATATAATTAAAAGAAATTTGCATGTCAGATAATTTGTGGGAAAAAATATGTGCCCAAATTTTATGAGGTTCTTTCTACATTTTTAAACAAAGTGATTATTTTGACCTTTTACCAAATGAAAAAAAAATTCAATCCAAAGTTACCCCTAACGTTTTTAAAACGTACTTAAATTTTTTCATTAAAAAGATGAACATTCGAATTTTAAACCATTTTCACATCTTCCAAAATAGAATAAATAATTTTACATCAGTGACGGCTCATCCTAATGAGCTGCAGGGCTGCAGCCCTTCCGGTATAAAGTGAATGTTTTATATTTTAATTAAATTCTTATATTTGTATTGCACCGATGTTCAAATGATATGTATATTTTGATTGTTAGGAATTTCTATTTGTTTCATTAGTACTTTTAATAGCCATCCTGAAATATTCAGTTGTCATTTGCGTTGTTGGCTGTCGATTTGTACTGCAACTATGACATAACATGTTTATACTTTAAACTGACATATTTTGTTATTATTTTTATCATATATTAACAGAAAATTATTTGGTATCATGAAACAAGTAAAAAAAATATAAGGGCGCCAATTTTAATATTTTTTTAAGGTTGCCAAACATTTCTGTCCCTTCACTACATATCTCATGAGCTACCACTGCTTTCCATCCACTACTAACTTCAAAAAAATTCAACAACATAAAATTTCTATATTCAGCAACAATCAATACAAAATATCCCAAATCGGAAAAAATAAAAACGAAGCCAAAAAAAAAAAATACAGCCGAAGCACATTTCAGATACGAACACACGATACGTCAGGGCGAAAAGGTGGCCGGCATCGTAGTGTGTCGGCGCGGTCGTTTCAGCCCAATCTTATCAGTGTTTATACACATACACATATACATATATATACATATATACAAACACACAAATGGGTATAGGGTTCAGCAGAAAGCGATTTTTTCGCGGCTCGCCCGCAAATCCGGCCCGTTCGGGTTCCGCCCGGGAATTTTCCGGAGCGCGTCGGAAAAGCGCCGCGTTCGATTTTCCCCTTCGAGCGTGCGGTCAGCGAAACCCTAATTTGGCAAATTAACGCGCGCCCGTGGTCTCTGGAACTCGCTCTTTTTGGGTGGGTGTGTGTTCAGGGGGCGGGGTGGGTGGGTAGGAGGAAAAATGCAGGTGGGTGTGTCGGTCGTGTTCGGGTTGGTTCTGATTTGGTGTTTGAATGGTTGTTGTTTGTTTTGGGAGGTGGTCTGGGTGTTTTGAATTAGGGTTATTGTCTTGTGATTAGTTTTTGAGGGTTTATTGTGCGAGGTTTATCATGATATAAAGGAGGTTTTTGGTTTGATTTTTTTATAATTGTTATCGTGTGTAGATTGTATTATAATGGTTAATGTAGGGCAAGGTCTTTTTGATAACGTTGGAAGTTTTGGATTTTTTAAAATAAAAGATAAGAGAAAAGAAATTATCGAGAGGTTTGAATAGTGAAATTTATGCCTTACTTCGTTCAATGGAACGTGATTGTGTTCATTGACTATTCTAAAAAAAATTGAAAATGTTTTCTGACAAGTTGCAGTATTAAAATAAACTTCAATGCGTGTTAAATTAAAACCCAATCATTAATCAAAACTGGTAAATTATACAATACGAAAAAATGCGCAAAACTACCATCGACATTCATAAAGCTCAAACAAAGAAAAAAAAGATTGAATAACTCACCATCCCCGAACGACACAACATCCACACTGAATCAATAACAACGATACGCACGAACACGAAAAATTTCACCCATCCATCTACCGATCCGCGGAAAAGGGCCCCGACACACGGCGACTATACAAGGGAAAAGCGATTCGCTTTTCGCTATGCGGATCGCCTGCGAAAAAGCGAAGGTTATCTATTTTAGTGGCGCGGTCGGGCTATTTCCCGTACACAAACGGTTGATTATAGCACTAACTCACTAGAAATAGACGCTATTAGTGAAATGACTTTTTTTCTCGGTCTTTCGTCCGTGCACGTGTACGACTTTTGTTATATAAACATCGTAAATCAGCACGCGAAGATGGTGCGTCGTGTTTGTGTGCCGGTTCGACGTTAGGTCGTTGAGCTTTTGGAAGTTTGGTTGCGAATCGGTTGATTTGTTGTTTATGATATTTTTTCGGTCGTATGTGGGAGCGGTAAATGAGGAAGTTTGTACGGTGGTGGACTGTAATAGGGAGGGCTTGCGTGGAATTTGTGTTTGTGGGTTTATAACTTTCGGATGCGTTGATCAATTTTGTTTGTGTTGGTTGTTTCGAATCATATTATTTTATTGTATGAATGTTATTTTGATTATTATTATAATATCATTATGTGCATTCATCGATATACATCAGGGGTAATGACACCAGTGGTGGATCATTTACCTGTAGTTGACCGTCACTCAGAAAAGTGTAAAAATTAATGTTTTCAAAGAGGATATTCTTATAGAAAGGGTGCGATAGATAAGCTGCTTATAACAGTTGATTTATCTCACCTTTTCCGAAAGATTATCATTTATAAAAACTGTAATTTTAAAGTTTTTCTGAGTGATGGTAAATACAACTGGTGTTATTACCCAAAATATTTTTTGATTGTTTTATTATCCTTTAATTGAGATAAAAGTAATGTTCTCAAGGAGTTTAGAAACTGAAATCATCTCTTATCAAATGGTTCCCGATAAACGCCATTTAATCAGATCTCCTATTCAATTTCTGATTGCTTCTAATGTTATTTAACTTCAATAATAATTGGAAATTAATTCGCTTGAAATGATTTATAAAATAACCCTAATCTAATATCGAGTAAAGATTACACTTTCGTTTTTTTTTCAACCACCAATTTCATATACGAAACTAATCTATCAAGATTTAACCATAACCGACCGAGAAACCACAACCACTATTCTCCCATTCCATCAACAGCACTCAGGACTATTTCAGCATTCTCGATATCACAATCTTTATACGTACCAATTCTCTATTTATATTCTCACGTACCGAGAGTCGGACTCGATCCCGGCGTGAAAAATTAACTACTATGGCCGCCGGTCACGCTCCGACCGTTACCGGATCGAATCCTTCCGATAAAATCCTGATTTAAGAATACCGGGATTCGAGTGAATAATTGAAAGTGGCCTCGGGCACCGAAAACGGTTGCGAGTGTTGCTCAGCGACATATGTGTCCTCCGGCCGGGAATGTGGGATTATGGTGTAATGTCGAGGGTAAGGAGTGTGTATAATATGTGGAGAGTTTGGTCGAATCCCCTATTTTTCATCATACATAGTGTTTAGATATTTATAAAGCGATATAGGTGTATTTTTTGATAAATAAATTATTGGAAAACTGGGTATGACATATACAAAGATGAGTCTCTTGAACGTATTGTGCGTACGCCAGATTATAGATTAGAAAAATAACGTTACCTTTGTATCAAATGGATAAATTATTATTTCATTTTGTATTAGATTTTATCGTAAATGTAACATATTTATTTATTTGTTGTACGAAGTTATTTAAATTTTATGCTAGACCGGAAATATAATATAATATTATACAAGCGCGTATATCGATATGTAGTTTGTTCAGATACGCTATGGGGGTTGAATTTGAATTGTCTATTTGCTTCCGCTCCATCCAGCTAGATGCAATCCATTATCATAATAATAAATACTCAAATCTAGCATATAACAATACGGAAAATACAAGTGAAACTTTTAATTATTTTACCGAAATATTTAATATATCATTAAATAATTTCTTGTTGAAAACTCCACTTGATATTTTTCCCCTGCCGATCGTTCCATTACTTTTTCGTCGTTTTTTAATTCCTCTTACCACCGAAACGGTTGCTCGTTACCACTCGCCACGGTTAACGAGGACCGTCGTCGAAATAATTTGAAGAAAGGACGTCGTTTTTGTTTTTGACGTTAAACGCTTTTGCGCACGTGTCGCACACACGCCGGGCCCCTAATGGCGAGCGCTACGTGTTACGCTCGCGTGTTTAATAACGGACGTAAAATTTGTATATTAATTATAAATGATTTACATTATTGTAAATTTTAATTACGATTTTAATTAGTTTCGAGCGTAATGAAATCGTACTTTTGTATAATATGCGCACGCATGCTAAGGCATCGTAAACTTTTGGCGACGCCGGTTTTTTTTCCACATCGCGATAACCTTCAACGATTATCTGAATATGGCTTATCGCTATATTTTTATCAGCAAATTCCTTTCACAATAAAAACGCTTTTAGAATATCTGATTAAATCGAGGCGATTTCAAATTTAAATTTAGTCGGATATATTATATAAATAATCGCATTCAAAAACTTTCCGCGACTTTCGGATGCAACATAAGTTACCCGCAAGCTCCCGCCTCCTATCCGAAAATATTTTCTAATAATAGAACGTATTAAATTCCCGAATATCATTATAATACATAAAAAGGGGAGACGTTGACGAAATTAAAAATCCACCTTGATTTAATCCGGAGCGATAGGCTTCGCCGCTTACGCAAACACCTCCTCAGGAGGCAGGAGGGACGCAGACAGAGCAACAGCCTGTTCGAGCCGAAAATTCTCCGTCGTCCTTAATAGTTTCTCCTTTTATCCTGGCGGCATTCGGGAGTATATTAAGCAATCTATAGTCGGCCCGATATTCGCGACCCGTGACCTTTGTGTATCACTACGAGCCCCGGCCACTTTCGCGCTCGTACACCTCTATCTATCCGCAGAGTGTGTTCGGTACAGTCGGGTTACGATTTGAGTGTAGGGTTTGTTGATGTATACGTGCCTGTTTGAGATTTGAGATTGTTGGTGTTTCATTCGTTGAAAAGTAAATTTGAAATTGGATGAATTTTGAATGATGAGTATCTGTCTTTTCATTTGTAATGTGATGTTACATTGATGAATCTAACTGTAATTTTTCGATTTTTTTTCAATTTATTGTGAGGATGATTATAATATGATAACTAATTAAAGATTTTAGTTTGTATAAAATTTTTTTCTGGTATTAAAATTTTTATTGAAGCGGATATTACTTGAGTGAAAGTTAAAATTATTCTCGGTCGTTTTTGCAAAACGTTTGCGGTTATATTATATCTATCCGCATAATGATTAGGCACGGTTTTGTTTTGATTTGTGCGTGATTGAATTTATTGAAATTGTACATATTGAGAAATTTAATTTACAGAAAATTGCGTCATATTGCATAAATCAAGAAATCATATAATCGAAAGTGAAATGCACATAAACAACTTTCACATTACGCGTTATCGAATAAATAAATACAATCCCAACCTATTATATCAATATAACGTTTTATGATAACTTCAACTATTGCTCGATTTGATCAAACGCTATCCACTAGTTTCCTATAAAAATGATTAAAGATCAACATTTATGAAATTTTCCATTTGAATATTTTTATTATAAATCCATTTTTTAAAACCTTTTTAAAATAAAATAAAATAAAAAATACATATTTCCAACCTTTCCAACAATCAATTTCGATAATAAACAAAATCTAAAACCCATCAAACCAAAATATAAACCACAAAACCGAAACATCGCACGAATCCGTGCACCACTTGACGGCGTCGCGCGGCACACAAACCTCCTCGCATACACGCTCGGCCCACCTGGCCCTCGGATTTTTGGCCCTCGGCGAAAATCGATGGAGCACCTCCTCCACTCGGGTCCACCTCCGCTGATTAGGAATGAATATTCATTGAAATTATTCAAAACAGTGGGCGCCGACGACGCGCGTATTAGCCACCGGCCGACGAAGGTCCGGGTTTCGTCCTTAGTGCCGCTGCGGAGTTTCGCGGTTTTCGAATTGTTAATGAGGGTTTGGGATGTTTAATTTTTTTCGAGGGGTTGTTTGTATTTTTTTAGTATGAGAAGAGTTTTTAGTATTGTATTATCTTGTATATTTATTCGATATTTATTTTCGGATTTATCAAAGTCGCGATTGAGTTAATAATTTGATTCGTGTCGATGAAGAAAAGCCGCACGCTTTTCTTTGGCGATTTCTCAACTCTAGAATCGTTATTTGAGATGAACTTGGCAACGGATCCTCTTCTATCTTATTCTCTTTCAGGGGACTGAGATCCGCACTCGAAAAAAGACTGCATCATAAAAGCATCGACTTCGGGATTCGCATCTAATCCATACCCTATCATCCGAACGAGCGCGACAGACTCGAAACGTTGGATCCTCTCTGTGAAAAACAAAAAAGAAACCTTTTATTTATGAGAGTCCTCAAATTGATCCCCCGTACTCAAACATATAAAAGAATGAAGCGTAACTCGATATAGATCTGCATGCGGAATCCGCGGCGTGAATTATTGCCGTTTTCATCAATTACGCTGAAAGGTTCGGGTAACATACTATGAAAAAATCAGAAGAAACAAAAATAGATTCGGGAAAGAGTTGGAAATCGCAGAAGACGGATCGGCTCGTGAAAAAGTTTGGCCAAAGGGCACGAAATAAATAGATGTATACTTCGTGATGTATAGTATGCTGTGCTCTTCGATAGATTGAAGGGGAATAATGCTGCTTTAATAATATATCTTTGTGATGTATGAGTTTGGGGGTGTGTTAACATCTGATGTGTCTATTGTCGGCCCCGTGTTAAAAATGCATCATTGACATTAATCAAATATGCGTATTTGCATAAAAGCACTATGCTTAATATCGCACGGTTTAATGCGGTTAAATATAGCTTCGTGCTCTGGGTGAATTATCGCTGATGTGAATGCAAATTCGCCGTTGTTAATATTAAATACATGTAGAATATTGTTTTGAATGTATTCGATAAAACGACGGCAATAATTCATGTTTCGTCAAAATCATGCGGTCGTTCAGTAAATATGAATTTTTATGAGATATTAATAATTATTTATGAAACCATGAACATCAAATTGTAATTAAGTTCAACCGCTTATGTTAGGGATTTATTCTGAAATATTTGGCAATCCTCCTAAGCGTTTTTTGAACTCTGTAGATAAAAATATGCTAAGGAATAATTCGTATATAGCAAAATTTTCATAATACTTTCAATTACAATTATAATGAATCGAAATTCATATCAATGAAATAATGTTAATATTATAATACAAAAAATAACGAATTAAAATATTTAATTTAAAAAAAATCAACACTTTCATGCACAAAAAAACAAAACGTACTACGCTACGCCTTTTCAGCGGAAACGCTCGAGCGACACGCGAATATATCTGCGCGTCGCTCAAAACGACATCACGAACTAATTAAATAACATCACACACGAAAGCAAAAAGCAAAACTGAAAATAGTACGCGAAAAAACGACACTCCGCGCATGTATATATATATATATATGTCGCACATTTTTCATGTGCTGAAAAGCGAGCGCCGTTTCAGCGCACTACGTGTTGCTCGCCTAAACTCGGGATATCCGCAGCGCCGAAGCGAATTACCTTCGTTTCGTTCATACCTACGAATATAATAAGGTGTTTCAATATATAAGTGGGAGAATGTTTTGTTGGGAGTTGTAATTTTTATCGTGTGTTTTCGGAAATTGATTTGGGATGGTGAGGGTAGCGCTTGTTCAACTTTTCCGTTATTCGCGTGGCGTCTTTCAGATACCAGTGGGTTAAAAAAAAATGTCTTTAGAACCAGAAAAGCTAGAAATCTAAATTTTTATTACTAATCGATAATTCATTATAACCATTTTAACTAATCTTGAATAATATTTGTGGAATTTACAGTAATATAAAAAATTGATCAAACAAAAAACGAACAGAAGTTTATATCTAATAAGGATAATGAATGTTAAAGTTTTTTTTTTCAATTTTATATTAAGTCAATCTTCATAGTTTAGTTTGGAAAAAATCTTTGTGTAGGATGTATTTATTTTAATTTTATAACTAATTATGTCAACGCGTATTTTCAACCTATACGATTACGAAGATGAACCACTCACCAGTACCAAATTTTGTTGAAAATTGAGAAAAAAAAAACAACAGCATTTAAGACTTTTGCAATGCTTATTTTCAGAAAAATATCTATCAATCCATATCTCATTAATTGAAATTATTTAATGATCAGGTAAAGCACTAGTTGTTGACCATGTACCAGTAATTGACCACTTATCAATAAAACGTAAAAATTAAGGCTTTTAAAGACGATAATCTTTCGGGAAGAGTGCGATAGATTAGTTGTTTATTACATCTTATTCACCGCACCCTTTCCAAATGATCATCGTCTTTAAAAACCTTAATTTTCACGTTTTTTTTGAGAAGTGATCAACCACAGGCACATAGTCAACCACTAGTGTCGTTATCTTAATATTTTTTCAGGAATTTATCACTGAAACTACGTGTACTGATGTCCAATAGACGCCACACGAATAATCGAAGGTTAATATTGATGGACATTGATTAATACAGCTTTCACACGCCGAATTCAACCTTTTTCAAAAACTTATCTCGTTAACAAAACGAAACTATCCACAAAACAATATTATTCCGTTCAAAAATAAATATTTAACTTACTAGTTGTACCACCCCCACATAACTGACATACAGACGACACAACATACCTGCACGAATCCACGTACAATCGGCTCGAGTACACACACGTACACCCGACAGAATTCGGGTTCGTTTGTTAGCGGGGGGCGTTTTCAGGTTTTCGTGAAAGTTCTGAAAGCTCGCCGGGGCGAAGTCGACTCTTTTGATCGCCGGCGATGATTGATCACCGGGCCGCGAAGAAAAGCGAATAATGCTCGCGAGAGAGTTGAAAGCGGTTCGTTAGTTGGTTGTTTATGCAAATCGAGACGAGTTGATCGCGTCGATTTGTTATTCCGGACGGTTTAAAGTGTGTGTTTTGAAAAATTGTTGTGTGGAGCTGTCTAGGAGGGTTGAAGTTTTGGATGGAGTTGTGCGTTTGCGGAGTGGTTGTTTTGATGTGTGGATTTCACGGAGTCGATGATTTTGTTGAGGATGTTTTTATGCGTGTTTTAAAAAAATCTGTATTGGAATATATATTATATTATATAGGGTTTTCAATAGGGGTGCTTGAAATTTATTTGTTTATAGAAGCCATGTTGTTAATGTGCCATCTGTCAAATTTATCACCAATTGTTTAATAGTGTACGTCAAATCACCATAGAAGGTTATAGCGTTGAAAAACGTGTGAAAATCATCCGATTTTATTGCAAATTTTAAAATCAAGAGTCCCTATTAAAAGACCCTATAGTATTGTTATGTTTGAGTTTATGAATACAGTAAAGTTTAAAATTAAATTAAATGGAGGATGTGCTCTTGTTGAAGGATTTAAATTGATGAATTTATGGAGTCCTGTTTTGATGTGTGGATTTTGCATAGTTGATTATTGAGTTTGATGATTGATTATGCAATTTGTTTTTGAATTATATTATACATGTTAAGTAATCAATAGCTTACAATGTATTTTTTAAAAGGTTTCTTTTAAGTCTGGTATATTTTAGATTGGTTAATATTTATGATATTTTACGATTTATAGTTCTTTTGTATTCAGTATATTTTCAAGTATTTTTTTTATCTTTACCACATAAAAAGCAATAATTATGCTTATACGATTGTTTTGAAATTATTTTATGGTAACATTTCATTTGAATTTTTTCGTTTCAAATTATAAATCATGTTACCTATATTTTGTGAAAGTAACGACGTTTTTATTTATTTTCGGAATGTACATGCCAGTTTACCTAATAAAATTATCAATGGAAATTGGCTTAATATTTTTATGGATTCCTTACTGCGATTGTACGAGTTCTAAGTTCTATAAAATATAGCTCAATCGTTTACAAATGACATAATAATAATAATAATTTTAAATTAAATAAATTACCGAAAAAAAAATTCAATTTTAATATATTATATTCGTTTTTCGAATTCGCATTTGTGGGAGCATATGAAATGTTATCGTTTGTTCATCATTGGCGAAACATTTCCCGAATCGGTTCGAAAAGGGTGAAAGGTTTTGCGGTTTACGTTCACGTACAATACTCGAGGGATGTGTATTATTATTCGTGAAAATTCATTTTGCGCAAGAGGAAAATTTCGATAACGTTCATCTGCGCGGAACGATAGTGTCGATACGTTTATTCAATTCGAAATGTACATAAATTAATCGCGCATCGTTAATTATTCATACGCGTAAAATAATTCAATACGAATTTGGGTCATTACGCATTATTTCATAGGAAAATTGATACATATATTTGACAACGAATCAAATTTGAATACGAATCGAAATGCACTCGGCGTTAATTAAAAATTCAGATCGTATACATTTCACACTCAATAAACTTCAAAAGCACAAGGCATTGTAGAAGTGATCCACTAAAAAAATACGAAAAGCATCTGTATGAAAACCCCATTCGTCACGCGGTCATTCTTCCCGAGAATTTCTCGCTCCTTCATTATTCACCGACACAAATTAAAAAAAAAATTAAAAAAAACCATCCCATGAGAGGATCGTCTCACTTGTAGGTGCGAACGAGCAGCTCGTCGTTTTTTGTCTGGAATGTTTCGTCGAGAGTACGTTGCACTTTTAAAAGTGCATATTAGTGCAATCGTCGAGCTGACTTTTTGCGGATCGTTCGAGTTTGCGATGGTTCGCTTAATTAGAGTGCTTTCTGCGGATGACGCTTTTCGGATTTAAGTTTCGTTTATGGATTAGTTTGTTCTGTGTGAGTTGGTGTTTAGTGGGAATGCGCATGTAATTGGATTTGATTTTTTTTGCGGCATGTTAAAAGGTTTAGATGCGGTTTTTATTATTTTAAAAATTCAACGAGAATCTTCTGACGGTTATTATTGTTTCGGGGATTCAAGACAGCAAAACAAAACGCAAAAAATTAATCACTCACCAGATACAAGTATAGGTAGAAAGCAGGGCGCGCGCGCGAAATAATTAAGAAGACATTCATCGCTCTTCAAGGGGGCCGTGCGGAGGCTTTTAAACGCAAACAAAAGGCTTTCGCGCTGAGGCCTACCTCAGTGGTTTCCAACATGTCTTCTATAAGATATTCAGTTGTGTTTAACGTGTTATAAATATTATAACGGCGGAGTAATTACACAGTCGATTGAGTAGTGGAATAGTGATATTGTTTGATGTTCACTTAATCATACCGCATTCAATGGTTTCTAATTATAAGATAGATGTTTAATTGAATTAATTTTTGGAATACAGGGAATCAAATCAATGATTATGAATGGTTAATTATGCGAACTTAACTTGTAATATTCTTGATGAAATGAGTAAGTCGAAAAATTTTTTGCCTATTATAAAAAAAATATATATTAAGTTAGTAATGAATCGATTTAGGGTGAATAAATTTAGAAGTGTAGTTATAGACACATTAATAAATTTGATAAATTAATCTTGATATGTTAAAAAATAGAAACAATTATCTGCATTTTTTGATATGTTTTCATTATTAAACAAAGGTTTTTTCGATACGTTTTCATCAATCCATCACATTTACCACAGCAAACATACCATAAATTTAATTTCCCAACTATCAAAAAAATACACAATTCCCACAAATAACCCCAAACAAAACTCAAAAACACCAACCAATCCTCGAATTAAAACTACAACCGGCACTTAACTACATCGCACCCGAGAGCCCAGCATTTGCGAAGTTGAGCACCCATGTCCTGCCCCAACTCCGAAACCACTCCACTACGAGAGGCCTCCCATCCAAAGGGAAAGGGCAGGCTTATTGTCGGCAAGGGAAAAAAGACGTTTCCTACGAGGCGGATACACGGGAATTTACCCGCGGGTGGAGCTCGCTTTGAACTCTCACCCCGGCCACCCACCCACCCACCCACTTTTGGGGTGTGGGCGAGGTCTCATTGTTTCGGGGCAAACAGGCATTTGCGAGACCCGGACAGGTGGGTACTTGTGGTCGTTTTTGTAGTGCACGAGCCGGACATTCGGTACGGGATTCCGGATAAGCGGGCGGGCAAAAAGTGACACGTGTTTGTGTGCAGTTTATAACGTGCGGATCGTTTGCGGAATTAAAATAAATATGGTTTTGTGCGTTTGTTGGGTTCGCGGATTCGGGTTGGATTGGGGTGGGTTTTGTATGGTGTTCGTGAAGTTCTGGGTTTTTGATTGGGTTTATAAAAATATGTTGATTTGCGTTGAATTTTTCGCTCAATATTGATTAATTTAACTAAACCATGTTTATATTCGATTTTTAAAATTATTGTGTAAATTTTTTTTGTATATTTTAATAAAAATAGAACTGAAAGGGTAATGGAGTTGGTTGAACATGTGTCAAATGCAGATAAGTCTGTAATATGGGTGGAAAAACAAGACCGTAGCAGTGCGCTTTTGAATTTTTTTTTCAAATAAAAATGTTAGTACAGTGAGAAAATTTTAACAAAAGATCAAATTAATTAAATTACTGTGTTGAATGTAAATAAATATCAGATTGTAGTTCAAAATATGTTTTGCTGTACTATTTTTGTCGATGTGAGTTTTAAAATAGTAACGTATAATTTTTTTCTCATAAAATTCGTCTGAATATGCATTCAAATGCTATTTTTATTCGTTTTATTTCGACGCGGTTTTTTTCGATGCAGAATTTGCCATCGGCAAAATAATTTACCTCAATTATGCAAATGCGAGAAAATTTTGTATTGTGTCGGGTATTCGTTGGGAAATTTTCGAGAGTCGTACACAAAAATTGAATAAGACTTCTGAAATTATCGTAATGTGTATGTTCAGCGTTTACGTCTGAGTAACCTTTTGAATTAGTGTAATAAGAATGACTTAAAATAATATTTGTAGATCTGACAATGAGTCATTTTCTAATATGCGAATTTTGATTGGGCTCATGATATTATAAGAAAATGTAATTTATTGTGAACTACGGTTATAATATCCATGTATGAATCACTCCGGGATTTTCTTATGTCTTTTGAGCACGTATAAATTTAATTCCGTAAAAAAAACCATACGTATCCCAGATGGGTTCTTGGCTTCGTCGACATCCAGGACATCCATCCTTTCATACTTTTCCATCAGACCGTAAAAAAGCGAAGTCATATTTTCATATGAAAATGTATGCGAAGAGTGAAACATCTCGCGCGCTGAATATGAAGATGCATGTCTCGACTTTTTCCCTTTCTTTTTTTTTATTTTGAAGACAAAAGTGTGCGCGAAAATGAAGTCGTAATGACACGTAATATACTACGTGTACGTTGTGCATTTTTCGTGTTTCACCATGCATGGAAACGGGCTTGGAATGGTCTTTTGAATTTTAATTTTCGAATGAAGCATATATTTTTTTATAATAAAAATTGACATTGTGTGTTTTTTTTAATGTAAGGAATTTATTCAGTGTCTAATTTATCTTTTTTTTTTTAATTGTAAATTGGGTGTAATAGGGTTTAGCGTAAGACCAATCAATGCTGCCAACTCACATTTATATAAATACAGGACGCTAAAGCCATATTCAACCGAAATCGATCTATTTCTTTCAAATTTCGTTCATACAAAATATAATTTGATCTTATAAAAATTAAATATTAAAATCACCATTTTCCAAATTTCCTCAACAACAATCGATTCCTATACGTATTCAATACAACAAAATCCATTCCAAAAACAAAAACTACCATCACGAAATTATCTAAACGAACCATACAATCAGCTACCATTTTAACAAAACATTTCTTTAATTGAATCCGATCCCAATCTCGCACGCACTTGAAACTTCCGAGCTCGCATTAAGCCCCGGCACGTACACAAACATTCCCGAACAAAAGGCGAACTCCTACAATGCACCAGAACGCCATTCCAACCGAAACCATACGGTGGTCCATAAATTCGCCCAAAAGCCGGGCTAATCCGCGCCAATCCGGGCGCCGTCACGATATCGGCCGCCGCGAATATTCCGTGTTTATCGCCGTGTTGGCGAATGGCGAATTGGCATATCGATTGGTTTTCGGACCGGGATGGATCTCGTTAGCAAGTTTCTTGAGGAACTATTCCAATCTGGGTGGAGAGGGTGGATAATCGGGGTGGAGGTTCGTGGAGATCGGTGGGTTGTTGGGACGGTTTATGATTTGGTTTTTTTTTTTTGAGGTTGGAGGAGTTTTATTTTGGTTTTTGGAATGTGAGTTAATGATGGATGTTGCGTGATTGAAAATTGATTGTCGTTTGATGTAATCCATAATAGTTGTTACGCTTCGTTTGTAAAATTGCTACGTTTGTATACAATACAAAAAGTTTTGTGTTGTATGCGAATTATGTATGTATATATAGTGGGAAAGTGGTTTGTTCATGTTTTTCAAAACTAAATGCCTTTATTGTCTGAAATTTGAACTTATTTTCATTGCTTTCTTTGCCAATTTACGAAACTTCAGCTTTAATAGATAACAACAAGAGCATAAAACTGAACAAAAAAATCAAACCCAACCTAATATAACTATTGACACTTCCAAGATCATGAATTGGAAGGGGAGGGGAAATGAAAAGAATGTAAAGGAAAAAAAATTCAAATCTTGGTAAAAAAAAAACAAACAGAATACTATTCCACTATAAATTGTTCTATAATAAATAGTTAAATTGAGAATGACCAAATAATGACAATTTACCGTATTTTGTATTCAGCTTATGTATAGTTTTGTTATCAATTTCAAGTTACGAATGTTTATATCGTTCAAAATGGTTTTCAGAAATCCTTTCAGTTTTAAATAGGGATAATATAAAAATTTGAACGGTTAAAAAATGGTTCACACAAAGATAATGCAAAATTTGTTTTCGAGTGAATAGCATGTGAAATATTTCAAAATACATACATAAATTGTATGCATTTAGTTAATAAAATATATGCAATATACGAGATAAACGTGAACACCTTGAAATATATTATGTGTCCGGTTAGGAAGTTGATAGTAAAAAATATATAGTTGATTGATAACAGTAGTAATATTTAAAATAGTTTTTATAAATATGTAAAAAAAAAATAAAAATAACTAATTAATTTGAAAATCATATTTAATTTCTTTGACGTGAATAGGGCGTAACTGCGAATTTTCAAACGAAATATTTAAAATATAACGTTTTACAAGGAAAGTGTTTTCATTTGAGAAACTATTTCATTAAACGTAATTCATATTTATGTAACCATTAATGTCGTAGTTATTTTTTTATGAATTTTATTTTGATAAATTTGAAAATGGTTTAATGTGAAATAAAATGAAAGTTATGCGTAACTTTATATTGCAGTAAAAATATTTGCAGCAATTCAATTTAGTCATGGGTTAAATTTGTTATTTTCCTTATTAATAACATTCAATAAATCAAAAATATTTAGGTTTATGATCTTTAAAAAAAATTCGAAGTATTGCATCAATAACCCATATACATACAATCTATATTGAACTCGGATATTAATGTAGTTGATCTCCATCCGTGGTTTACTTTGCTCTTTTGAATTCGTGCTTGTACATGAATGGGAAAACATTTTTTCAGTAAAGCAAACGTTTTGAGTGAAACTTTCATCGGCAATGTTACCAAAGCAAAATGCGACTCTTGTAATTTATGTTATACGCTTTCCTACAAACGGGAAGCAATAAAAGCCCGAAACTATGAAACTACATTAAATATTTTGATCTATGGCATAATCGTGATGTTATATATGAAACGTCCCGCTCGGGAAAGCTGTAATCTTCTGTGAAAACTTATTCAACCCTCGACTTCAAAGGTGTAATTTACCGAAAAACTTTCGATAACAAAAAATAAAAGGAAAATTTTCGTCGTCGTTTCAAAATATTGAAAATATGAAATGAACGAAAAAACTGCTAGCCATATTTCCCACAACAATATATTATATATTATATGAAACGAAAATATAATATAAAAATATATTCTGATGTTATTTTATTTTAATTTTTTTTATTAATATTAAAATAGGGTGTCTCAAGATTCATGCAAGAAGTAATTTTGATAGAAAACACAGATTTATTATAATTTTTTTTATTGATTCATAAAGTAGGGTTATGCATAAAGTAGCATATCGGGAAAAACGCCTCAATGGCTTTGCTGGCACATACGCACTTTTTTGTCGAAATTTTCTAGGACCGTTTTGTATAAATGTGGCTGAATTTAATTGATGCAGCGCTCAATTTCCTCCTTTAAAGCATGGGTGATCGTGGTCTTATTGACATAAATCTAAAATTTCAAAAACTCCCAAAGAAAAAAGTCCAACGGTATTAAATCGCATTATCTGGATGGCGAATTTTGATCACCAAAACGGGAAACTACACAAAACAACAACAACAACAACGACGACAAAATTCTCAACAATGAAAACTCGTTGTTTTCTTATGTAGGATTCCATTTTTAATAATTTTGAATTATCAGCTGTCATACCGTCTTTTTTCTCATTGGCAATACTTTACCGCATAAATGGCACAAACTTCAAATCATACGTGAATCTAGAGACACATATATTATTTCCCTAAATATAATAAAATAATTGATATTTTGAGATATTCCAAATAAATTCTATTACCCTAAACTTTTCCGAAACGTAGGAAAATATGAACTCGAATAAATTAAAAATGCGAAAATGTAAAAAATGTTTAACCGCGCGCAAAGTTATGAAGTTGCCGCCGCGCACAGTCGGTCGATTTTCCGGCAGGCTTTGCGGCCGTACTTAATCCTCTTTTCTAACGTTTCAACAAATTCGCCGGGTCTCATCTGAAAAAATGGTCGTGGATTAATAGTGACACGGGGCCGGGGATGCGTTGAGTAATTTTCGCAGGTGAAAAAGGACTAGAGAGGCAGAGGATTTCGGCCCACTCTCGAAGTGGATAATATATTTATATTATGTAGTGTGTATAAGCTCTTAAATCGTTGACGCCGGTTAACCCGGAAAATGGGAGTTATTAAAATTTATTGTATATATGAGTCGGTGGTCTAGTATTGATCAGTTAAGTTGAGAGATGTGTTGCATAATATGATCAGAAATTGGATAGGTAACTGCATGTTTTTGTTCTGGGAATGTTTAGTAAGGTATGATCTTAGTGTTAAGTTTTTTTTAATGTTATTTTCCTATTATCATTACGTTTAAAAAAATCTTCTATATAAATATGATATAATCAATAAGAATTTAAAAATGTAGACTACAAGATAAAACTCTTTCAGTATTATACAAATGTCGGTCATTCTCGGAACGTTTGAATATTTACAATAATTCTTTACCGTATAGCTTCAACCTTCAAATCAATTTATGGTGATATTATGTTATAGTTCAAATTTATTGGACCATATATGAGAACTCAAATGATATATGCGACGATGCAAATTAAATGGCTGTGTGAAAAAATCGTATCGAGAATAAACGGTTTAATTTTGCGACGCGAAAAAGTCCAGGGCTATCTGTATTTCAAAATGGTATATAAGAATGGAATATACAATATAATACTTATTTTTCTGACGTTCTTTTCGCGTAAATTGCATCGGCCGTTTCGCCGATGTAAACACTATTAAAACGTTGTTTGTGAGAAAAGTTCAAACCGGCATCAATCACCTGGCCATGTAAACAACCCTCACTCACCTGGTTTTTTCCTCATTTTTTTCTTTTACTTTTCACGTTAACCTAGCGTGTTTATTATGGAAACCGCTAAATTGTTGTCTATTAGGAAACTTCTTTCTATTTAAAGTTCCTGGAAAAGATCGCATAAAAACTTTTAAAAGGTAAACACCGCAATCGTTATTGCGCCTAATGCATAACTGATGGAAATATCGTCGAATTAAAAACAACAACATGAATCTTTTTTCCATTCCAAAATAATTTTTATTTGAATGAGTTTTAAATTCTTGATCAATTTTATTTTTTTACATATATTTCAAATGATTTGTAACATAAAACACTTATATTAATTCTGTATAAACTGTTTGTTTTAATTATACGAAACTTTGAATTAATTTCGATGCGGCAATGTTATTTTCATACGCGAACGGTCACACTAATTAGCGGTATGCGAAATTCGTGTAGGCTTCGTGTCGTATCAATTCGACCGAATTTCTCCTGCATAAATTCAACTCCCATCTAATTATATTGTTGTGAAATTAAATGATCGAAGCAACACTATGTACGGCGTTTCATTAAGTCGAAAACTTATGCAAATTCGCTTCTGCAACAAGAAGACACTTTCCTTTTCGGGGCGAGTCCCCCGTCGGGTGAATTTGCTCAATTTAGCGACACCACTTGCGGAATTTAATATTGTACTTTATGTACGGTGTGAGTCCTTGCACTTTGCGCTGAAACGGTAATTAAACTAACGCCTGAAAAGCTGAAGATAAAGGCGACACGTGCACAGACCGCTTATTTTTCGTACCTACATAAATATCGCACATGTTATAAGTTTGATGTGACGTGCACGAAACATTCCAGACGATATTTCATTTGATTCAATATTTAAATGAGCACCCATAATTTATTATGGAAGGAATTTATAAATAAATTAAAAATCGCCGAAATTTAATTCAAATTAATACATTCTCGATTTTGAAAATGAGGTCTTAGAATGGAAAAATCGTGCTGAATGAATATTTTTGTTTTTATATTGCAATTTATTTGATTGATTGATTCGTTATAAATATTTTATGAATACAACCTTCGTATTCAAGGGATACGTATTGGAGACTATCGTGTAAAAAGTGTATGGTAATCATATAAAAATTGGAGATAGATTCTGTCAATATATTTGGATAGAATTTCCATCCAAATATACTTTATGAAAAATTTGTGAAGTGACAAAATTTTTCCAAATGAAATCATCAAAAAACATTGAAAATTTTCATATAACTAAAATTATATACCTACTGGTTTTTTTCAAATCTTACCATTTGAGCATAATAATACCATGTCAAAGTGATAAAAACAGTGTTAAAAAAATACTCGATTCCTTTTCTTGAACACGTTATTTCAAAACCGTGCAAAAGAGTCTTGGGTGTATTACGAATCGGTTTATCGCGATATGAGTAATCATTTCAAACTGGATTAACAACGGAACCCGGCAACCCAAAACCCATATTAATCTCAACTTAAACTATTGTCATTTATTAGCGTACGTGTTAAACCACTCTAAATCAGTCCGAACTATTATCATTATATAATAACATTAAATTTATCGCCCACTTCGAAAGTCCTCGCCTCCGCGATCCGGTCACGTTCGCCGAGACGAAATCGCGAAAATCCCCAGAAGCATTCGGGTATTGGTATATCGGGTATTCGGCATTCCTCAATCCAGCTCAATATGAATGCTAAATCCGTTTGGACAGAGAGCGAAAGTGATTAATTATTTTATATGGCGGCCGTCAAAAGGCCGGCGAAAGGACGAGACGTCGGAAATTAGCGCGAAAAATCTCGAAGCGCGACGCAATAAATCAATTTTGACTCGAATAAATCATTTTTCGTCGCTTTTTGTTTTCTCCGGCGACGTTTTAAATAAAGCCTTTTGTAGGAAAAATATCGCCTGCGAAATTACGCGATCGGATTGTGCGTGTACGTGACTTTGTCGCGTTCCGATTCCGTTCGTTGGGTGTGGGATGATTTGTTTCATTGTTGGATATATGTATTTTTTAATTTAAATCATAATGTATGGGTGAGTTGTATTATGTACAATTCGATTTCATTTGATCATACGTGAATATGAAGCGAAATAAAAATTTATCTATGAAATAAATCTGATGCATTTGTAGTTAATCACATTCACTTTTTATAATAAATAAAACTTTGTTCTCAAAATTAATATATTAATATGTTCTCATTTTATATCAATTTTTGACTGTATAAACTAATACTCCGGATATATTATAATGAATGGATTTACACATTTAATATGTATGTATGTAATTTTGTTGTCTTGATAAGAAACTCTAAATTTTTTGTAAAGGTGTTTACGTCATAAATATTTTTACGCTTAAAAATATCAAAATTTGCGTCGAAAAAAGAACTTTTATAGGAAGTTTTATTATTTTAGTATATTTTCTTGCATTTACTGTGCAGCATAGTTTTTTATAATACACTGTAACTCCATAAATATTCAACACCTTCAACTTTACCACTTAACATACAAAGCCACAAAAACTCCCAACATAAAACCACCTAAAAATAAAACATCACAAAACTAAAATTAAAAAAAAAACCATTAAAACCCCTAAAATAATTTCACAATCAAAAAAACCTACACACAAAATCACACGATCAAATAAACCACACCTCGCACCCCGCCAGGAATCCACCATCACCGACAGACAACCGAACAGCACCCACTTCCCGAAAACACGACAACCACCCTGAAAGCTCACACACCACACAAAAGCTCGATCTTCCCAACGAGCCGAATGCAAATTTGATCCCGAATAAACGTCACCGGGACGGATAACCTCTGGCGGTTCGGCGTCAATCAAGAGTTGTCGCCAGGCCCGAATCATCATCGACAACGGGCCAAATCGCTATGTAAATCGATGTCGAGGATGTGGGTGGGCGTATGATGGTGTGTTGATGTGTTGTAGTCTGGTGTCGGTGGGGGTGGGTGGGTAGTCGGTGGTCTGATCGTGAACGATGGGCGGTTGGGATTTTAGGGGGTGTGATTTGTTGCTGTTTGTTAGGGTTTTTTTAAATGCAGGTGTCATTTGTTTAACAGGTTGGTCGTTTAATATGGTTTCGTTTTGAAACGGTTTTTTTTGTTGAAAAAAAATTTTTTTTTTGATGAAATACTGTTTTACTGGGTTATATGTAGCGATGCAAATTATTTGTGTAATGTATCTATGTTCTTTTTTCCCATTAAAAAAAGATATCCGAATAATACAATCTGTTTAAATCCGATTATACAATCTGTAAAAATTTTATTTCTGGAAGTTTTTCTCGTTAATTGCTCATTTTCAACTAATTGTCAGTCTCAAGCTAAACTAAAAGTAATAATGAAAGCTTCGATACAATTAAATCGATTTCTTTAATTTTTCTAAAAAAAACCTATCTCTCTCTCTCTCTCTCTTTTCCCTTTTCCATACATTTGTATAACTTGTTTGACACAATTTATTTTTACACGGTAATCTATCTGCCATGTCAAACAAGAGAAACCTGTACTCTCAAGTAAATTATTTTTGTTGAATTTTAGAATTAAGTGGTATTGTGTGAAGTCAGTGTTCGATTATCGATTGCGTATCTTTTATGTAAGATATTTAAGCACGGTTTCTACATCTATTATAATTTCTTATATCACATTCTTTTATTTCAAATGTAATAATTTTAATAAAAAAAGTTTATGGTGTATAAAAAATGATAATCATAAACTTATTCGATATTTCTGATTGAATTTGTGTAGCGAATTTCGCACGGTTCATTTTCCACACTCACGCTTCGGAAACTAAACCGAAAATCCGCAATTTCAAGAATCGTAAATACGAATCGCACTAACCGTTAATAGATTGTCTCCATAAATAAAAACTTTCACAATACTCAAACAGCACAATCTAAGATATACACGTTAAAAGCACAAAACGATAAATTGCCGGGGCCCGCTACTGCTGCAACTTATCTCGCTGTGCCGAGAATTCCATTTAAACAGTTCATAACAGATTGTTTGGAAATAATTGCGCAATTAAAGTCTTATCATTCGCGCATAATTCGAATCGCGCTAGGTGGGCGGCTTTTCGTGGGCGGGAAATTGAACCCCCCTTTTCCTTCATCGGTGAGAGGATGGAGGCTTTTCCTCGTTGAGGAGGACACCCTCGCCGTTTCTTGTAGTGCTTCTGGTTCTTCTATGCTTCTGAGCTTGCCTCAGGTCGTGCTTCTTGTGCGTTTATTGGCGTCGTTAAAATTAACGCCCTCGATTCTCATTCGGAGGAAGCGAAAGGGCGATTAGTTGGTGACGTTTTGTAATTGCGTCACGCACAAGTCGATTTTTAGTATGGACGATGTCGTTTTGTTGATTAGTGGTGTATTTTATTTTATTGAGACATCCATTTAATTCATTATAAAAGAAATACAGTTCATTTAAATCGTTGAATTGTAAAATCATCAAAAAATTTTGATTTACTAATTTTTTTTAAAATGCAAAACATGGCCATTGAAATATTGAAGGGTTTGAAAAATCATAACTTGTTAATTTTCAATCTTTTTTATTTTATTTTTTAACACATTATAAAGGAACTTTTAGAAATTAAAATGGTTACATTGATGATCAGTAGCGAGTAAAGCTTATTGAGTTTTTCTATTCCAGTAAAAAATCATTTATCAAAACATGCAGAAAAAGGGCAATATTTTGATGCAACATTAATTAATTAATTAATTAATTAATTGATAATGAGTGATGAGATCCTTTTTTATTTAAGCAAATAGATCAATAAACAAAACTGTTGATTTTGCAGTACTGAAAATCCCAGGAAAATAACATTAATCAGCATCAATTGCATCCCCAAAAATGTACTATTTGGTTCGGTGTTTTTTCTTACTTTGAATTATTAATCTTTTGTTAGATTAGAAAAAATCAATGAGTTTTAATTTTATAAAGATGCTCCATAACATGTGAAAAAATAAAACGAAAAAGTAATGACTTTTTCAAACCTTTCAGTCTTTCAATAGTCACCTTATATTATTAGCAAATTATCAGTAACACTATTAATAGAATTCCTAATCGTGACTCGACTGACTATTAAATAAAGGCATCGCCTAGTATACCTTAATTTACGACTTATTTCCGCAAAACTATAATATCAAAACCGGCCTCCAAAATCAACATCGAAAATCAATATGAACTGAACCCACCCCTAAATAAGGGCGGCGCATTGTTTGCTTCAGATCGCCGTCCTCAGATACGCGTCTAATTATTTTCCGGGCCGTCGTCATATCCGGCGAACGATTAGGCCCTTCTGGGCCCCAGTCCTCAGGGGCCCACAGGGGAGGGTCCCACCGCTAGTTTCGTCGCATTAGCAGAATAAATAAGGGCCCGGGCGCAATTAGGGCCCCGCGACGATTCGCCGACTTGCGCCTCCGAGCGACAATTAGGAAGGCCTTTGAAATTGAGGGAGTGGTGTTTTTGGGAATTTTGCGCTTTTCCACTGTTTTGTTGGTTGTTTTTTATCGTTTGGGTGGTGTGTGTGTGTGTGTGTGTGTGTGTTTTCGGTAGGAATTTTATGTCTGTGGGGTACTGTAAATTGCATGTATTTATTTTGTTTTTAATATGTAAAGTTAAAATTTAGTAGCTATGCTTTTATTGATTTTTTATAACACATTACATAAATTTATTGAAAGAACTTTGAAATTTATCTTTAGTCGATAAAGAATTTTCTAGAATATTGCTTTCATGATATTGGATTAGTTGTACAATTGTTATCAACGACTGTAAAGTTCTAGTTTATTAGTCATCATCGTAAAGCCTAGTTTTTCAACATTTTATTTTTATAGAAATTCATAAAAAATAACCTTTATATATTTCTTCTTTATGTTATAACTCACATCATATTTGTGATAAATAAAATCATCATTACCAGTTAAAATCAGTTACGGTTTCAAAATAAAAACAAATATTAACATTAAACAAAACAGATATAATTTTCAATCATACGATGATTCAATTATTATCGCGATTAATCAAATATTAACACAGACCTAGCGAAATATAACACTGACTCGAGTTTTGTATTAAAAATAAATATTTGCTCCAAGCTAGCACAGTACAATATACTCTCATTAGAATCATACATATATCTGCATTAACATAACGTACGAATTCATTCCGACCATGCGAAAACACTACGAGATTTATTTAACAGATGACTACATGTTTTTATATAATTATCCGATACATCTTGTGTACGCACAACGTGTATCCGCGATGCAAGGTATAACGCCGCGCAACTAGGACAAACTTGTAATTATACGAAAACAACTACGGCACATACGGGATAAATAGAAAGTTCGTCGGTAATAGAGAAATATTGAAACAAGGAGAATTTGTGTTTTGTTTACGTTAACGGGGTGAGCTCGCGATGAAACTGATCAATATATTGTACTCCTGTATCCGCGTATTTACGTTTGCTCAGTGTTCGCAATCAGCGCACGAGAACAAGACCCGTACACGTGAAATATTATATAATACGATCAATTTGGGACGTGTATAATATGAATAGTATATGCGCGTTCGCGGGATGGAAAACAAAATAGGAAAAATTGAGTTTTTTTCCGTTCTTTATATTTCCGCGCGGGGAGCGACACTTTCGTCGGGAATAAATTCGGATTTGTATTAAAAAATTTTCCGACGGGGAAAATTCGCAATCTCTCCCACGCTGGCGCACTGTCTTCCTCCTTTTGCGTATACGTTTTTTTTTTTTTGGATGAAAAAAATTACACTTCAATCTCAATTTTCGCCGGCGAGTCGACGATTTCGTCGCCGCGGCTGAATATTGTAATAATGTTGCAGTTGTACGTATATTTCGCGATATTTTAGCAGCTCGCTTTCGCGATCGTTGATAAAAATTCGCACTTTGCGTAATGAGAACACACTTTGGCCAAATTGTCGGATTTAATATACGCTGAGTGCAGTCGACGGATGCGGTCGTCGAAAGTGAAATATGCGAATCGTAAATTTCTGAGATTTCTGTTCGTTTGAATCTGAGGAAGACAATAGTTCGCGAAATATCATGTAGGAATATTTCAGATTTTGATATGATCTGAGTTGCGACTCGGAATGAAAATATTTTATTAAAATCGTTATTGATTCTATTACGAATCGGCAAATTTATGACTTGAATAATACCGATATTTGTTCCCGTATAAATATAATACATTTTTCAAAGGGCACAAAGGCTACGAAAGTTTTCGACGCATTCTCATACACCTACGTCATAAATATTTATGTTTGTTTCGAGCTTGCCGAAAGTGACTGTTTTTGAGAGTTACGTCCCTAAAGATTCGAATGAAAGCTTATATATAAACGAAAATATATTTTTGCGCAAATACCATGTGTTTTCCATCATTATCATAGGTAAAAAACGAATATGATTTTCTCTTCTTCGTTGAACCATATCTACGACAATCTAGACTAATTTTCATTCATATATAGAAAACAATCCTTCCCAAGATACACCCCTCATTCCATACGCTTTAGAAAAAAAAGAAGTCCCTTCCAATGAGGAATCGGGACTCTCAGGAAAAGAATCCCTGGTGCGTTTATGGTTGGGGATGAAAGGTTTTTGTTGGAGACCCTCGCTCAGAGTATTGAGCCATGTTTGCTTAGTCGCTTTGTGTGCACGATTTGTGATTTGAAATTTGAGGTCCGTTACTCTGTTCTGGATGTTATCGAGGTGGTATTATCGAGAATTATATTGGTTTGTGGGTGGGTTTATTATAAAAGCTTGTGGTTTATATAATGCAGATGTAGTTTATCGATGTAACAGAAATTTTTCAAAATGTATTCTTTTATATTAGTAATTGACGATGAGATAAAAGTTTATTTTATTTTATAGGGATTTTACTTTTATACAGTCACATTTTAACTTTGATTTTATTATACTTAAATAATCAACTTTTTCGTAAAAGTATCATCAAAATGACGAGAAAGAAATTTTACGTATAATCTTGTTATATAGGCCATTTGAAAATTAATTAATCATTAGTTATGATGTCAATGTGTCTAGATGAGTAACTTTTTGAGTATTCAATATCGTTTCGACGTGAAAGTTCGATGAAAAAGTGAATTAATCAGCACATCGCACATATTATATGCGACTCGTGTGAAATCTGTCATTTCGGCTCGTCTTTAATACACTTAGACACTATGGAAGATCTATTGAAAGCGAGAGCTTTTACTCTCCATGGGAACGTCGTCGGCTTTTGTTTGCAAAAGTATTCAATCATTTTTCAGTCGCTTTTGTGTTGGATGGAATAGTTTTCGCGTGTGTATTTTTCGTCTTATAAGTTTTCTCGTCGCGCTCTTTTGAAAGCCAAGTTTTTCGACTCGCTATAAATCACGTTCGGAATGTAACGCGGTCATTCGAACGATGCTTTTTGTAAATATATTTTCCAATTGATGTATACTTGAACGTTACATTTTTAAATTTATTTTACATGAAAAACCCAGGAAATAGTTAATCCCCAAAAACGCCAGTCTTGTCCGCTTTAATTAGCAACGATAGCGCCTCTTTGAATATGCAAATTTTACGATTTGGATTGCAGCGCGGTTCGGAAAATCGTCCGGCGATTTTTCCTTTCGTGTGACTTTCATCCGTGAATAATGAATATCGTGGAACCGTTTTTCCCATTGGGAGGCATACTTCTGGGCATGGATGTCTGAAGAGTGACGGGCTCCAGACGATTTGCTTCCGGCGGTCTCTTGTTCGACGACAAATGATGCGAAAGTATCCCTCGGTGCTGGGAAAAGTGGACAAAAAATAGAAATAAGGGAGGAAAATCCCGTCTGCCGAGAGGGATGTCGGGAATACAAAAAAATGGTCATTTAGTGTTTGCGTCTTGTTGTGTCGTGTTATTGTGCGGTTCTCGATTCTTCTTTTGGTAATTACTAATGATCGAATCTAAAAAAAATATGTTTCAAATAAAAAATTTAAACTATCGATGCACAGATATATCATATCGTATTCAAATAGAAGATTATTCAATCTCACTTTGAAAAAAAGTCGTACAAAAAACTCCAAAGACTTTTTCTGAAGCGTCAAATCATTTCGAACGGATCCCGGTTGCATTTTCAATCGGTCGAATCGCATATAATAATTCACGTCCGTCGATGTAAAATCCGATCGCATAACGAATCCACAAAGGGGAATTTATAACGGGATCGCAATATGTTCGGAAAACGTTTATCCGTTATCTGTGATTGCGCCATGTTCGCCCCGGGGCCGCGGTTGCCACGGAATCCCGCAGAAAGTGCTTTCGTCGTCGTAAATTGAAGGAAATTTCAATTTTTTTCCTCGGGCTCACTCTCTCCTTTTTCCTTTTTATCGCCTGTCTCCGATACGAGACTCTTTATATAATATTTATACGTGTAAAACGATTCGAGATGAAACGTACGCGGCCGAGATCGAGCCCAATGCGCTCGAATTTGTTCGGAGGAAGTTTTTCGATTTATTTAATTTTGAAATTCGTAAATTCGAAAGTTATTATTTGATAGATCTGCGAGCTGCAAATTTGGAAAGTTTCGGCTTCATCGCGCAAATGAAGAGTAACAATTATACACTTCCGTTTGAAAAAACGCCAAAACCGTAAAACTCGGTCGCGAACAAAAACGATCGAGAAAATCATTCCGCTAATTATCGTTTAAACTTTTCTAACGTGAGCCAACTCGGATCCCGACTAAACGAATATCCTCAGAAACAGTTTTCCCCGGAATGACTTATTCTTCTGCTCCGTGTACATCATTCGGACAGAATAAGTTTTCCCGTCTCCGCGAGTTTTCCTCGTGTACCATTTTTTTCATCGCGATGTTTTTCGCCCTTCTCGATCTCGATTCTTCACTCTGTTCGTTGCTGCTCTTGATGTGTCTTGTTCGTCTCTTGCTCAAAGCATATTACCTCGCAATAAAAACAACAAGTCGACTAAAAGGGAAACTTTTCCCTCCGTTTCAGCGATACATCGCGATACGACTGTACCGTGGGAAAAAGTGACTTCGATTTATTTCGCGAGAGTTGGAATTTATTTTCATGAATTTTTTACATACCTATCTGTAGCGTGTTATATAATATTTTTAATTTTTATTTATAAGAAATTCTCTGGACGGAATTCGGAGTATGCAAAGTGGAAACGTGTCAAATCAAGAGAAAGAGCTTTTTCGTGGATTCGTCACGATGTTATCGAAGCGCTTTTGCTACATTCTGCAAAAATTTGGGTCACAAATCGTTAAATAACGCAAAAGTATGTTTTAACGGCTCGAATGTGTGCGTTTTTACGTAACTACGTAGACTGGTAGACGCTGGTCTTCGTAGACGGAAATGGTTTTAGTAGAAAGGCTCCGCCACTAAGTAAATACGTAGACATCATTTTCGGCCTTTAGTGTGCTCGATTCCCGTAGGAAATTGTACCTAGTCCGGGATTTCACTTGATTTTTCACGAGGAACCCACTTTTGTTTATTTTATTTTAAATAAAATAGCCTTTCCTGTACTTTTAGGTAGCGCAATGAAAGGTTTTTTCCTGTATATTTTTCAAATAAAAATTTTGTTTTGAAATAAACTTCTCTATTCATCACAAAGAGTCAAATTATATTTTTTGAAAAGAATCAATCAAAATAATTGAACGTAATAATGATAATCGTATTACACTTGTAATAATGAATTGTAATTATACTTGAATTGTATAAAACATAAAATTAATCGACAAGCGTACAAATAACATTTCAAGTTAATGATATCAAAATTATGTGTTATTTAGATCAATTGATATTTTTGAACCATTTATATATTTTTTAAATTCAGTAGTTGCTTAGCTTTGAATGCAATTGCTGCCTTATAATGTACGAGAAAATAATTTTTTTGTTATTATTACTAGTAGAAATCTTTTCTAGTAAAGACATAATTAAAACGATGTCATATGTAAGTTGATATATGTAGGTTAAATATATTTTTATATCAATTTATTATTTTTCAAATTAATTTAGTTTATGATTCATTTATAAATATTTCAGGATACTGGTAAAATGATTGTAGGCGATTTATCATTATGCAAAGGACATAAAAAGAGTAATTTAACTATAGTTAATTATAATATCACAAAAACTGAAAATAATATATTGGTTGATTGTAATATTGACATTTTGAAAGATTGTGGTCCAGTAACGGTTAGAAAATACATAATACATATATAGACAAAAAAAAGAGTTTTTTGAAAAAAAATTATTGTTTTAGGCTGAAAATACTTATTTTTTTAATACTGGAAATAATGTATATCGAAAACTTTGGACTTCGAAAGTAGAAAATATAGACGATTATTCAGATAAATATGGTGATATTTTGGAAACTCTTCAAATAATTACTTTCGATAAAAAAAGTCAATTCATGAAGGTGGAAACACATTAATCTATAACATTTTCATAAAATACTATTTTTAATTGTTAACTTTTTTTCAAACAGGGTCACTATTATTTGAAAGATTTGAATATCACGGAATTATTTTACAGAGCCTACGACCAACGTATGTTCATAGGCAAATTCAAAATAAAATTCGAACTGTACGTAAAAGAAGGAAATTTCATTTGCGTCTCATATACATATGAAGCAAGAAAAATAACATAAATGATTCAAATAAAATAAAATCTTTTACTTTCCATTACAACGATACCCAATCAAGTCTTCAATTCACTTTTATCTATATCATTCAATTATCATATTGAAACTCGAAACAAAAACACCCAAATCGACCACACAAACACCAAAAAAACCACCCAACCGAGCACACAACCACCCCGAACCACCCCCAAACCACTCCCAAACACCAGACACAGAACCAGAACCTCCCGACGACAATATAACCGTTCCGATCGCTGTCAAAGGTCGCGCTCGAGTGCCGACGACCTTTACAATTAGCAGTAATGATCGTGACCGGGGGCGGAGCCCCGAGGGGACTGAGCCCCCATACCCCCAGCCCCCTCGTCTGGGTCCTGAGGGATGAGCTTTCATCCACTCGTGTCTTGAGTGGGGCATTAAGCTCGCCGCCAGATCGCTAATTGTCCGGTTTGGGCTTCAAATGCGAATGCATGCTGGAAGTAGGTTGTTATAGTGGATTGTCGTGTTTGCAATTTTTTTTATTTGAAGATTGTGGGAATTTGTCGAATGATTTTGAAGAATTGTTTTATTGTCGAATGTGGTTGTATTTTAAAAAATCTTCTTAAAAAGATCTTTTTTATAAAATTTTGTTAAGAGGTATTCTGAAAGTTTGTTGTTGATAAAAAGACAAAGAATGATAATAAATTTGAATGCAGTTTGTTTTTAAACTGTTTCAAGTTAGTTTTTAGTTATTGTTCTTTAGTTATTATGAAAATTTATGAGTGCTGCTCCATTAGTTTTTTAAAATTTTTCGACCATTGCTTTAATTTTATTGTGTTTATTCTTGAAATTAAACATATAATTTGATATTTATTTATGTTAAAAAAACATAAAAATCATTGATCAATTTTTACAAAATTGAAACAGATACAGTACGCAAAGGCAACTAGGTATGTATAGAGTTGTGAAAACAATTAAAAAAATTTAATATCTTGCAGTAATACAACTTATATCAGATAAAAAACGTCTTAATAAATTTATCATTTATTTGTAAATAGAAATTTGCAAATCAAAATATTTTCTGGGAAGTTTCTAAACGTCTCACGTATGATCGCTGTATTCAATATGTAGGAAATCGCATTGAAAATAATCGTCTTAATATCGCACGCTCGGATTCGCTTCGATAAAATCAGATAACTGCCAACAAAACTGGTTATTATTTAAAAATATTTTACGTCAATTCGAATGCATCCGGTGGAACCATTCGAACAATATGAAATTTTCTGCATTTCTTCACACGGTGCCGGTATCTGCCAAATGAAATAAAACTTTGCATCGGACACAGTTGCTCGTGATGCGAGAAGCCTTTCAACGATTCGACTATACAGAACAATTCAAAATCCCAGATAACACTATAATATCGGTACGGAAAGAAGTCTTATATCGGATTTTTCCGACGACTATGATTTTTCCGACAGGAAAATGGCGCACAATGCGACAAGACAGCGAAAGACAGCGGCCGGGAAATCGACTCCGCAAAGTTACGAAACGGAAAATGCGACGACTCGCTTTTTTTCGCTTTAAGTATTTTTTGTTAATTTTTATGCGCTTTTCGCCCGTTAAAAAAGCGAGGCTGAAGAACGGGCGTCTCTTGGATAACGACGAAATTAAGTTTCGAAAGTTTATGAAACGCTCCGCCGCTAGGAAGTGATGTATCTCGGTAACGGTAATGCAACTTTTCCGGAGGGGGCGTTGTGAAAAAGTTTTTTTTTTAAGTTTAAAAAAATGTATATGGGGAAGTAAAAAAAGAGCGGAGGCAGTTTATGAAAGCGTACGTGGGGCGACAAACATTTGCTTGGCTAAGTGTACGAGCAGGGTTAATGTGCTTAAAGTTTGTCTTCGTATGCTGAATAATTTTTAACTATACCAGCTTTCGTATTATTTTTAAATTTATACGTGAGAAATGTATTCAGTTGCATGAAGCGATGTTTTAATATTACATTTAAATTTCGTTTCACGTTACTTTACGAAAATCCTCGTTACGTATAGGAAAATGTTTTAACTACATTTTCATACATTCAACTACAAAAATTTATAAATTTCCTCATGTTTGTTTGATTAAATTCCATAATATTTATTCATTAGAATTAATATAATATATTGTTAATAATTTCTAGCATTTATGATGCTGAGAAAATTCAATCAATTGATGTTGTTAATCACGTAACTTGTGATCAATCACTTATTATATAATAATTAGTTTTATTAAAGACAATCATAATAATCAATCTTATATTATGAAAATTTACCCATGAATGTGAAACTCTTAAAGTTTTAATAAATTTTTCGCAGTTCTATTATAGCAACGAATTCGCCACTTTAAAACGAAAATTTCTCTCCATCGTCGTCCATGAATCACAAAACAAACCCCATTTATTCGTACGACAATAAAACTATTATAAGGCTCTTGACTCTATTTCTAGCATCTCCCGACAGTGCGATTTTCATTTTCTTTTTTGCATCTTTAACTCGAGTGTGAAAATCTCTTCGGCGCAAGTGTGCGAAAACTTCCTTAAGCATTTAAATAATCCCTTAAAAGGCACTCTGCCTGTTTTCTATAAAAAAAACCGCATAAATTGTATCAGTTGAATATTTTTAACTCATTTATATAAAAAATACTTTGTATATTTTTCCTAAGTAAATTCACATAATATTTTTTGATAATATCAAAGACAAAACATCTAAGAATATCTTCATATAAAAAACGATCCATTTTTTCTTCAAACTCATCACAAAACCACCAATCGAAACGGCAACGTCACTCGAGCGAATAACGATCAGCGGACGCTTCATAACGCGCTTTTTTTCGCACGCGCGAAAATAACACAGCCTTCTTCGGCCGAGTTTTTCTCCCTCCTCGCCGAGCTTTTTTCGTCGGCTTTCCACTGAAGAAAATGTACACGTGCTTTCTATACAAACAGGAAAACACACGACAAAAAGTCAGCGCCGTCTTCTTTTCGGCGACGTTTATTATTCAAACGCGGGACGGCGGCTAACGACACTCGTTACGGCGCGTTTCACACTCTCGTCGCAAACTTTCGCTCTCCTCGCATTTTTCTTCTCGGTTTTGTGTATAAGGGATGTTGAATCAAAACTAGCACCTTTGGGATTGGTTTAGAATTGGATTTTTGTATATTTTTCATCGCATGTTGATTCTTATATCGATAAAATGGTTTTGAAACGTTGATAATTGTTCAATGGATTATAATTGTATGTTTTGTATAATGTGCCATCATTATCATCATCAGTAATAATCAGTAAAATGAATATTTCATGATAGAGTCTCTTTAACTATCCAGTCTACCATGTATAGATTAGGGGTATGTGTAGTTATCGAAAAAAAAATGAAGAATATTCCCAATTTTTAAATAGAATCTGCAAATTTTATAAAAACAAAGTTTTTTTTATAAATTATTGTATTTTTGTCGATTATTTTTAAAAATTTATGTTTATATTTATAAATTTATAAATTTATAAAAAAAATTAATGTGACATTAAGTACAGAAAAATTGTAAATTTTGAAGGAGTTAAATGTTAATTTTTTCAAAGCATGTTTTTTAATTGTTGTGTTTCAAACAGACATGGATGAAATTCATACAACAATAGCTAGAAATCTGACTTTTTAATAATATTATTTTAAATATCAAAAAAAAATTCTATTATTCAAGCCACAATCTGAAAAATGTCACATTTTATAATTGTAAACAACACAAACTCAAACATTGTTTACAAATTGTATCGCACATGCAATCATATACACCAAATAAAAACATTCCCATAATGCACTTCACGTGAAAATAAAAGCTCCCGTCGATTCTCCGCGAATTCGCGCAGATAGAAATCGCGAGTTTTCATTCTACACCCCTACACGAGGGTGTATAGAATTTTTTTTCGAATGCTTCTCGTCACGGTTGTTTTTGTTTTCTTTTTTTCACTTTATTTTATTTTTCGTTCGCGTTTCAAGCGAAAATTATTTTATTTGCGCGACCCAATTCGGCCGGTCCGTAGTACGGACGCACTACCCCGCTGAAGAAATCCGACCTCGTATAATTTCATTAGGGATGACCGTCTTCTCGGTGCGTTATATATGTATATTTATGTGTGTGTGTACAAGGAAAAGGGGTTTTCTTTCGTCCTTCGGGTCAATTGTGTATTATTTTTTATACAGTGTACGTTTTTCGGGGTGTTTTGTAGAAAGTTAACATCGATGTTGGCTTCGGACTACAATGTCATTCATTGGGCGATTTCCATATTTGGCTTAGTGTAGTGGTTATAAATATTGCAGAAATATCTCGATATTTTGACAGTGTACATTGTGTACTATTGACTGTTAAGATTCAGATATTTTCATTTTTCAAACATATTTTTCAGTCAGTTTTCATTGTAAGAAATAAATAAAACTTTATTCAATATAGCAATAATATTAAATAGTTTTATTTTATATAATATATCTTCACAGACACTCAAATGAAAATAATATTACAATTACGTTAAATTCAAAGTAAAAATTCTTCTGTTTACATTAGTTAATTCACAATTTTTAATCCACTTTGAACTTATGAGTGAGCGTGCGATTCTGGCAACAGCACCTAACGATACTCCCGAGGAATGCGTGACAAACGATCCTCGACATTGTCCTTTATTGTCGACAAACGTCACACGCTTAACATTTCGTTCCCACCGTATTAATATAACAACCCGGAAAATGAAATAGACCGAAAGAAACTCGGCAAAAGCGACCACAATCGATTTACACCCACTTCATACAACGTCCATTATTGTACACAAGTCGTGAAATATAATATGATATATTTACGTGTATTTTAATTTTATATATTTTCTTTCGCCGATCGCAGTGGTATACGATCGGTCGGTTAACCCCGCAAAATAACAATTTTCTCTGTTCGGTCGTTTCGTTGGGCTTTTAAGAAGATTAAAATATGTCGGCGCTCGGCGAACGCGACCGAATATAAATAATTTCGATGATGTGAAAGGAAGGAAAACTGGAAAAAAGGAAGGGAAAAATCATCGCAAACAAAGCGTAATCTATTTTTTCGAGTTTTTGGCGTCAGGAAAAGTCGGAAAAGTGTTCGTTACGCGGAAAAGTTGCGCACATAGCCGGCAACGATTCCCCGAAGTCGCTCGTGCGATTACGTATTTATAAAGTAGGCCGGGAAAACGTAAAAGAGAGTTTTTCCATTAAGAGAGAACAATTGCAACGACGACAATGAATAAATACGTTATTGGTCTATTTGTTTTAGTGATACAGAAAAAAGTTTCATTCATGATATTGCGTGCTTTATTTATCTATCCATGTCACTTTCTTTTCGTCGAATACCGGTCGGATGTTTATTCTACATTATTTTATTGATTAAACAATGAAACACAATATGATTTATATTAAACAGGTATACTTTTAACTATAGGTATTATGTCATTTAAATTTAAATTGAAACAAATCATATTTCAGAAACATTTTTTTTTATGTGAAACTTGATCAGTTCGACATGAAATGTTTTCTCAATTATTATTTACTAATTTTTTTAGATTTTAATATATCGTAATTATTAGAAAAAAAGTTTTCGTATTAACACTGATTTTACATGAATATGCAAAGCTTTTAAAAATTTAAATGGGCACAATTATGTCTCAATCGTTGCGCGAAAAGCTCGCCCTTGTGGAAAATCCCAGGAAAATCTCTAATAACGGTCGTTTCCACTGCACCGAGACAATACGGCCCAGTAAGCATTCCCTTTTCGGTCCCTTTGCCCTATTTTTTCAATATACTTTTTTTCGAGCCGATTTTTTTTTCTTCTCTAGCTCGTCTGTGGCCTTTATCAGATTAGCGTCGGCGGTCTCTAAAGTCTGGCCGAATTGCGGCCGAAAAAGTTGCTCGTTAGCCTTCGTTTCAATTAACCGCACGTAAAAGGCTGAACTTTTGGATTTGAAAATGGTTTCGGTGAATATTCAACTTTGAAGATTTCTTCCTTGCATACTCGTACTTGTAACAAAGTTGTGCGTATCAAAGATTTAGGATCTAATTGAATATCAAAAATTTATTTAATTTAATTTCAGTAATTATTCAATGTATACGCGCTCATATTTTTTTATAATTCAATTTTTAATTTTCAAGTTTTCGGTACATTTTATATTACATCAAAAATATCTATTAATATCAGATGATTCCAGATATCATATTCATCACTATTCATTACTAGTTGAAGATGTTACCAATTCTCTTATACGATTTGTAACTCTCATCAAATTCATTTCAAATACTTTTTAAATTTCATTATTACGTCAAAAATTTCTATCAATATCAGATGATTCAAAATATCGTATTCATCATTATTCATTAATAATTGAAGATGTTACCAATTATCTTATCTGATCTGTAATTCTCATCCAATTCATCCCACATATTTTTTAAATTCCATCCATCCATCCATCCATCATCTTCTCAGCCTATATTTAATTTTTAAAAATCTCAAATAATACTTATTTACATCATTCATATCATACAAACATCGATCCAATTCAATACGAATCTACAAAGGCACATATTGGAATTTGCGTCCTTTCATATTGCATCCGCGTAAAGATCAATTCAAAAATAAAGCGATCTGAAAAATATGTATGCTTCGTAACCTACGGAAGCGAATTCAATTTTCGAAAATAAGATTCAGGCTTCAATGCAGCAGACATACATACATATCCATCGTCGTGTTGCGTCACTATAATACGATACGGTACTGCGGTACGGCATCTAGTCGGCAAAAGGCGAGATAAGGGCTCGAAAGCGGCGGTACGAGGGTAGTACGTGTTTTGCACATTTCGCATTCGGACGGCGTCGTTGCAATTTGTCGATGGAAAATTGTAGATTCTGGGTGTTGGGCTTTGTATAAGGTGTGGTGCATGTGCAATATGCATATGTGTGATGTTTGATGGGAGTTTGTTAGTGGGGCGGGGGGATCGATTGGGTTTTTTGGTTGATTCACTTTGAATTATGTGAGAATTTTTTGCCATTTTTATATCTAAGTTATGTAGTGTTGATTGCAGAACAAAGACTTTTTAATAATATACATATTTACTATGTAAATTTTATGAATCGAATAACTGAATTGATTCCTCATTAAATGGTTTTTGATCATCAATTAATCTACTGTTTGTAAGTGAAAACCTATACTTATATAAGCTGAATGTCTCATTATTATTATACTTCCCTTCGTTTTTTTTTTGACACATGAAACTGAATTTTTTTTACAAAGGATCAAGACCTTTGCCAAGATTCTTTATAGATTTATTATATTTAATATAATATATCTAATATAAAAATATATATTTTACTAAAATTCAATATTATTTAATAGTAACAAAGGTTGCGATGCGAATAATGTGATAAAAAAAACCAATGCTGCTATGTAAGCTTAAAATAACTTTTCAAATTAAAGTTTCTTCGAGAAAGGATTCGCGAAACCGTATCGAGCTTCTCGAAAGCCATGACGCACAATTAGAAAAACGATAAAACTTAATTAAACGCGGTCTATGCGACGTAAACGATGCAAATTTTCCGCAATAACCGTATGTTAGAACAACGCTTTCAATTAGGAGATTTCCTTCCACTTTCGATAACGACCCCATGACCCACTCACCGTTGAACTTAACATTTAACGATCGAACCACGAGAAAGTTTCATCGAACTCGGAGCGAAGGAGTTTTCTATGGAGAAAAAAGCTCCGCTCTTCCGGTAGAAAAATAAAACAATAACGATAATAGAAATGCGGATTAATTCGGTCGTAAATTTTGCGATAATGATAACGCGATCTCGCTGGCCTGCTTCCAGACAACGATGGCCAAAACAATAACGTAATATATTCTAAAGCTTCACATAGTGCGGAATATGCCTAGCGTTTCGAAATTTCTAAGTAATTGAAAATACAGAAAGTGTTCTATAAACCGTTTCAGCTCTCCTACATGTAGTAAATATTAGAGAATATCTGTTATCATTTTTTTTACAGAATAAATGTACAAATTATTTTGAGACTCCTGTCCACTTACTTCATGTTTAACGATGTAATTAATCATTCATTCCCTTTTGCGTTTTTAGTATGCATATAATTTTTTATAATTCTTCAATGAAACGTGATTCTTTATAATATAACAAATTCAAAATTATCAAACACAATGACAATGAAACAATCCAGCATTTCAATCGACAATTCAAACATCAAACGTCTGTTCATAAAATCATACAATGTACATTTTTTCGATAATCAAAAAACTTTTTAACCGAAAAACGAACATTTCTGAAACATTCGGCAAAATTGCACGCTCGGCTCGACAGTCACGTACGTCTCGCTTTTTCGTCGATCTTTTCGACACCGAAGATAAATTCGAGCCGATATTAAAACAAAGTACGTCGTCTTCTCGGATATATTGCATATTTATGTATCGGACAAAGCTGCAGTTGTTTCGAAAATCGACTGGAAATGTGTTTTGGAACGTTCGTCGGTTATTTATCGACGCTTAATCGACACCGGATTCGGATTTATCGGTGTGTCGAAATTCAAGGATATTGACGTTTTTTTATGGTTTGAAATAATCTTTTGCTCAACAATTTTTTTTATAATATATAAAAAGAACATTAAAGAATATTGTATATAATTATTCATTCATAGGTATTTTCTTATTAAATTTTTCTGGTTTGTAAAACATGGGATTTCTTAAATGATCCTCTAATAAATAAACGAAAAAATCCTTTTCAACGCTTTCATTTCTCTCGATTTTAAATAGCTCACATTTAGTATAATTTACATTTTTCTTTTTAATTTCATATATCCATTTTCTATTTAGTCTCTGTTTCGTCAATTTTTTTTTTTAATACCATTCTTACATTTCAAATTAGTTATGTTCGTTTATAAATTTCAACAATATTTTCTTCATTCATTAATTATATATTATTTAATTCAAATGCATAAAGACAAATATATAAAACATTAATATTAAATCAATCTAAACCATAAATGGTAGTCATATATTCTGAAAACCTTTTTTTCATTAAAAAAATATATTTTATAATTCATGAATGAATTTATTCATAAATTGTAATCGCATCGTGAAAATGTTCACACAAACACGATCGTTCATTTTGATGAATCACAATAATTTAGTGAACAAGATTTTTTTCCTTTGGGGAATATAACCTCACGTTTAATATTTTTAAAAGCATTATTATAATTCAAAAATTGAGATATCATCTGATCGCTTTGAAAGCAGAAATTGCCTTGCGAATTGATACATCGCGAGCCTTGTACGTTACTATATAATAATAAACGATCTCGTACAAAGGTGTATACGTAGTCACGCGATTTATTTTTTCACATCGTACAAAATTATCGTTTCCTGCTTGGAAAGTGCCTCATTTTTATTTTGTATGTATAAAACGTCGGTTATGGCATATTTACGCGAAAATAATTCTTTATTTTCCACATTTCTTTTTTTTATTTTGAAGTGACTTTTAACTGATAACGTCTGACGTTAACTCTCCGCTTCTAAAGGAATCTAAGCTCTTTGACGTTTCATCGCTTGACCCGTTAGATTTTATACATGAATGAACTAACTCATGGGATCTATAAAAGGTTTTCGGGACTCGTCAAAGAACAAGATTATCGTTGAGCTTTTGAAATCCTATTTTAGACGAATTCAATGCATATTTCGTCCGAATTGTTCACATATTTAAATTCTGTGTTGCGTTATAATTTCGTTTAATTAAGTCGATGCGAAGTAGTAGATATTTATATGTGGAGTTTTTTCTAGGATAGTTTTTGAAAAGATTTATTTCTCATTATGTGATTTACGCGAGCCATATATTACAGTTCGATATTACTCAGAGGCGCGATGTGAAAATTATTTTTTTTTTCAAAGTAGATCGTTACGAAAATATTTATTGAACGAATTTGACCTATTTCTGTGATAAACTTTGCGAAAAACACTAAAAAAGAAACTTCGATCGCGTCATTGGTACGACGGGGTAAACAACTCGGTATCTCACACAATCGATCCAACGAAGTGCAACTCTCAAACGTTTAACACGAAAGAGATACAAGTTCTTTCATTCTATTTTATTTTTATCAAAATATTTGGCGAAGTATTCTTGAATATATTTAAAACTGTACTGATATTGTTTAGTTTATATAAATATTTGCTTGATGTTCGAATTCTTAATACGAATCGAATGATCACTAGACTTTCATGCAACTGCTCGAGCCAAAAGTCGATTCTGACAGATATATAAACGAAATCAAAGAGGAAAAAAACCGTTTTAAATTTGACGTCGGGGTGTTGGGCGTAACTTTTGATTATCCGCTCGGAAAGGCGCGTCCGAAACGAATCTCGTCGAAAATAATCCCCGACAAATTATAAAAGCCAAACGAACGGGGTCGAAAAAGAAAATTCCTTTGTACGTATATACGTTTTGTATATCGAAATGTTCGTATCGGAAGGGAGGGAAGGGTGAAAGGGGATGTTTTTATTGCTCTTATTGATTGAAAGCGGTGCGGGAGAGCTCAACGCGCGCGTGTGCTTTCCGACAAAACTAGGGTGACCGCATTTCATGAAAATTGCATATGAACTAACAACATTATACATGATTTGTAATGTTCTTGTTGTATAGAAACATATGCTTGGATTTTTATGAAAACGGTTCTTGATAGTATCTGATATTTTTCTTATCACGGAATCCGTTATTATGGTGATAAAAAAAAATAAAGTTTCAAGAACTACATACATACTAAAACTATTTATTGTTAAAAGTTCTTGAATTAACTGTAATCGGTTGTGTTCATCTATTAACTGCGTCACATGTTGCTTAACTTCAGAAATCAGTTTGTAAATCATATTTAAAACATTGATTAATCTAAACTTGTATACTTAAATATTTTTTGTTAAAGTTTCGTTAAAAATGTGGTTGCCCCAGCGGAACGTCTTTCAAGATTTCGTTTCCACATAGACCTCGTATTGTTGTACGAAAAAAAGTTTCAATTCCTTACAAAAATATGTCGTCATCAGATATGATTTATACTAGGGTGGGCTTTTATCGTGTGTGTGTGGACACAGAAAGGTTGTTTGTTTTTTTCGTTCATATATTTTCCCCTTTCCTTTTATTCGGACTCGTGAGTGGAGCGTGATTTTTGCCTAATAGGCTTTCTTGCCGCCTGCCGCTATGTATCATATGTTATGTACCGTAAAGGTATTTTTTTATTCTATTTTGATTTATTTTCGAGGATAATAAAAGTGTATTGATATTTTCGTATGATCTTATAATTCGATTTTGTTTGAATTAACGAATTAACGTACAATATATAACTCAAAATGTATTCAAATGAAGAATTTAATTATTGAATTAATTACTTGGTTCTGTTATGTTTCTTATTATTGAAGTTTGTTCCATAGTTAGTATAAGCATGAGTATTAATGTGACATCAATCATATTTTTGTAATATGCGTTAGGAAAAACACATCGAAACGTACCGTTGTGATTATGCTAGTTAAAATTTTTCCACAGAAGAATATTTTCGAAAAAAAGAACATTTTTTATTAAAGAGCGAGCTTTTCGTGAAAAAAGCATTCAAACCGCACAGACGGGAAGCAAAAATAGGAAACGGAAAATAATGATGATCCTCCGGCCGAGCTGCTGACGTAAAGCCCATCTCGAATATCTCCGGATTCACTCCTTTTTTAAATCGGAATAACTGATCCGAGAAAATGTATCCATTCAACCCTCACTATTTCCCCTTTACTTACACCCAAAGAGTCATCGCGTTTCTGAAACAAGAGACCGAAACGTCCCGCCTTTATTTCCGAACGTTCGCCTCGCATTATTATATGAGACGTGCAGAATAAAAGTTCGCAATCCCCGGCCCGGAATTAGATATTTACATAATATTATAGGTTTATTATTTCTAAAATATTCCTATGTTGATTTTTAAATTATTCTATCAAATATAATTGAATGTTTATAGAGATTTTGTTGAATATTTCTCATATTGTATTATAAAATGTATGGGACGTTTAAAAGCTCGCGTTTCCGGTTGGGAAAATTCCATTGCATTTTTTCCCGGTTCGGAAAATTTCCATTTCGATTTCGTCACAGTACGCGTATGTGTATGCGAACTCGTTAAAAATCTGCTGAAATATTGCACGGAACGTATTAAATTATTAACGGGTCGCTTTTCTGATTTATCACGATCCGTTCTTTTTCGCCGGAATCCGAGCTCAACCCTTAAATTATTTATGGGGCAATAAAATTTTGATCGCCGAACCTAGAGTTCGGTGACAATTCTCGTACACGGAGAATGGTTATCGAATTTAAATAATAAAACATAACCGCGCGGTTCATTCTGAAATATTTATGCGCTTCTTATGGTGCGTTATAATGTCCGAATGGTTATTTTTAAAAGAAACGTAATAAGTAACATCATTATTTTCTTCTAAGACACCACTTAAGTTTGAAACAGGATATCCGAACGAAAGTTATTCTGCTCGCAACGATATCGTATTTTCTGCACGACTTGTGATTTTGATACTTATTTTTTCTGCTATATTTATCACAGAGAAATATGGAACTTAATATATATTTTTTTTATATTTCTATTATAAAAAGTCAACGTATGAATGAGTCAATTTTTATTCTACATAATTTAATCAGGTTGATTTAATTGAAAGCACTAAAATTAAACAACATGTGGTGCGGTCATTTGTTAGACGCAATCATATACAGTTTCTGAAACTATTTGGCAAAGAATGGTTTCAGTATTTAGTTTCTTAAGAATTTTTCATGTTTATTACTAAGAACTTTCAAAGATATTAGAAAAAAACTTTTTGGGCAGTGAATGCTAAATAGGTTACATATGATGATATAATAATTCTACCATATTTAATATAATACATAATTTTTTTCTATATATTTCCTGGACATACTGCCAAAATTAATAAATTATACAAAATAATAGTTCGTGGCCGAAAAGCCTCATTTCAACTCGGTCTAAAGTAGTATTTCGTTCTCGGCGGAATAAGATAAAGAGCATCGTGCGTATTTCTCATGGTGGAACGAATATGATATAAAAAAGCGTGGCATACGCAAAGTTGTGATGTTTTGCGGCGGAAAAGCTCGGGAAAACCGGGGCGCGGGAAAATCGCGTTCTCTGCCAAGTTTTCCCCTCGTACATATTATTTTCCCTCGTGAATGAGTGTGTGTTTGTGTTTGTATGAATGTTTAAGTATCGGTGTGTGCGTATACGGCTTCGTGTGTGTTCACATCGGGAATACGGAAAATGAATTTCTTGCCAAGAAGCCGCGTCCCGGGAAAAGGCCTTCCCGCTATGTTTTATGCGGAAGAATTAATGGATATATACTGGCTGCTCTACACGTTACGAGTGCGTGTCATATATGGGCGAAATACACGTGGTGGTCTAGTAACATGGGTTGTGTACGTGCTGCGAATGCTTTTATCGATTTTTTGTTTGAAAATATTGTCTTGTTTGTTTCGGACTTATATAATTGGTTTTTCGATCATTTATAATCATATCTATAATATTTATCAAACGTATAAATTCAATATGATTGAAATTTTTGAACAGAGTGAGGAATGGATGATTTTAGTTCGTTTGACAAACTTTTGCAAATACAGCATGATATGTAAAGTTTTTGAATGTTTATCGGTTCTTAATTGACGAGAATGAAAATTTGTTTTAGTTATTTTTGTTTGGGTATATCTCTATTGAAAGCTTATTTTGAAAAGCATTTCAATTTTCACTCAATTGTATCTTTGAGTTGTTATTCTCGAAAGCTCATCTCAAACTGTGTCATCATTTATCAAAACAAGCCGATATAATAAACAATGTACAATGATGCTCATGCTGAAAAAACGACAAAAAAAGTTTCTTATTTGAAAATTAATATTTTTTCCTTTCTATTTATAGAAAACATTCCTCATCATGTTAAAAGTATGGAATTGACTATTTTATCGTCGGAATATGTGGCCCAAAAAGTTCTTTCGATACTTACCGAATTTCAACACAACTCTAATAATATTTGTTTCATATGAAAATATACATCTTTTCCATTATCTTCAACGTTGTTTTACATCACTTATGAACCGTATATGTTTCTCCTATCATTATTGTTATCATCGTTTCCATTAGTGGTCGTGGTGGAAAAAAATAACGAACAAGTTTCCCGAGGTCTGCAAACGAGGAATGAACGTCTCCCGTCAAACCGGTGACCGTTCATTTGTTTCAGTCCATTTGCTTTATTTGCTTCGGTGAGAAAACTAAAAAAATAAAAACGGGAAAAACCGTACAGTTTATTCAGACCATACCATGCATATACTGTACAGCGCGAAAGTTCAAAGACTGCTGTTTTAATTTTTTTTGTAATTAAGTTTGAACCAATGAAACTTTAATGAATTGTGTCGGATAATTTTTCATGTTCTCATTATAGTGATGTTGATAAAATAATATTTAAAAAATATAAAAATTGTATTTTTTTGGTTTCATCCATATTCACCCCAAATCTGTAAACCGGTTAGGCGCTTTAAAGTGCTAATTTTAATTTCATTTTTAAAATTGTAATGTGGATTGATGTGTTATTATATCTCGTTGCCCAAATTTAAAACTTTAGGTATAGAAATATAACATTTTAGTACAAAAGATTTATGATATATATAATATAAGAGATTAAGAATCTTTTTTTATAAAATTAAAAGTAAAATATTATTATAAACGGCTTGGTAACATTAAAAAATCGGCTATAACTCATCGTAATTTCAATGGATATCCGAAATCGGTCTCGCGACTTTTCAGTTACATCCAGCGCGTTTTATTTACGCTTTTTTTCTTTTGGCCAACATTTTTCAAAGCGCTCGCCATTTTTTCCATTCACCTGTTCGTATAATACTTGCGTACGTACATAGACGCTCGTTTTGTTAGCGGCGAGCCCGAATCGAAATTTCATACGGCGCCGTATTTTATATTTTGGTAGAGCCTTCCGGGATATTTTTATACATATATAATGTATAAATATATATTTTTTCGTCAGTTCCACGCAGAAGTTCCGCTCGAAGATAAAAACGTTCCTATTATTTCCTCCTTTGTACGTCTTTATTCGTCTCGAGGATTTGATGCGAGATACGCATACAAAGGGCGCGCGCGAAAGATGAATGGCTCATATTTGACTAATGTATATTTATGTTTTTCAACATTTATTTTTTTATTCTCTCTTTAAAATCATCACACGCATACGCGAGCGTGTGATAATTTAAATAAAAAAATTCGTAACGGCGAATACGGTTGAAACTTATTGAAATTGCGTTTTCATGGAGTGAATCGTTTTGATAGTACCTACCATTTTATTTCGAAACATATTTATTGGGTCATCATATTTTTGAACATACATATATGAATAATATTGAGAGTTCAAAATTTTATTCTTAAGTGATAAATAAATTTAAATCATAAAGAGATTCATATTGAAATTATGATTTCATTTGTCATATGGTTGTAATTTAATATGATAGAAAATCTATCCATCTATTATTTAATCCATGTGTCGTTTAAATTTGGTATTTGGTTATAATCTATATAACTACATTGTTAATCAAAAAACTTGACACAAAACAAAATGTGATACTATTTATTTCATTACAAATGACAAATTGCAAACTATCAACATGCTGAAACTTTCCAGTTAAAACTGAAAATGCAGAATCGTTAAAATGACACATTGAATCATCATTAAAAAGACAAGCCGTTGAAAAGTTTACGTAATTTTTGCAATCACTAAAACGTCTCTTTAACGATTTTCGCGAAAAGCGCGCGCTCTCTCTAATAAATGTTAATGCGTTTTTTCGCACACACGCTTTTCCCCTTTAGGACGTAAAAGGAAAGCGTATATTATATTTTCTAGGTTTATGGTTCGTTCGGTTTATGGCGACCCCGTTTTCAGTCTGGGCAATAATTCTCCCTGTCGGCTCACTAATTAGGAAAATAATAAAATAATACGCCATAAGAATAATGATGAGTCGCGTTCGGTTCCGTTTTTGCGTCTTTCGGATCGTTAAATCGTTAAATAACACCAGAATCGGAGTGTTTTAATTATTTTTGTATGCTACAGAATCTGTAACTAACTTTTGCTTTTAATACATACATATTTTATTGGAAAAATGTTATCTGGAAAAGTATGATTCCAATTATAAACATAGATTAATTTCACTATTTTATATTAGAAAATCGAAAGCTTATTTTAAATTTTATACCATCATATAAAGTTAGATTATTTAAAATTGATTTTGTTTAGTTAAAAATAATTTATGTGTTGTAAAAAATCATAAAATCAAAAGCTGGTGGCTTTGATGAAATTTTCATCAAATCATAACATAAAACCACTCGAGCGGCGAATGCACTCAATCAACAAACTCTCACAACGTAAATTTGCAAATTCGGAAAGCCCACCGCTATTAATAAAGACAAAATAAACATTTTCACAAATTTGCACATACACACACTGTATTATTTTATATTATAGCCGAGGCGTCAGCGGCGTTATTTAAATTAACGGCCGCACATAACGGCGCAAGAGCCCCGCCGTACACTTATATTTATACACTTAATTCACACGAAATTCGTATAATAACATAACGTATATTGTAAGAGTTTCGGTAAATAACGGTGGACCGTGTAAAATTATACTTTCGGTGATAAATTCGCGAATAACAGCGGTCTTCGCGCAAAGTGAGACACTCGCTGCGAATCTCGGCTCGTAATTAGGCGAAAAATTAAGCTTGAAAAAAGCCCCTTTCGGCGGTTTTTTCCTCTCAACCGAAGGGACGTAATGGTGGGAAAACTGTGGAAAAAAATTTCCATTTTTCTGTGTGTGTGTGCGTACGCAAAACGGAAAATCGCCGTGCGAATTCGGTCCACGTAGCTCGTTAATAATTTCGATTCATAATCGGCGGGGCGCTGACGATGTGCTCTTTTGAGACCTATCGTTTTTTGTGGTATTTTTTTTGTTGAATTTTTGATAATAAAACTTTTATTTTTTTCCGCTATAAATAAAATTTGGTCTACTATCGATACATATTATTATTATGACTCTATCATTAGAATATTTTCGAACGAAAATTTTCAAAAGAAAACAAACAAATTTGTGCACTCATAACAATAAAACTACATTTACACAACAGAGGGTATTAAAAAGCGCTTTTAATCTGGCGTTAGCGTTATTAAACGACCCTCATTCGCTATTTTCATCTGATTTATTATTGATTGTAGGCTTTGCGTACCATCGTTCGAGCGTATCCGTTCTCGAGCGTACCAACTCTTAATGCACTTTTTTTACGATCCGCCCCTAAAAAGGAATTTTTATTACCTTTTGCTCAATTTGGCAAGATTTCAGAAAAGCCGAAAAAAACCTCCTCCTCTCCGAACGATCCTCTAATTTTTCTTTGCTCTCGAATGGGGCTGCACGGTCGGCGTAACCCCGATTCAAGGGATCCAGAACGTCCGGGTGAATTAAATCAAAATAAAAAAGGTACACGTGTACAATGTATACGGGGGATGTGCGTGTGTGCGCTATTATAAGGCGAGATAAATTTGGAACACGTGTAAGCCGAATTTGCGTACGATAATGTTTGAAAATGGGCTCACGTGGCGAAATATTTGGAATACTTTTTTGTTTCGCTCGAATTTAGCTCGATCGAAAGTATGTGGAAATTAAATCGGAATATTTTTATGTGCTGTTAAATATGATCATTTTTTTATATTCTTGTCACATAAAAATAAAAATATTTTAATATATTAATGTGATATTCAGATTTTGTATGAATTTGTATCAGTATTTTCTTTGCTACTTTTGTACTAGTTTTTCTTTGTGTTTATGCAAATTAAATATTTGAAAAAGTATAAAGACATTAATACATGTTTCAAAAGTCAGATATTCGATAACGCAAAAATGTCCTTTAATTCGTCACTTCAATGAGTAAATTAACTATTTCTTTCCATATATTCAAATCGTATAAAATCTCAAATCAGACGTTAAACTTCATCCGTCGGCATTCACAATCTGAAAACGAAGACATAATAATTCGACTATAACAAAACTAAAGGATCTAGCAAAAGTGCAGCATCGGATTCAGTTCGGTAGCTGCAATCGGTCCATTCTTATGCAGTTAGAGTGCAAACGGTGCAGTTAACCCGTCGGCCGACGTGTCCCAAGGGAATGGCCTGTACGCCCACGCCGCAAATTACGTGGGAAAATACATATATGCAATACGTTTGGAAATCGAAAATCGAACGGTGTCGCGTCGATAACGTATGTAGAGATCAGTTTGAATAAGAAAAAAAATGTTAAAGAGTATTTTTTTAAATTTGATTGAATGAAAAATTTTATTTTTAACTAAAATTATTAAGGTTATCAAAAAATATTATTTCTATTGTTATTTTACACTACTAATTTTTGCTTGAAGTCACTAATAAATTTCTCTTATCTCGAATTTTCATTAAAAATAACCCAAACTAAAATTCACGTTCATAAATTAACTGAATCAACGCATATTACCTTTTCAATTTATTACTGCAAAAATAATTGAATTTCCTCGGAAACTCCGAGACATTTTTTGCCCCATCCAAACGAACCCATTTAGATTTTATCCTAACAAAACACAGCAATAACTCACCGCGATATTTACACTTAAACATGCATCACCGCTCCCGAATTGCTCCTCGCCAACAAACACTCTTCCATCGGACATTCCCGGCATTAACCGCCGCGCTTTACTCTCAATACATTCTTTCCCGCGGCGGCGCGGGAATTTCCCTTCGTCGCCTTTGTTTTCGGGTACATTTTTCAATTTGGCCATCCGTTGAATACGTAATCGAGTTGTTCGCACGTAAAGTTCAGCGGACCCAATCTCGTGCCCCGGCTGGTGTAGGTGAGGCAAGAACGTGCCCCGCATCCCGCGTGCTCTTCGGCTGGTATAAATATATAAAAGTTGGGAGTGTTGCTACGTATATCGGGGCTGACCGGTTAACTAGTTCGGGCTCCAGGGACAAGTCTTCTTTTAATCAGTTTCGATCGGGCGTGCGGATTGATTGTGCTGCGGAGGTGCTTGTTCTTGGAATTTCGGGATGCAATACTGTTGTAAAATAGTTATGGTGGTTGTTGGTTTCATTTCGTTTGTTTGAGGATGTTTTGTTTCTTATAAAGGTTTTGCACTTTGAATTTGACCTGTATAACTTCAAATTCAACCATTGGAAAGTATTATTAAGATCGTTGTTATAGTAATCAATGAAAATTTTATTTTAGTCTTGAAATGAAAAACGTGTGGTATTTGAAAAATTTAATGTAAGATCTCGGGATGCGATGCTGTTGTAAAATGGTTATAGACATTTTTGGTTTCGTTTCGTTTGTTTGAGGATTTTTTGTTTCTTATAATGGTTTTGCACTTTAAATTCGACCTTTTAAACTTCAAATTCGACCTTTAAACTTCAAATTCGACCTTTAAAACTTCAAATTCAACAATCGGAAGCAAAGTTAAGATCGTTGTTATAGTAATCAATGAAATTTTCATTTGGTCTTAATAATACTTTTCGGTTGTTGAATTTGAAGTTTAAAGGGCTTGATTTCAAGTGTAAACTTGTAGTGTTTAAAAATTTTAATGTAAAACCGGGTACAATAATGATATTCGTTGATATCGTTATTTATAGATTGATTGATAGATGTCGCAAAATTGTTCATTATTTGAGCAAAAATAGTTATTCTTTTTTTTTCATGTGAAGGTGATGGATTTGTCTTATAAAGTCTAAAAAAAGTTTTGTATTTAATTTATTATTTTATTTTTGTAAATCACTAAAAGACTGAAAGTTTTGAAAAAGTCAATTTCAAAATTTTTTTTACAGTTGATAGAGAAACCCTTAGAGATTAAAATGGCTACGTATAATATCCAGCAACGAGTAAAACTCATTAGGTTTTTCTATTCCAGTGAAAGATCAATTTTTAAAACTCATAAAATATTGCCGATATTTCCTCTGAGTTTCAACAATTGTTCTTTCACTGGAATTGGAAAACCTAATGATTTTTTATCATTGCTGGACAGCATATATGTATAGCCATTTTAATCTCAAAAAGATACTCTAAAACCTGTGAAAAAAAAAATATATATATAAAATTAATAAGTTAAGACTTTTCCAAATCCTAAAGTCTTTCAGTAACCACCCTATAATAGGATTTTTATACACTCATCAATCTTAACGACTTTTTATTAAATTATTGCAATTTTCACATTATAACCACACCATCGCAACACTAATCAAACCCTTCACCTCATCAAACTCAAAATCCTCAAACCAATCAAACCAATCTTGACAGTCAAACCCCTCATCAAAACGAGCAACCTGAACAACCCCAACATATCATAACCGGCAATCGGCATCCCCATCGATTAAGAGTGGCCCAATACTCGAACAACAACAATCCGACAAGACAGCGAACGCTTATCGCCCAACTCGAGTCCTCCTCGCGACATCCACCGGGCTTGATTTGTGTCAAGTGGGTGCGCCTTTGAAACCTAATAAGCCCGTAATTGATGATCGGCACAACACCTAATCCCCGGCAAAAGACCTAATCTCGGCAAGTTCTGGCTTTCGCAGCTTCGTCGACCGTTGCAAATTGCTGTTGCGAGTTTGCGAGCCGAATAAAACTACCCTGGGCCAGGAAGGGGGGTGAAATACGTGCGGTGTACGTGTGAGTTTGCGGAATATGTGTTAATTTATATGAAAAATTGGTGTGTGGATTCGTATGGTTGAGTGGGATTGTTCGGTGTGGGGTTGAAATTTTACGATGATAATGCGAGAGTAATTGGTTTTTGATGTGGTTTTGTTTTTTTTTTAATTCGTTAAATGTCAAAATTTTTGACTTATGATTGCAAAATAATACAATTTATGTTTATTAGAAGTAGATTGATGTTTCTGAAAATGTGCAATCGGTTTATATAGTGCAGTGTTTTCAGTTTAATCGTTTGATGTTGTATAACGATTGCGCTCAAGTAGCGAAAACGACGTGCAGAATGTTTCATTAGTGTTAAATTGAAGTGGGATTTGATCAAAGTTGGTTTAATTTCTGTAGGTAATATACCTACTAGCAAAAACAATTAGATTGTTTTGCCATTTCGCTAAAATTGCAATGACCTCGTTATTTATTCAACCCTCCATTACATACCGCAAACTATCATCTTGAAGCAATAATGGCACAGTGGAACTACATCCCTTTTAGTTAATTAATACATAATTTACTTAGGATCTATTTTTAATGTTTAGCTAATTTCATGGATATTACCAAAAATGTATATTTCCTATTTTTAGAATTTCAAAAGATTTCTTCAATTCATTTTTTTTGTATAATAATAATCGATCGAGATAGTTATTTTGACAACACTCAAACTTTCGATAAAATTTTAAATCGAATGTTATATTTATATGTCATCGAACGATGATTGTAATACATATATAAAAACAATTTCTAAGCACTTATTTAATTGAATTCCTCACATTTACTTAAAAATACTAAGCTTTCTTCTTCGTGTGTTATCATTGATTGGTGGTGTCTGAAGAAACGAGTCCAATTACCACATATGTATGGAGCATGATGAGACAATGAGTGCCATGAAAGACTAAAAAATTTAGATCAGTAAAATCGAAGGAGCAACTAAGCTTTTCATTTTGACCCATTCCAAATACTAAAAACAACAAAACAAACATTACGAACACTCCATATATATTTAAAAAATCCAATTAAAACCTAAAAAAAATAATTTTGAAAGCGCAAGCGCCAAAAGCACCCTCACATTCATCGGCATAGCAACCGTGACCGCAACCCGTCCGTACATATAATACTGGAAACGGCGCGACGTTTCGTTGCGGTCGTGTAAATTTACAGGAATACTTGGGCGGTTTCGGGGTCGGATGTTGTGTGAAGACGAGCCAGCCCACCCCTGAAGCCTCCCTCAGGCTCTGGTGACCCTTAAACCCTCACACCACAGCCGAGGAGTTGACCGTTGGCCGCTCCGCAACAGTTGGTCACCTATATACGGAGCGATATGCTCGTTTTGATGGTTTAGAATTGACTCAGTTTTTTTTTTTAAATGATATTTCAGTTCAGATCGATATTATGATCGATTAGCAATTATTTCTGATTGAAAAAATAAAGTGTACGTATCTGAAACGTTGATCGATAGCGTCGCTCGGTCTGATTTGATTAAAACTAGGCTCCGCTCTACAATGAGGCCTACATTCGTCTACATAATCAACGATCTCCAACATTTGCGGTCGTCGTTCAATCAAATGAGATTTACGCCGCTCGTTTATGGACTCGAAGAGTAACCCTACTAAATTCGAATGAATTCTAGCGAAAGGGGCCAACAAGTGTTCGCTCGTTTATCGAAGCTTTTGACGAGATCCCACCAATTCGAATTTAATACGTTGAATTTATATTTTTAGAATTGCCCCTTTTATAACGAATCGAATACAGTTTATTACTTTTTGATGCGTCATAGAAAGTTTATATTGGGTTTGCGCTTTTATATTTATTGAAAACTAGTATATTATGTTATTTTAGAATAATTTGATTGTGTTAAATAATCGAAAATTTTAGTGTGATAAAAAATTGTATTTCATATCTTTCAATAAATTTTGTTGTAGAAGGTATTGGTTTTTATCAATCAAAAAATTTAAAAGAATTATGGACCGATTAGTAGATGGTTGGTTAAAAGTAATTTTATAATGGATGGTTTCAATATTTGATTAAAAAAGTACGTAGGAGAGGTGACGAAGCCAGAAAAAATATGAAAATTGATAATTTCTTTAAATTGGATAATATAAAAAAAAATACTTAGATTAGGCCTCAGTAATGTGATTTAAAAACTGTTCTGAATATTTTAAAATTTTAAAATCTCATAGACTAAAACTTTTTATGGCATCTTATGAACTCATTATATTGATTTTTGAATATGTCAAGTTTACACAATTTATATTAATATCACATAACTGACTTCTAATAACGTATAGTTTTATACAGCACTGTATTTTGCCTACAACATTCATAATACTCATTCGAAAAAACTTTCAAAATCGACAAATAAAACCATCAAAACACATAATAAAAAACGTATTTTATTTCCGCAAAAAAAAAAAAAAATCTCTTCCAAAAAATCCTTTTTCCTACTACAAAAACATACATGACGCAATCAAAAATTGATCTCCTCCCGCAACTCACATATCCAGCATTCATTCCGCTAATATCTAAGGGCACGTGGGATTCGCGCAGGTTTTTTCCGATCGCGTAGGCGGCAAAGGGTTGTAAAAATCCCGGGTTTTATTGGCTCGTCACGTGGGCCCAAGTATAAATCAATCGGAACTGACTGCGCAGCTTCACAATATACTTCAAAGGGATATAAATCACTTTTGTGCGCCCGAATGTTCGGTCGACGATTTATGTCTGAGTTATGGTGACTCGATCGCCTTCTTTCTCATCATCGTTATTTCTTGACCGCTTCAACTTTTTTCGGGTATATTACGAATCGGAAAGGTTCGAATGCTATCGATCACGCAGACGTAGTGTGTCATAAGTTTTTCGTGATGTTTCGGTTTTATTATCGAACTGCATCGTAGTTTATCATAATAAATCCGGGAGAGTCTCGTATATAACGTATTGAAAAGTAAATATGTATATACTGTTTGGTTTCATGGTTGAGTCGTTTTTGCATTTTGCAATGGTATCTTTCCGAAACAGGAAACGATTTTCTTACACGTCGAGGAAACTCGACCGTTATCCATTTTCCGGACTCTCTACCCTTATAAATCACAGCCAGGAAACGGTTAATAAACGTTAACCTTATCTCGACAGGAGACTCTCCAACTGCACTTTGTATTAATTAGCTTAAGTGCAACAGTAAACTGTTCTCGCCCAAGAATTACGATTCTTTGATAAACCGACATGCAAAAAGAGGATTTACATTGCGTTACATTATATAATTTCGTTCCTAACAGTTTTACACCTTTTTTGAGGGATTACGTGAAATTTCATACGTATTCCCAGCAGGTGGACGTTGGAATTGAGTTAGTCGAAAGCTGCACTACCGAATTTCGAATTCAGAATTCTGTGACCTGTTTGTTTTCCGAATCGTACTTCAGCCGTATGTTTACCTTCACTATAAAGTTTACGACTATTTATGAGTTTCTACTAACTTGCCAACACGATTTCACACTACATCGGTTCGAATAGTGTTGTTTCGATTGTGGACGCATTCGAAACTTCGTGTTTCTAAATAAGTGTATTATAGAAAATTTTCAGCCCATTAAGTATCTTATGTTTCCTTAGAACAAATGTTTAATTTAAATCTTACAATTAGATGTCATATTTTCTATTTTAGATATGTTGGCGTGTGAATCTCGTTTCACCGACTTTACACGCATATTAAGGTGTTTCATTAACGAGGAACAATTTATTGCACAAATATTTAGTAGTAACGAATTTAATGGGTGCAATTACTCTTTGTTACTAGTAAGATTTACAACGCGTCGTGTACCAAATTATCGTTAACGTACCGAAAGCGAAAACGACCCCCGGAAAAATGTTACTAAATTGAATAGTCGGTTAATCAGCGATAAAAAAAAACTATCTATATATAACATTTCCATATTCGTATTATATATTATTCAATTTTTCGTTTCCCACATAGAACGGAAAGCGAGTGGTCTGTGGGGGGGAATGTATTAAAACTTTTCAAGAGATAGCGAATATGTGCGCGGAGAAATTTCTCTCGAACGTTCAGAAAAATAGGCACAATCTTCGCAGGGGAAGGTCTTACGAAAAGGTCTTCGTCCTCTCGCCGAAGACTAAAATATTATATGTATAGAAAAAATACAAACGCCGTATAATATTATATTGTACGGGGGGAGGGAGGAGGTGGTGAAAAAAAAATGTAAGAAAGTTCTCCTATTCTCTTGAAGAGTCGTCGGCGAGTGGCTGCTCATCCGAGCGTGTAGATTGCGATCGGAAAATGGCCATAGTATTATATTATATATTCGGAAACGAGCCTCGCAGGTTATGATAGCCACTTCCGGGACACCCTGTATAACAGCGGTAGACAAACTTTTTTGAAATGAGTCGAAATTTTGACAAATCTTTACATTTATAAACTGATAATTTTTTTATCACAATCGATTATTTGACAGTTTACGTTTTAGTATTGTACGAGGTTACTATTATAAAAAAATAATATTTCATTGAATTAAAACTACTGAACATACGTTTTGTAGAGAAACTTTTAATATTTTTTTAACGTGTAATTAAAAACGATAGTTGAATTCTTCTTTAACTTTCTTTGGCATGTCTTTAGTAACTTCAGCAATCGCGTTAGTGATTTTTTATCGCAGGTCATTTAAAGAAGAAAGTTAGGCAAAATGGTTTCTGTAATGAATATCCTAAAAATGTCGCAAGTTGTTTAATGTACTAAAAACCTACCTAGGTTATTTGTTATTACGACCGATCTAATGCTATAAAAGCGCCTTTTCACATTTCCCTAAAGTTTTCTCATAAATATGTACAGTTCGAGTGTCAATATCTTCAGCTGTATTGATTTCCTAAAATCAATTGAAACACTTTATTTTATTTCTCCATGTAAGTTACATACATGGAGAAAAACTGTATCTCGAGAAAACAAAAGTGTATCTCGATTCTCGTGAAATATTTAAAAATTAGGGATTCGAATCTACAAAATTCGAAGATCAAAGACTACCAACATCTTCCTCGTAAGAATGTTTATGTATACCTATCATATAAAGTGTGTATAAAATTTCGTATTATAGATAATCCCCGAATCGAACGCGTCCCATAAATTCGATGAGTTGTTTCAATTTCGACGCCGTCGCCACCGACGCGAACGATATTCGATATTCAATTTTATATAAAGCGGTTTTGAATTGTGACAAAAATGCTTCCGCATATATTATTTGCATGCAAAGAATGTATGATATATTTTCTGCAATTGTTATACTCTAAAATATATTTAAATAACATTTTTTTTCTTTACAGGTAACGAGTTTTTTCAACTATTCATATTCCGGTTTTGATATGTGAGTTATTTTAATTTTTATTATTATTATTATAAAAAATTCAATCATCATAACGTATTTCTTGAAACAGAATTTTTCAACACATCGCCCACTAGAAAACCCCCGAGACTCAAACCCAGAAAACAACCACCCGAAACTCTAACAAGAAGCTTCCCACCACACAAAACGACAACCCAACAATTCCAAACATCAGAACGCAAGCACATAAAATTCACGGCGAGATTTCAGAGCCGATTCAATCTCCACGTGCTGGAGGCAAAGAGCCGACAAAAACCAACACCGGAACACGTGCAATATACAACATTATACGTTCGTTATTCGCGGTCGTCTGACGGTTAAAGTTGCATACGTCGCATGTCCCGGGGCTTATCCATGCGAATCCCCGACAGTGTAGCAAGCCGAGGTCTTAGCTGGGACAAAACCCGCGGATCTGGACCGGCTCCTAGGTCCCATTAAAGCCTAGGACGTATATATGTTGTGCGAGACGTGTTTTGTACGTGGGACGAACTGGGCTGTGACCCGAGAGGCTTTGCGGCCGTGCAAAAATGGCCGAGGCTCGTGTCGACTTATTCGCGGATGCACTCTTGTTGAATTTTCGATGTTGTCGTTTTGTAGGTGGTTTAGGTTTTTTTGATATATATTTTTCGATTGTTATCATATTATCACGTGTAGTTTATAATAATAATAATAATAATAATAATAATTATTATTATTATTATTATTTATAGAAATATACACATGTAAATATAAATAAAAATTTGAATATACCACCCTGATGACAGGTTCCCCCAAATCGCCAAGGTAGTTAACAATAAAAGAAATACTTATAAATTATATAATAAATAAAATTAAAAAAACAAAATAAATTAAAAAGTAAAGGACAATTGTCCTACACACTCACGCATTAACATACATATGGATCCAGACTAATCATTCACACAAAAGGTCCAAATTGTTCCTGACAAACACGTTCAAATCACTCGCATGAATCTGGAACAAGTCATATGATGTATGATATCTGTTATGTATGATATCTATTAAAAGTTCGGGAGTTTATAATATACCTCGATCCTCTTTTTACACGGGGATACGTTCCAGAGACTACCGTGTAAATAATAATGTAAAAAAATGTACGGTAACCATACAAAAATTGGAGATAGGTTCCATCACTATATTTGGATACAACTTCCATCCGAATATATTTTATAAAAAATGTGCAATGTGAAAAATTTTCGCCGTGTAAAATCATCGAATTTTTTAATTAAATAACTATAATTACAAACATATAATTATATCAAGATACTGGCCTACATCGAATCTTACCATTGTGACATAATAATATATATTTTAATTATTTTTATACCGTGTTTAAGTGGAAAATTTGTATAAAAAAAGTAATCGGTTCATCTTCCTTAAACCGTGTTATTTCGGAACTGTGTAAAAAAAATACAGTCTAAAAAGAGGATTAGTTTTTTTTTTATATTTTGAATAGTTTCAGACTAATAGTACGTGATCATATTCATTTGCTGATCGTGACATTTGTCGCTTAACTTTGAGAATCAGCGGAAACGGGTAGGATCGTCTTACAATTGAATTACAGCTATGAACCTCAACAGTATCGTTAAATCTTTCCTTGATAGTTTCTGACGTAGTTTGAATTGATTTTTTTTGAGAATCATAGTTATAAAAACTCTCTTGATATAAATAGAAATATTTTTTCAAATGAAAATAAATGTCTTAGTAAAAAATATGTATAAGATTTCCAGCATTTTCTGTCACTACTACAATAATCAATCAATATTATTGATGAAAAATAGCGAATCATTCATATAAATTATATAAAAATACTTTATACAAGTACACTAAACGTCCAAACACCCGTTTGCATATAATATAGTATATCTCTGGCGGCGAAACTATTTCTCCGAAAGTTTGCGGTAAAAGCGTCAATTTTTCATTCGACCGAAAGACATGCTCGTATTTGTGGAGATCCTTTTTATATCGCGCGACATACACACACATCCCGTACGGAAGGAAAAAAAAGTATATATTTTTTCAGTATTCTTATGTCGTCCGTTACGATTGTCACATAAACGTTTTTCGTAAACTTTGCCGCCTTCCTTATAAAAAAAAGATACCGAAGCGGCGATAAATACGCACGTTTAAAATCGAACCGCAATTATTTGTGAATGTGGAGAACGTGTTTACTTCCGGGTGTATTTTTTCGGCGATTTTGTATATATTATATAACATTTGAAGGATGTCAATAGACGAATACGGATACGTGCTCGGTCCATCAACGAATCTCCGCACTGCGGGAAACTGCAGACATTGACGTCACGTAATAAGTTTGATGGGGAAAATCCGATTTTATTCATGAAAATCGAATGAATTATACATTTAAATTACATGTTTTGAATCTTATGAATAATGTTTATGCGAACTTTTTACGAACGTCACACTGATTTTTGCGATTTAATTACCATATACTATAGTTGACAGATAGATCTTTATTTGGTTCTCAAAAATTTTTTCAAATTAAAACAAAGATTCTAATATACGCCCATCTCCCGATTTACGCGGTACTCATTTTACGCGAATTTTACTCATTTTACCCGTTAAAGCAAAAGCTATAACGGGGTTTTGCAGTTTATTTATTTTTTATACACAGTATTCTCTTCAAAATGTAAAAAACTTATTATATCTAATGATTTCGAATCAGCGAAATAGAAAAAAAAACCGTTCTTTTATAATTTGGAAGACAGAAGCGAAAATGACGATGAATGAATATCATTTTTTTAATCAATAATTCATATACATGTATCTACTATATATAATACATTTTATATGATATAGGTAATTATAATTACTGAATTAATTCTTATATGAATAATTTTTCAAATATATTTTAAACTCTTTTTACGCGGATTTTCCCAAACCAATCTCCTTATTTAAAATTGATGTTGAATTAAAGTCTCTATTCAAACGATTTTTTGTGGAACGTATCTATTGCATAAATCGGGAAATGGCTGTATTTACTTTTTACATAAATGAAAAAAATATTACATAAACTTTCTTAGACACCCTTAAGTTTTGATAAATCTTCGAATTTAATGAGCGATAAGCAAATCGTATTGTTTGTCGGTCATCAATCTTCATATTGTACGGCCATATACACATATATTGGCGGGAAATGTTCGTTTCGAATCAAACGCACATTTCCCGTCACGCTATATACAACGTGTACGTTATAATCGTTATGTTTTCGTATTAACGAGACGGCTGCTTCGTTAATATAAAAGTGTTACTGTCAAATCGAAAAATGATGTCAATTAAGGTATTTTTTGTATTGAGTGTGTTTGTTAAAATGAAATTGATATGCTATGATTGCTAATAGGCGTGTTGTAGATGAAATGAAGGTTAATTAATATAAAATGTGTGTTATTTACATATCAGGAAATGTACGGAAATTATTGCAATTTTCTTCGTTAACATATAATTTGAATGAAGTCTGAAAGGAAAAAATGAATGGCTGTAATCATCATTCGTGTATAATTTAGTTATTATGGAAATAAAAACTCGTATTTGGATATTTCTAATAAAATGTTATATTTGTGTTTCTAAAAATGATTTACCTTTTTAAGATATTTCTGAACAATAACTATTTAATATTTCGCACATTGTATTATATTCCACGTTTCAAAACCCCATTTATTTTCATACAATTCCACACGTTTATTGGCCTATTTAATCTATGAATAAAATGATAAAATGTATTTCTCATCAAGCCTAAAATCCGCTTATTATTCATATAAATTCGCACATTTTATATGGCCCGGTCCAAATACGGGATTAACGTATTGCGTCCATCTCAAATTTCCATTTATATTATAAATACATACGGACACACACCCTTAATTAATTCCGTTCATAAAACGCGAACGAAGTTTAATTAAAAATCCACACAAACAATAATACACTCACAGATCAGAGAGACTTAAAAAAAATGATTAATACAACGGACAAGCGAAAATTTGCAAGGCGCCCTTCCTTACAAATGCGGTCGAATTATTCTCTTTTTTTCCTCCGTGTTATTGCGCCGATTGTGGAAATGTCGACGAAAAGACTAATTAATTGCCACTCTCTCCTTCGACGGGGATGAAATCCGAAGTGGAAGTGTACAAGGGAGGTTTTTATAGCTGGTTCAACAGGCTATAGATGGGTGCAACATCTGCCCGTGGCATTATTAGTCTTCATATTTTATACATCAGCTCCTTCGCGTTAATAATAACTTTCATTTGGGAGCGATTCCCGAATTTAATAATAATGCCCTACAAAGGACCGCTCGTGAAACCTTTGTCGTATATACTGGATTGGGTAGAATGTGAATTTCGCCCTCTCTCTCTCTCTGTGTGTATAGGATCGTAATGTAAATTCGACGTTAATATGAGAGCGGTCGATCGAACTTTTGTTGAGATCTTTGATTAAAAAATTCGAATTGTATCCGACCTTTGTGTGATTGCTTTTTTCGTATGGAAATTAATTACTCGATTATTTTTATTTGCTTTCTTTCGGTTCGTTTAATTAATTTCGAGTGGAATAATGTAACGTGCGAAAAACACGTATCGTACGATTTGATATTGTATTATACGTTTTTTATTTAATGATTTTTGTTTATTCTGATGTAATTGAAAATATACATATATAATATTTAGATTTTCATATTATTTACAAAACGATCAAATTTTTTTAAAATACTCATCTATCAACATTTTACTACAAAATTTTTGTTTGGTGTTTATGTGAATCGTATAACATTTGTACTTAAAGTTTGTTGATATTTTTATTTTTTTATATATTTTTTTATCGTTTTTTATATATTGTCATTTCCGAGAAAAATATCCAATCTTGCGTAACAATAAATACAACATAAGAAATAATGTCAGGGCGGTGATTAAAATCGGTGCCAAATTTAAGGCCCGTTCCCGCATCGGCCATTCTTTTATTACGTCGAATAAATCTTTTTATTTGGGTTAAGCGTAAAAATTTGTTTCGAAAACGATACAGGATTTGCACGATAATTCTAGAATGCAAATTTAAAATAACCCGAAAGGAAAACGCGGAAAAAAAAGCCGACTCGGAAAACATTGATTTATCGCCGACGGTCAAAGAAAAGCCGAAACGTCTGTCGCTGCAAATTAACGTTTTTCGCGATAACGATAATGTCAATGGAATATACGTATACAAACACGCCCTTTTATTTATTTTATATAAAATAATATATGCGTATAGTAACGAGATACTAAAAATACATCACAACAGCTTATTTTCGGTTGGGAAATCTGTTATGTAAAGGCCATTAACCAATAAGCCAATTTGCTAGATTCAACGTGGCTCGGTAAGAAAATATCCCATTTCCTCATACTTTATACTGGTAACGTCTCGGCTCGTGTCCATAATCGCATTATCGGTACTTTATTATAATTAAATTACACTGCCGAATAAATATGTGATGTTTTCATAATCACGCTATAATTTTTCATCGGCAAAATGCGACGGTATTGACATTGACGATGCTATTTTCAAAGAAAATGTTTGCGCTAGTTGCCAATGTTGCGCGTGTATATATTAATCTTATCGAGCTTAACTTAGAACAAAGCTATTTACTAAATAGAACTAGATTAGTGCTGAGGTCGATACGGAACAATTCTTACTATGAAATTCATAATCATGATACGCTCCATAAATGTGTGCACATAAAAAGCTTTCAATGAAATGAAGTTAATAAAGCTCAAAGAGCGAAAGTCTAGATGAAAATTTATTGCATATGGAACAATAATTAATCACCTTTGTGATTTATTCTTCCACAAAACGGCTTATTATATTCGAAAATCAAAAATAATGATATTACTTCCCGCATATATTATACTTTATTCTATATTTAACGCAAAACCAATATTCGTATTCGGAAATCAAAATATTGAACATATTAAAAATACGCAAAAGACGTCAATCAAAATATGTTTTCTTTCGCTCTCAGTCAGATCATATGTCATTCCCATTTTTTCAATGTGAAATATATTTCTCCAGCATCGAAAATATATCTCATGTTTTGATTGCGCTGAAAAATAAAATGCATCAGTTTAAGTTTCAGAATTTGTGGTGAGTTATAGAACGATTTTCTCCTTTTATATTCTAAAACTGCGACGCGCGTGTAAAGAAACGATAAGAAGTTTCGTTTTATTACTGGAAACACATTAAGAAGGATAAACAATCAAAAGTTGAGACGCCTTAGTGTAAAGTAACTTAAGCAAACAGAACGATGCCAAAGTGCCGCGTTTTGTGTATCGAAAATCACTAGACTTCGAAAAGGGAAAATCTAAACGAAAACCGGTTAAGATCATTAAAATAAATTCCAACAAAGAATTTTATTGCAGTATGAAAAAATAAGAAAAAACCGATAGAGTTACAAAAAATATAACTGGACTCTTTTCACGAAAAATGCGGTAGTTTTTCGCGAATATCTCGGGAAATCTTGGTTTTTAGAGCGGTCTACTTGGTTTTTTTCCGACCAAACGTGGAGAAACTTGGTGGAAAATCTGTCACTTTTGCAATTTTTTGTTCTTTGGCGTCGTCACGTGGCGTCTGGTGGTTGGCTTGCCGACGACCGATCCGTCAGTTGACTGTTTGACTTGTTAGAGGATACTTGTTCTCAACGTGATCGTGTGTGAAATATTCGATTGATATTGTAGATTAATATTTTAATACCTAGTTTTTTTATATGTCATTAAATTTACTGAATTTTCGTACTTTTTGATGTGTTTATTGACAAGAAAACTCTAAATTGTTTTGCTAATCCTGTGTTTATTTGTGTTATTTTCATTGTGATGGAATAGTTATATTTTCAAAAAATTTTGGCAGGTAATATATTTTTTTTATATAAATATAAATACACTTGCAAAAATATAACATTGTTTACGTATACGTTTATAGCAGAACAAAACTTTGAATAGTTTAATTATGCGGTGGTCATATTTATGTTTTTACATGACCTTTTATATTTCACAGTTCCAATTTAACGTAGATTATAACAAAAATAAGCATTGTTATTTAATATATAAAAAGTATTAATTCGCATATCTTAGACGCAAGAGCCGTATAAAATAAACGAACATTGTTTATTAGTTTAGGATAGGAACGGCCCGATCGTAAAAAAATACACGAAAATTTCACAAAATCCATTTTCGCGAACAATAAAAATTTTATTCACGCTTTCTTTCGAAAACATTACAATCTCCAGATCGTTGCAAAGCGAAAACTATAAAAATAAAAATTTCGACCCACTTTCGCACAAGAAAATTCGATCCCGAACTCTCTGTGTGAGTAATGAATGCGACCTCGGCTACAGATATCGCAAACTTTCTGTGATAAATCGCGTACGAAACCGAAACTAGGAAACGTTTCCGAACGCAAAAAAGACCGGTCGAATTGTCCGAAAAAATGGCGAAGATGAATAATATAAAAAAACCCACAAGAATTGATGGGAAAAGTGTGCCCGTTCGTATCGCAGTGCGGCGGTTTATTTGTCTCGTGTCAAAGAAATTAATTGTCGATATGTGTTGATGATTGTGTGTGGCTGTGTGTTGGTTGATTGATGATGGCGTTTTTGGTTGGATTGTTTTTTTGAAAATTGGGTGAGATTTCACATTCGACGGATTGTGACAGTCGGAATTCGCTAATGGATGTTTCTGTGTGTGTCGTATATTTTGGAATTTTAATTTGGGACGTTTTTGAAATGAGAGCTCTTCAATGCACTAGGTTTATTTATTTAAAATCATGAATCAATTTTTTAATTATATTTTTAAAATTTTTATTATAAAGTTCATCACATTATAATAATCTTCAGAATCTATTTAACAATTTTATTTCGATGATGAAATATATTGAAAATATTGCATGTGTAAAGTTTTAACATATGGTATCTAAAAAGAGGACACGTTCTCAATTTTCGATCGAAATAAAATGTAAATAGGTCTGTAAATTATAATATAACTGAATAATTAGTACAACTACTATGATGCAAGAATATTTTAATACTGATTTTTAAATGTTAATACAATGAAACTCCGATTTTATATTCTTTGAATTAACATTTTCACTCATATGAATTCAATTTTTACAATTACAAAAATTCATTTTTTTTTATTTCAAACTACCAATTTACGTTTTTCCTCTAAGAACTTTTTTATTTTTCTCCCTTCAAAAACGAAAAAAAAACAGAGTTTCACTGTACATATTTCATTTTTTTATAACAAAAAACGTTATTTAATTTTGAAATATCCTGATTTAAAAAAAAACACCATCTTCCTTATTTAGTAAATATCAAAATCGACGTATAAGATAATTTCTCATCCCGCTAAACATGCACATCTCGATCAACAAAAACCACTAAAATTGTCGCACTCCCATCATCAAACACGAATTCCGCAACTTCTCACAAAACACGCACCACATCGGAATTCGCACAACGTGGGCAGCAAAAACGGCCGACAAATATTACTCACAATTAAATTAATCCCCACCCACACACACACACATACACACCAACCCAAATAAACACTCCTAAAATCAAGAGCACCCCTTGGCTGGCTGCAGCGGCATTTTATTACGGCTTATTATTGCCGTTGTTCTTGTTCGGTTATTATTGCGAGGCGCGTTGCGGTCGCGACAAATTGCGCCAGTCCTCCTCTCGGAGCCTTATTTCCCAGAGGGCCTCAGACGTAGTACGGTATTTCAATTTGTCGCTTCTGCTGGATCAAGATTACGCTCTTGTCGCGGTATTAATGCTTGTTGGTGTGTCGGGTGAGGGCTGATAGCGGGTCGGAGAAGGGCGATGGCGGCGGAGGAGCCGCTTTTGAGGATGTTATGGTTTTTTGATTGTGGATGTTGGATTTTATTGAAGAAAGATTCGTTGAAGTGTGATGTTTCGGGGAGGAGTTGTGGGTTTGATTCTATTTGGAGGTGATGATGATTTTTGTTTGTTTGGTAGTAAAAATTGTTGATAGTTTGATAATAAAAAAATTGATAGTATTATATGGATAATAATGGATAGTAGAAAATAGTAATGAATAGTAGTGGATATTATCTATAATATATTATCCACATTTTAGATTATATTAGATATTTTCAGTTTTTAGATTAAAAAAACTATGAAGTGTCGTAAATTTATAAAAGATTGTGAATATAAAATAAAGAAATGGTTGTGTCGCGAATATTTCTTGCGATAAGCAAATATTCTTTTCCTTAACAGCATAAAGAAGGATAATGGTCAAAAATGTTTAAAAAATAATGGTATTTTTTAAATAATGTGAGATTTTCTGATAAATCTGATTTATTTGTTGTATTTTTTATCTTTAATTATTAAATAAACAAAGATAAATGGTGAAACTATTATTACAAAAATTTAAACGTGTATGTTATAATTTGTAACCTTACAAACTGAACTTCTACCAATATATCATAAAATACAAAAATTTACAACACTTTTCTCAAATTAAAGTTTATTACTACATTTTTATTATTTATGAATACTAATATTAGATAAGTAAACTATACATAAATTTTTTATTAAAACACAACCTCGAAGCTTTATACGAAGACTATTTTTCAACATATAAATAAACTTTGATAACAGATACCAATTCCGAACATATCCATTATACGCAAAACGCGAAATTAACAAAATTTTCAACGAACCGAAAAAAGCATGCCATGCTGAAAAATGAAGTCAATCTGCGGACGAGTCAACAATAGTGCGTTTTGCATATCTGTTTTTATCGCATATCGTGTCTCGGGTCACGAAATGCTTTCCACCAAGACAAAATTTATCGCCGTTTAAATCATTCGAACACGAAAGCGACAAGGGAGGCGCTTCTGAAAAGTCGGCTACCGAAAAACGTTATCTTGCCCATTAAAATGTGGCTAAATTTGGATACGTAGAGAAAATGCATAAAAAGTTTTCCATTAGCGTAATTTGTGGTCACTGCCGCGCCAACGGATTATAAAGATCGGCGATTAGATTGTGTTTCAAGCTTCGGTTTAAATTTAGCGACAAAAGTCATGACAATGAGATATAAAAGTTCGTTTCGGGTGTGCATACGTGATCGTTAAAATGTATACTGAAACGATTTTCTATGATTTAAGATCGTTTCGATTGAATTTAGATAAGTCGAAATTTTGGATTCTTGAAATTGTTAAATCGTTAAAATGAGGTTAGTTTTCAAGCTTTTTATTATTTAGTGTTAGGATTTGCAGATGGTTTTTGTAGTATGTGTTATGATTATCTGATTTTTATATAGACTAAATTAACGATATAGTTATTTTCGTTGATCGTTGAAGTTAAACGACATTGATACGGTTAATTTGTGACCTTATCTTATATCATTGGCTTAAAACCATTTGGCAAAGAATGATAGTTACATTATCGAACTCCTTGAGAGAAGAAAATATCAAAATTCCGATGTTATTAAAAATATCTCTCTTTAATTAAATTTAATGTAAGTCTTTAATAGTTTTGAATATCGATTATAGATTTTTTTATTATCTTAAAGATACTTCTTTTATACATAACTTTTCAAACTTCATCAAGAAAGTCGAGCAAAAATCATATCCTATCGATTCGAAATAGAATCGAGCACATTTTACACATCTTCGCGCCATGTGGATAAGATAAATCTGTCGAAACTAAAATTAAAATAGAACTATTCACGCTGTACACACATACTTTTTTCAGTACATAAATCGCATCGGTGATTATTAACGTAATGGATATTGTCGCGGTTTCGCGCGCACCACCGAATTCGCACCGCGCAAAATTTATGGCACGCGAAGGCTCCACCGCGCGAAAAACCAATTACACGGCGGTCGATTTTAAAATTTGTCGTTTCGCCGATTTCAGCCGATCGCTGAAAATTCGTTCGACGTTAATTGAAAAGCGGCCTCGGAAAATATAGAGGAACAAACGGCGGGCGGAAAGGGCGGCGAATTCGAAACTCGCGCGTTTTTCCTTTTTGAAGAATGCCTTTTTGTAGTCTCGGCACGTTTTCGTGCGATTTTTCTTATGCATTTTTTATGGGGTTTGAAGAATGTTTCTTTTATCTTATGAGGGGGTTCTGCTTGAGGTTTTAGGGTTATGAATTTTTATGTGCTTTTAAATGGGTGTGGTATTGCAATGTGGTTTTTTTTGTTGCGTGTTTGAATTGTTAATCTAGGTGATTTCTAATGTTAAAATTAATTAATTAAAAACTTAAGCTTATTTATTTTATGATTTAATCTGGTAAATACAATTAAAATTATTAATTGTACGAAAATCAAAAATTTTATCAAACGAAAACATTATAATGAAATTCTTTCAGCACGAAAACATACACAAACTTTTCGTGTATTCGAAATTCGTCTCAACACTCACTCTCAAAATGAAGACATTCAAACTTTCTAAACTCACAATTCAGACGATAAATATGTTCCAGAATAATGCGTGTATATAAATTAAATCCACTTTTCGTCGTTAACGTCAACCAGAAGAACGCTTTCATGCACGACATTACCTGTTGAGTTAACCCATTGCGGTTGCATCCTCGCGTGATCTCACACTGTACGATATTTTATTACAATACATCGCACCATATATCAGCCCAGGGTGCGTAAAAAAATATACAATTTTTCTTTCCAAAATATTTTTTTCGTTTAAATAGGTTGCGTATTCGCAGGGCGGGGTTTTCGCGGGGAAAGGTCAAAGTTCTTTGCCATGCGTACATACGCCATTAAAATTGTCATCGTTGGGACGCTGCCAGATGTTGGTAATTATAAATGGTGGCCAAAGTGTCGTTCTTGTGGATCGAATACCGGGTATTTCGAGAATTTCGAAATCTCGGACGTGCGCGTTTCGAACGAGCGGACGTCTGATATGTTCACGGTCAAGGATCGCCTTTGATATCGTATCAAAAGAACGATTCGTTTTATATTACAAAGAAGCACGTTTTCAATTGATTTGCCATTCGATGTCAAGTTTTATTTCTTAAAAATTGGCTCATGTTGTTAGTCGAACCTATTCGAGAAAAGCTTTTGGTTCAATATGCGCTGAAACGTTATTTTATTTCATTAAGATTGATAGATTTTCAAGTCGATATATAAAACAAACTTATGACTCTATGGATGATTATGATACTATAAATAAGTGGAAATTTTATTTTTAAATTTTCTAAAATAAAATTTTTGTGTCAAATTATTAGAATGCGGAAAAATTTTCTTGCCATTTTTTAATCAGCGCATATATTTATATTTTACTTAAATACTTTTGAAAACGAATCAAATTTTCGTTACTTTTATAAAAAAATATATATATTATAAACGAGTTTCAATTAGTTGAATAAAGGAGCACCGCATACTGCAGAGAAAATCTAATCTTCCGCTCTGTAGGTTGAAAATGAACGCATTAACTTTTACAATATCAATTAACGAAAGGTTAAAAAATATAGTTCAAATTTAAGCGCGACGCATTGCAGATTGGCTTTAGTAATCAACACAACCCGTCATATTTTCGATGGGAAATTAGGTTAATGCATCGCACAAGTGCGGTTTTACGATCGGCCGTGGACAGAAAAAGGGAACGGTCGACAAAAAATGAAAAACAAATAAACGAAAAAATATTATGCCCACATACGAATGTATAAAGGGGGAACGGAACGGAAAAGTTAGCTCGCAAAACGGGCGACCGTTATGTAAAAACCTGCGATATTTGCAAGACAATAAAGCGCCGCATACGCGAAAAAATAACTAAAGCTCGTTAAAAAAAATCGTTACAAGTGCAGTAAACGTCGCCATGAAATATGAGAACGATCCGCAAAATCTCGCTGCGGAAAAAATCTAATAAATATGACGCTTATGACGTTTCATTCTCCGGGTTTCGTTTTTTATTGATCGCCGATTGTAAATCTAAAGTTTTCGGTAATAAACTTTTGTTTATTGTTACACTGACAAATTTATGACTGTAGTTAAGTCGGGATGAATATTTGAGATCAGAGATGAGTGCCATTTTGTAGTTGCATATTTTCAATTTATCGGTTGGCTCGTATTATACAATTTTTATGTTTCGATTGTTACGTGCAATTTTGTATGCATCGTTTGTGAAAATATCGTGAATCGTTGTAATATTCACGCGAGATGAATTTGCAACATTTTCTCAATAACCCATGCCAAATTTTCTCGCGTTTGCCCTATTTTCTGAGTACACAATAGCTCTTTGATATTCTTCAGATGACGTACGAAAAACCACTGTTTTTCATATATCAGGGGTGCTTAGAATACTTTTTTTATATATTGCTTTTGTAAGGATTTGACCTACATTTCTTTATTTTTTTGTATAACTGAATCTATTGTCAGAAGAATACAAAACCATCTATAGAATTACTTAATAATCATTATTTTGAGATTTCGATGCAATTTATTATCAATATTATGTTTTATTTTTTGACAAATCATTTGAGTACAAAATAATTTTATTTTAAGAAAAAGCGAATTTGCCAAATTCATTTGTCCAAAATTTGGCAAATGATTCAAAAGTAAACAGACTTTTTCATAGTAAACGAATCGTCAAAACATCAAAATACATTTCTTCGAATAAGTAATGCAGAAACATTTCGAATATTCGAAAACGAAAAAATGAGCCAAAATTAGCCGCGATTTAGCCGAAATTGCTCCGGAGCCGGAGAAAAAAGGCACCCAAGACCGAAATTTATTCGAAAGCCCATTAGGCACATAATGACCGACGAATTTGAATATCTCCTCGTCGCGATCGCATCCTCGACGTCACCGCTGACCTTTAGGGTGACCCTCGCGCACCTGTCCGCCGCCTGTTAACCTTCGCTTCCCTCCCCTTTTCCCTTTCTTTCTTTCATTTAATTTCATTTGATTCCCTCTTTTTATATTAAAAAATTTCGGACGCGAGATAAGGGCGGCCTTTATTCGCAGGCTTCGGCCCTTTTTTCCAAACCCCGGTTTTGCGCCCTTATCGCCGGTTAATTCGGACACGTCGTCGCTGGCATGCGGAAACCGTGATTTATACAATACGGTTTTGTTTGAGTAGACTGTGGAAAAGTTTTGTTTAATTGTGTCCGTTTATTTGAAAAAAAAAAAAAAAAATAGAAAATCTGGATATTATCAGATTGTGCATGTTGTTGTTTAGAAGTAATTAATTACTTAATCTTTTCAAAAGGAAATTAATTATTTGAATTTACTTCGAATTTTTTTGTATAATTAAAAAAAAATAATACAAAGTTTACAATGCCATATCGATTCATTGAATTTTTTTTCATAATATTGTTAAATTGATCTCAAATTTTATATATAATATATTCTTCATTTAAGTAACGATATTTGCATCAAAATAAGATTTAAATTTTGAATGCAATACTGTTTTCAATTCATAATCTAATTAAGATTTTACGCGACACATAAACGCTTTGAAAGCGCATAAACGACATCACCGACACAAAACTTATATAATGTTCAAAGGAGCATACATTTTCTCGTTATGTGCTGAAAAGAGAACCATCCACTGAATAATATGAAGTATAAGAGACACCGTCATTAAAGAGTGCACCGGTCCATTGTTGCGTTTTAATCGCGAGCGGTGCAGCAAAGCCTCTCAAAAGCGCGCCAGCATTTCAAAAGGAATAACAATAAAGCCACTCTTGGATCAAAGATTTTTCACAAGGCTCGAACGAAGATTTTCCACGGTCCATTAGACACGCCGTTAGCATTTTTTTATACGAAAGCTTCTAAAGATCGCGGCGAAACACCGCGCTTTTCCTCGGTTGGAAAATTTTTACCCGGCCAATACCGGATGAGAGCTCAAGATTTTCTTTTACAATGCGACATATCTATATTTTGCTTTGGTATGAAAATTTTTCTCGTTTTGAAAAGGTGCATGTTCGTATTTTAGTAAAATTGGAATGATTTTTTTGTGGCAGTGCTTTTCCTTTGACTCTGCTTCTCTCTTCTTATTCACACGTATAATCACATTTATGCTCTGTGAAAACTTTTACATGACAACTTTTGATCAAACATTATAATTTTTTCGTTTCAATTAACTATTATACAACTCTTTTTATAACCATTTTTAGCGAAAACGTTAAGAAAATCACATTTTCTAGGCTAAAAAAAAATATCGATGAAATCAATCGTGCGCTGTTTCATTAAACAATCAAGAGGCTTTTGATATTGGATTAATAGATATTGCAGCTTATTTATCACATCCTTTCCGCAAAATTAGCACCTTTTAAATCCTCAGTATTTACATTTTTCTGAAAAATATTCAACTACAGGTACATAGTCGATAATTGGTACACCACTTTATCTATCATACTGTTGATATAACATAGATTGCATACGATAATGGAAGCGACAAACACATTTCAATCATAAACTTAACTTTTTTTAATAAACACAATTAGCGCACTCTTTCGATACGAACAAAGCTCATTTCCGATACGTTAACGTTGCAAATATCATATTGCACGGCCCCGTTGTGGCTTATGCAAATTGAAAATACACGGGCTTGTTGCATTCCGATGCAAATTTTCGCGTTCGCCTTTCGGGCTCTCGTCGGTCGGCTGTAAAACTCAATTAAACAGCCCGACGGACAAATATTCGAATTCGCCATGGCGGATTAAATTGCACGTCAACGGTGACTTTGCTAATCAAACTCACCGACGTATTTATGCGGGGAATTGCGCCGGAAATTATTTCGGGATGGAATCGTGTTATGGAAGGTACGGATTGTTTCGAATATGTGTTTGCGTAAAGGTATTAATCAAAATGGATTGTGATTATGTGTGTGTTTTTGTTTTGGGTTAGAATTTGTTTGTAGAGGTTGTAGTACACCCTTATTCTATTCTATTCTGTATTCTCTTTTTACATGGTTCAATGAAGAAGAACTGATTATTTTTTTTACACGGTTTTTTTCACTTTAACGCGGTAAATATAAAAAAATGTGTTATTATAACAATCAGTACGGTGATGATTTTAAGTATTTAATTATAGTTATTAAATGAAAAAATTTCGATGTTTTTTAATAATTTTACAAGGCGAATTTTTTTTACATTACATATTTTTTATAAAGTAAATTTGGATGAAAGTTCTATCAAAATACATTGATGAACCTACATATCTCCAATTTTTATGTGGTCACCGTACATTTTTTTTACACGGTAGTCTCTGGAACGTATTCCCCGTGTAAAAAGAAGATTTTGTGTATTGTTATACCTTTATTATTTGTTTGTGTTTCAAATTATAATATAAACCTCTCCAGTGCACATTCATTCGTTTGTATTATTTGGCATTTATTGGCCATCTCGTGTAAAATATTATATTATATTTAATATCTAATAATCCAATATATTCACAATAAATGCAATCTTGAAATAATGGTTATTTTGTACATATTGTGATATTTGAAAAAATGTTTCAGAATTTCTCTATTTTTTTATGGTCTTATTTTATATGGCTTGTTATAAACATTTCAAAGAGATTTAGATTTTTATCAGAATTCTCCGAAGGTCCTAAGAGGTTAAGAAAATAGTTTGAAATGTTTTTAAAATACTATAAAATTTACATTTATTCAAAAAAAAAATTGAAAAATGTCTTTCTGAAAGTAGCTTCTACTAAAATCATTCATTTGATCCAATTGAATCTTCCTTTTATATTTAGATAAAAGTATTTTTCAATACCATTATCATGACATGCAGTCGTTCACTATCCACTTTTCAAATCCTACCATATAAAATCTCATCCACTCCAATCCACACATTATATTTCCACCATCCACCCCTCACCAACCCACCCTTCCTCCCCCAATTTCCAAAAACAATAACCATCGAGCACACATCGACAACACACCACTCCACCGAAAACAACAAACAACAACACCCCACCACGAATCGACACGCGTTTTCCCGCAACTCCGTCACAATGCAATTAAGCTTTTATACTCTTACCCACGTATTGTACCACCACCCACCATTATGCTCGACGGCGACATTAACCACGGCACAAGAGCGCCACGGCCCAGGTTCATCTATCTTGATTTCGTATCGGTATTCAAGCGAAGGGCGTCGGTTTGACAACAATTTATTACGCGGCGCTAATGATTAAGACGCAGCCGCTTACCGAACTATAAATAATATAAGCGGAGCCACAATAAGGCCGACAATTTCGGTCGAACAACGGCCTCGTTGTTACGTGCGTGAAATTCGTGTTTATTATGTATTGTGCGTCGGTGGGGGTTTTTGCGGGGTAATGTGATATTGTGTGGCGTTTAGGAGTGTTTTGTTGGGGGTCGTGTTGATGGTTTTTTATGCGAATGCGAAGGCAATTGCGGGGGATGGTGGGTGGTGGTGTGTATGGGCGCCGTTTATGAATTTCAATTGTTGTGTGAGTTTGTATTATTTATTTTTTGATTAGGGGTTTTTTTTAATTGTTTGTGGTAATTTGGTTTGTAGATTTTTTTTATCAGATGTTGTGTATTTTGAAATCAACCCAATGCGATACAGTTACTGCACTTTTCTTATCGGTTAACTTCTATCTTCAATACGATCTCTGTGATATTTCGATGTGGATCAGTATTAATTACCAGTAACATGTCATCATCAGTTTTCGAAGACTACCCGGTCAATGTTTTATCACTCAATGAAAAATTTCCCAGTTCTAACAACTGAGTTATTCTAACTTTAATTGCATTTACACTGTACACATCACAAGTATTTTTGGTTGCCGCGGTCGTGTTATTATTTTTACAAAATTTGTACAGTGAAAAATGCCATAAATACACTTTATTATTAGACATTTCAAAAATTTCTACGAGCTGTTTATTGTTCACTGGATAGGGAAAAACTTAACAGATACTGAAAAGGAAGTATTCTCCACATAATAAAATTGTTTGAATACAGATGTTATTGAATAGTTCGTAGAAAGGAGAAAAATACGATGAAACTTATATATATTTAAACTAATTTTGGCGAAAATTTACATATGATGCAATGATTATTGCGAAAATAATATACATAGGTCAGTTAAGCTTCGGAAAAAAATTAGAAACAATTTCTGATTAAAACATCCATCGCTTAAATTTAAAAAAAATTAAAATATCACCCGTTCCAAAATAACGATTGCGACTGAATTAAAACCAACTCGAATTAAATTTTCAGTAGACTTTCCAAGATTTATAGAACCGGACAATTCGGCAGCATCTGGCCCCTCCGCAACCATAAATCTTCGGACACGGATAGTTTCCGATTTATTTCACTCGCGAACACGATTTTCGCACACGTACGTATGTAAATCTCGCCGACCCCCTCGTAATTATATTAATTAACACACACGCACACACACACATCGTACAATTAAACAACGTCACGAAGTTATCCGGGTTTTATCGCGAACTCCGGTCCGATTTATATTATTCGTGCGCGGATTCGTAGTTAACGGCCGCGGGCAATTGTCGTTATAACGGGTACCAAGAGATAAATATTTAATTTCAGTCGTTCAAAGCTTCGGTACTGTTATATGTATGAATATGTGTGGGTGTGTATGTGTGTGCGGTATCGTTTCAGCGAGTTTCAGTTTGCTCGTTGAAAATTTTATCGTTTCGCTCGAATTTCTGTAACGGTGAAGATTTTTATGCGGCTCTCCCTTTCTGTGTTCCGAACGGATTAAATAAAGCGACATTAAATTTGCTTTCCATAGAAACGTCTATGATAAAAAATTGCAATTATGATTTCATGAATATTCTCGTTTCGCGTATTAGATTGCGGGATTAACGGTTCCGGTTACTTCCTTCTTTTATTTAACATTTCATTATTCACAAAAGCTTATTTTCAATTTTATTTTTAGCAATTTCCCAATAATCCGGCTCAGTGATAGTTTTGTGTTCATTGTACGGGTTCATGTAACTAATGAAACAACGAGTTTTCCGTTTAATTGCTTTAGTTTCGAAAAACCTTTAACCCCCTTTAACGGGTTTCATTATATCATCGAAAAAAGTTAATCTCTACAAATATTACATAGAAAATTCATTTTATATTTTAAAAAAATCGAATTTCTTCACACCAAATACGAACAGCACTCAACAAATTGAAAATAAAATGGAAAAAAATGAATAGCCACTTAGCAGTTAGGACGTATGGGTAACAAGGGATGGGTATTTTCGACGCGAGCGGGAAAACTTGCGATTCCCTCGTAACAAGATACGATCCCGAAGAGCTTCCTGAATAGTTGTTTTCTCGAAGTGATGACTCAGAAGGCAATTTTCGTCTTGTTATCTCGAATTAATCCTTGCCGGTTCGCGCTGCGGGGGATATAAAAGTTTGCTGAAATAACACGGACGATCGGGCTGTAAAAACACACGTATCCTCATGCACACTAACGTGCTATTTCTCGTATAACTATATTGCCTATTCCCATATGATACCTGGATACCGTATGGTCTTGATTTGATCGAATCGTTCCATGTAAAATTGTTGTTTGGTATCAATTCTAATACTTGATCAATACATACTAGATTTCAGTTTTATCGTATTCTGGATAATAACTAGAATAATTCTCGTTTGAACTCAGTTTTAAGATTTCTGAAATCAAAATACGCACATCAAGAACCCACTTCACTCAACCCCATATAGTCCATAACATATAGGACAGACTGAAAGCGGAATTCGCTGATGCTGTTTCTGCAACACGTAGCATTCGAGAGGAACACGATCGATCTACGTCCAGTTTCAGATTAATCGGACGCCGTTAATTAATTCTATACGAGGGCACCTACAGGGTGGTTAATGTGTCCCTGTTACGTAGTCGGCGATCTAGATTTGCACTATAATTGTATATGGCGATGCCTGTTTTGGGTGTTCATTTGTATCGGCTTTGACCGATGAATTTCAGTGCGGTATATCATAGTTTAGTTGATGAATCTTATTTGATATTAATGTGCAATGCGTTTTGGTTTGTTATATAAAATATTTTGTTATGCTAATGTGAATTACGAAGTAATCTTTATTGAGTAAATATAATGTATGGTTTCGAGTAAATATTTATGAATATGCGGCTTGAATATTTTGCTAGTTTTCCTTAACGGGCTTATTATTTTTTTAAGGCTTATCATCATAATATGTTGACAGTCTATAAGATTAAAAAAATGTTTTTTTTTATAATATTAATGTTTGTATAAATAATATGAAGTACTGATATTTATATGCAAAATATTTCTGCATCGTTAATTAGATTAAATTTTTCACGATATGTAGCAAAAAATTTAAATATGGATATCTTTTTATTGAGACAACAGCTAGTATTTTTATTAAATACATATGAACAAATTTTTAAATATATTTTATGAAATGAAAAAAACAGATAGTGTTTCATTGCTTATTTATTAAAAATATAACATTTTCACCAATGTATATGTCGACATCAAAAAATATAATATCACAGATATTTTATATCATTGAAACATATTTATCTTTTATAAAACAACAAATAAATACGTCGATTTCTTACACCGAAAATATCTAATGAATACGAACAGTTATCCATTTTTTAACGTCGTCATCCGAAGTTTCGGGCTCGTTCCACTTTTGTGTTTTTCCAGAACCGAAAATCATAAACGCGATATTCGCTACCGAACTGATTAAAGCACTAGAGAAGAACACCGTACGCCACTGGTGAGGATCACTCTGTTGAAAAATAAAATAGGTGGGGAAAAAAATGCAATAAACTCACTAAGAGTGCAACTCAAACTATCTTAACGTTAGTTAAAAGTTTTACCGTATCTTCAAGTATCATTCCGACGGATATCGGTGCCCCGATGCTAATTCCATTAGCGATAGAATTCGTAATTCCCATTAAAAGTCCTGCAAAATTCGGTGAAAGATCGATGTGGTTTATCTGGAAATGTTTTAGTTTTTAGATTCTGAAATATTTAAAATCGTATTATACTCGTATAATACTTACTAAATATCCTGCGTTAGTTCCGGCCAACAATCCTGTCGCTAATATTAAAAAAGTTAAACTTAACGGCACATTTGTTGTGGGTATATACGAGAGTATAATTAGGGCTATACTTGTACCCCAAGTTCCTGAAATTTAATTTTTTTGTATAATTTCATTAGCTTGAAATTTTGCACGTTTCAAAAAACTTACCTATAGAGTTAAATAGTTTTCTGACGTTGGTTATGGAAAGAATATTTCTGTTAATTAATGTATCTGCAATTATACTAAATATTATTCCAAAACACCACATGGCTATAAAAGGCAAGGCCGAATATAAACTGCTCTAAAAATTAAAACCAAAATTACAGAATGAAACAATTCTATTTTAATTAGATTATATTAATATTTCAACTTACTTGTTGCATATTTATACCTAGAGCTGTCTTCATGAAACTAGGTATTTCTAAAACTAATACTAATAATGACCATGTTCCTCCTGTTTGAGTACATAACAGTGCCCATGCTGGCACACTTGTCATAATAGATTTCCACGGATTTTTCAAACGCTAAGAATTTCCGAATATTTTCAAAATTTTGTTAATTTACATTTATTTTAAGATAAGGATAGAAATTTATACTTTTGGTTTTGAAATCTGACCGAGTGAAGATTGAATATAAAATTTTTCTTCGTTTGAAATTTTTGGGTGCTTAGCTGGACTGTCATAACCGAATAGAAGAAAACAAAAGCCCATTATCAAAGCCAATATTCCAATAGCTATAAAATTAATCTTCCAACCGAATTTCTCGCACAATAAACCACACAGTGGTAGTCCAATGATTGTTCCAAAAGAACATCCTTAAAAATGATCATTGAAAAATGGTAAAATAAAAAATAAATAAAAACATATAGTAGTAAAAATCATATTTACCAGCAACTGTAAAGTTTCCTAATCTGCTTCTTTCTTTAACGGGAGCCCACTTTCCTAAAAGAGTATGAATCGAAGGCATCATACACGATTGAGCTATTCCTTGTAATATTCTAAGTCCACACAACACTTTCCATCCGCCCTAAAATAATATATAAAAATATATAAGTTGAACACTTTTGCATCGCTATATTCAACTACATTTTGAAATTTAATCACCAAATTTATGACGAACGGTATGATGACGTATAATAATCCATTCACGATCATCGCAAATACAAATAATATTTTCCCACCAAACCTTTGTGCCATTTGTCCAGATGGTATCTGCATTACTGTATAACCAAAGAAAAACGAGCCCAAGATGTAGCCCTGAGTTTTTGTGTCCCAATCGTATGTCTGAAATAGTTTCACAAGAAGTCATTAAGCGTCACGGCAATAGAACACGTTTTCATTAAATTTTTTGGCATTTCACCTCTAAATGTGTGTCATTTCTCGATCTGTCTGTCATAGCTACGATACTGACACTCATACTGGTTCTGACAATATATAATGTTGCAACCATAGTAAATGTCAAAAATGCTTGAATATGTCTGTGTCCGAATCCATAATCTGTAATTTATATGAATTTGTTATTTAAAAACTATCAATTATATAATTTTTAATGATTTGTTTCTCTACCTTTTATTTCTTGAATGGGTTTGTACTCATTTTTAATTTTTTTGTCACCGTTGAGTTTTTCTTCGACGCTCATTTTCTAGACGAACATACGCCTGGCGAGACCGCTCGATTGCATTTGCTTCATCCACTCGCTGAAGTTTTCATTTATTATCATTTGGTCTCAATTTTCGAGATATGGTGGAAAGCAAATATTCCGTTTACGCAAAATCGACATAATCCGTGTTATAAATAATATTTTTGTTTAGTGCAATGACGTAGGTTACCTTTATTTTGATTGATTTATTATTTGATAGTTAAAATTTTCCTACTTGACTAGTATTTTCTAGCTAGTCCGGTTTTTGCCTCTTTAGTGAACAGTGTTTTTGATAAATAAGAATTAAAATCGGTGTTGATTTTTAATAGAAAAAGATTTAGTCTATTTAAAAAATTATAAATAATTTTTCACTCATATAATGAAAACAGTAAGGTGAATTTATTATTGTCCGATTTTATATCTTTATAAATTATCTGTTTGTATGATTATGAAAGTGGTCTAACAATAAGTCCACATCCGTTCGTTTCGAGATATTTAAAGGCTTGCGTTTGAAATGATTAAAAAATTTGTTTCTATTACACAAATCTATATTTCACTATTTATTTAATCTACTGGATTTATATATTTTTCAACCTTTTTATTTTTGACATGTAAATTTAGCATGTAGCTTATAAGGAAATACAAAATTTTAAACTATTTCCTGTCACAATTTCTAATTGGGGAAATTGTCTATTTTGCTCTACAATTGGTTGTTTTTGGTAAAATTTAACAAATGACAACATATTTAGGTTTAAAAAACTCTATAGTATGTTTATAAAATAAAAAAATTCAGGTTTATTTTGTAAATTTGAAGTACTAAGCAAAAGAAGTAAAAATTTTGAAGAAAATCATAAAATAGAAAAATGCGATTTTTCAAAACTACTTTTTTCATATTGCTTCTTTAAATTTAAAATTGATAGTTAGTACATAGGTAGTTTATAAGCTACAGTAATTGCTGGTAATCTTTTATTGCAAAAAAATCATAACAGTCAAAGATATTGACGTTTTTGTCAGTTCCCATTTGCAAACCGTGGCTCATGTCATACAAAAAACACTCATTATGTAAAATTTAGTTGTACTTGGTAAAATTTTACAAATATCGTATTAACATATTTATATACTTCTAGAAAATATTAATATATGTATACATCTAGAAAAATATCTATATTTGTTTTGTAAATTTGAAGCAAATGGTAAAATGAAAAAAATGCCGTTTTTAAAATCTATTTTTTGTATTTATTTTTATTTTTATTATAAGTTGATATTTAGTAAATATGTAGCTAGTTTATAGTAACTGCTAGTAATTGGTTATTAAAAAAATCATTATAACCAAAGATATTAACGTTTTTGTCAGTACCCATTTGGGAATCGTGGCAGTAATGTGCAGTAATATGGCAGTAACGTGCCATATAAAAAAGCTGATTATATAAAATTTTATTCTGAACTAATTGATTCAGTTGAGTGTATTAAAAATGATAGTATAATTTATATATTGATAAAAAAAATTTTAGAAAAGAAATTTTAGACCACTATCAAAATTAATGCAAACGGCATTCCGTTGATCGTCGTATCTTTCACTGAATATAATTTTCCAATTTTCAAAATTTTAATTTGTTTTCATATATAAGTTTAAAATTACGTGTCGCAAAATAATCAAAAAACTCATTTTTGTGACTTAGACCACTTTTATAATTATGGGCACATACGAGTATATGAAATTCAGGTCTAACTATCACATTAATGGCTTTTTTCTATGTCATTATATTATCTCGACATGAAATAGCAACCTAGATACAAGAGGAAAAAAAACAATATTTGTATATAACCTTTACCTCTTTGCCGACTTCAAGGCAACATGAAATTCAATTTAAAAACAATCTCATAACAATTCAAAAATTCATGAATCTGTCGACCGACTTTTCATCCGTCGAAAACACATACGATTAACCTCAACACTTCTACGAGTATTTGTTTTATACTAATCAAATTCGAAACCAAACATTATTACGAAATAACACCTTATCTGATCCATTCTTTCAATACAAAATTTATCTCCCAATCGATATTCCACGTCATATGTGAACGTTTTATATATTGTATTTTTAATTCCTATATTCATCTTATATAAAGGTGTTTCAATAGGGATGCTGAGTTTTAAAATGTACAATAAAATTGGATGCTATAACCTTCCATAGTGATTTACCGTGCACTAATAAAGAATTTACAATAAATTTGACACATGTCACTATAGCTGTCACATGTCAACATAGCTGCTATAACTTCAACAAATAACAAATTTCAACAATAACAACAAATAACAAATTTGCTGCTATAACAAATTTCAAGCATCCCTATTGGAAGACCCTATAGATGTACGAATTCAATACATATTTTGATTCTTGTATATTTTGATATATGTACATACATAAAATATTTCGTATTTTACCCATGTGCATGATTTCTATTTTAATTTTCTTCACTAGCAGCCCCTCCACTACAAATTCTCATCACTCACCACCACTAATCACTCCCTGTACATAATAAAATTTAAAATTCAACCAATATTCTTATTCCAATCACACACTTTTCCCAATCAAACCTACCCACCCTTACCCACCCACCGCGACACAACTCTTCCGCGCGGCCTCCTACCTGTTGCACCCGCGCACGCGACCACCCTCCCTCCTCCCCCACCATCCCCTCATCGAATTCAAAACAAAACTCACCACTAATATACATTTTTTCGTTTAAACAGGTGGCGGTGAGTGTGGCGGTAATCGGTGGTGTGTTGCGCTATACGGCGCATGCACGCCACCGGCCACACGGACCGCTCGGGCGGCGGGGGGGGCTCCTGGAGGCTGCCCCCCGACGAGACCCTACAGGTCGCCGATCCCAAAAGCAAAGAAGAGGTCAGTATCAGTTTTTTTTGGCGTGTGTGACTTAGGGAGGGTGTGTGGCTGTGTCTGGAAAATGTGGGGTTTGTGTGGGTTTTTTTGGATTTAGGTTTGGGGGGTGGATGATGGTGAGGAATGGTTGTTGATGGGTGATGGGATGTTTTGTTTGTTGATGAAAAAATTATGTTGATTTGTGATTGTTTCTATAATATGTTTGTATATCGAAGGGAAGATCACCATCCCGCCTGTTATATGCACCACACTCTATGCCAGCTTACAATTGGGTACCAGCAACACTAGGCGAACTCTACATTTAATTTTAACTAAGTAATCACGAAGGTCCTGCTATCCGGGGGGCATACGGAATGCCAGTCCATAATATATCCGTGATCAGATATACAGCAAATTCTTTATCTGGTTTTATTGTAAATAAAATGAAAAAAAAACTTTAAAAACTCAAAACTAAAACTCAAACTCAAACGGTATATATATATATATATATGTATGTATGTATGTATGTATGTATGTATGTATCCAATAAATTCCTAAACTGATGGATGAATCTTCACTAAATTTGGCAAGAATGTGCTTTGAAATTCGGAAAAACTAAGTATAGCGTTCAGTTTATTTTTAATATACATACATAGTTTCGAATTTAAGTTTTTTATATCGATCCCCATACAAATTTAATATTGAAATGTGCCGGCGTCGCGATTGATTGTGACAATAATTACAAACGGTACAAAATTTATTTTCATGGAGTTCCGAGCAACGCCGGGTACAAACCGCTAGTATCTTATAAAACTGTTTTTTCATCAAAATTTGAGAACTATTATTCTATTCTTAGGAAATATTTACTATTATCTTATCTTTATTACGAAAACTATATTTATATCTACCAAGTTTGCCTTCAGCATATTTTCCGGTGTAAATATTTCACAAACATTTATAATTTTCCTTGAATCATGAATGCTTTAAATCACAAACATTTTACAACTCAAACGCACAAATAAGCCACTGCATGTTTGCTTTTAACAACGAAACATTATTATTTATTTTCTTATCACACACACAAATGTGAATAAAACGTGAGAAACGTTTATAGTGACTTGCAATATTTTTACTTTAAACAGTCCGTTAAAAACGCAAATATTAACAAAATCTCAAAATCAACATCCGCGTAATTCAAATGCAAACTATCGTAATTAATATTTCAATCTTTGGTTCATTCGTAAAAAAAAAAACATTTTAGAAATATAGTAATTGAAAAATAAAACTCCAGACTCATCTCGTCTGCAATTTTTTCCTCTATTTTCATCATCGCTGAAAACGCTTGTACTCTCGAAGATATTTCATCCGTTTCCTCCCAGAAAGGAACGCCATAGATCACAAAACCATTCCACCGCATAGATATACATTATTTTATTTCCAGATTAAACCGATCGACTGCAGAACTATTCGTTATACAGACGGGCGAACAAAAGCGAAAACTCTCCAGTCGCCGGCAAATTACTCGCTGAATTGAATCGTCCTGAAAAAAAAGCTGATGCATATTGCAGCGCGTCCGAATGCGATTCGTATATAGAGAAAAAAAAATTGGGAAATTAAATTTGTTTCCGTTCGTTCGTTCGCTCGTTCGTTCGTACGAAGCGTTTATACGTAAACGATTTCAATTTGTCGCTTTCGCGTTTGCATATTTTCGACGTAATAATTTACGTTTTTGAGGGTCGTTCTGGTGGTTGTCGATCGTGCTACGTTTCGATTAATCGTTTCGGATTGTTGTTTGGTGCGAATCAAGGATGTCATTACCGGTAAACGACCTAAATAACAGTTCGGTTATTTATTGGTAAATTTTCAATATTTACACTCCAAATTCGACTTTATACATACGAATCATTACGAAATTTATCATACGAAATTTATCATAAGAAATTTATCAGTAAACCGGTAATTAGAGAAAATTTTACCGGATTACTGGTAAATTAAATTTTCGGTAAATCTGACATCCCTAGTGCGAATGGTGAATTTTATGAAAGCCTAAACGAATCGTGTTGTAGTTTATGTTGATTGTATTTTCTTTTTTTGGCCGATCGGTGTAATAGTGTTTGCCCATAAAAGTTTATTGTAATTAAGTTTCGTGAAATTTATGAATGTTAAATTGGATTATTATTTGATCGAGTTAACTCAAATTGACTTTCCCATTACACGTATGTTGCAATATGTTTTAAATTATTATTGTTTTGAAGTACAAAAGCATTTCCTAAAACTGAATAGTAGTTGTATTCATTTAATTTATTATTTTATCCTATTGGAAATTATACGTTTTCATCAGTATTTCTGCAGTAATCGACAAACCTATTTTATTTCGTCTATCTGAAATAATTTATCAGATACTGAAATTCCTTCTATATACATAATCTACATATAAATCACAACTATTTTATGTACACAAGTTTCACAAACCCAAATCCGAAAATTTAATACAACATCGACACAATTCTCATTACGCCACAAAATACAACGATACAATCGCCCCAAACTCCATTTTTAACCATTCAAAGACAACTTACAGATACGAAAACACCTCGAGATCACGTTTTGACAACCCCTGTCACTATTTTAACCGTTTTCGAAGTCGAAAAGTCTGGTTTATGAAGCGCGTACGTGTTTAGCGAACGTTTCGCCGGCACCAAATTGGTTCGCGTGAGCCGCTCGCAAATAAATCACACAAGTGAAAAGGCAATGGAGTCGGACGTGGAATTTTCGCGAATTTCCACCACTTTTGTGAGCAAATTTTCACGCCGGATTGTGTACGTTTTTTTATGCGGATTTTAAAATATGCGTGCGTGCGATCATGAACGTGAAAAATGATTCATTCAGCGTTGTTGGGTTCGCGATTGTATAAAGTTCTAATAGTGAATGAAGTTTGGTTGTTGTATAATATGTTTTATAGTCTTCGTGATTCGATGTGAAAATATTTCTGGGTAGTGTGAATGGTGTTTTTATTTTGTGTTCGTTGCATTTAAAAACTGATTAGTATTAAATATTTTTAGTTATATACGTTTAAATATTGATATAAAAGATTATGAAACATGGTGGTTTAATTTAATATTTTTTTATTAACCAATAAATAACTTTTATACAATGTTTCATTTAATAATAAAACAGATCATTTTGAAAATATTAACTTATGTGATAATAAATATAATATACACATTGAATACGCATTCAAAATAACTTCTCTTTCGTCACGATAGACAAAGTTTCCACGAATAATCATAAATATTACATACATAAAATTTATGACATTTTATGTTTAATTTATTTAATAATACATAAAATTAATTATACAAATTGAAACTGTTACATGTTCCACTAACAATAATTAACGATTTCGTGAATCAGACAAAAAACGTATGCATTTCGTTTATGTTTCATAATGTTAACTGTAAATTAATAATTATATACATGACCTAGATACATATATTGTGATCATTTCCGTGTTTCAAATTGTGTAAATTTTAACATACACGGCCATAAAAAGCGCGGGTTTTGATGTTTGAATTTTTCGTGCGAAAATGCAATGAAGTCAGGTTATGATGTATGGCTCCGCGGAAATAGTTTTTCGCATAAATCACGCAACACTGTACTAGCTATTATACCTTGAAAGCAAAGGATAATTTTTAGTGTTTTTCCACATAAAATGCACATGCAGTTTTTTTGCGAAATGACGCATTTCACTCAATTTCATGCAAAATATTGTATGTGTGCATTGTAGCGTGTTCTACAGTTTCTATAATACGAAATGGAATATGACGCATTCGTTTTTTAATTTTTCGCATTTGATTTAATCGCATGCATGAAATCGTACAATATAATACAATGTATCGACATATAAAGTATTATGTGAATATTGTAATTATTTATTAATTCATAAGTTAAACGACATACGTTTCTCTTTCTTTCATTAAATCATGTAGCAATTTTCGCGTAATGGTAATTCAGCTCATATGTAAAAACCGCAACTTCACTTTTGCCACAAAATGTACCTTTATAATAAGCATAAACTCAATACGAAAAGCCCATTTTCGTACTCCGCATATGGCTTGCTCATAAATTTCGTACAATGCCTAATATTTCTATTTTCCGTATAACACATCTAAAATACAAAATTTTCTATTTGAATATTACGAAAAGAAAATTAAATATCCTTTTTATTATATGCTATTTTCACTACAATAACGTTTTTGGGTTTAGTCTAATTTTATTTCTATTCCAGAAACACTGTACAAAATTGCGAACGTAATATTAACATTTATCGACCAATTTGCATTTATTAGCAATAGTAAAATTATATCAACAGATGGTTTCTGTAACAATTAAATAGAATTGCCCAAAGAACGTACAAAAATCCGATAACCATTTTAAAACTTTGAACATTAATTATCATTCTATGTATATTAATCAAGTCATGAAAAAAATCATACAATGACGATTAATTTTGACAGATATCCCTCGTGCATGACATACAGACCCTCCACTATAATTTGGCCTAGTTTGAGGCAAGGTTTGCGACCACTGCACCACATTAATAACGAATCCACGATGGTCAGGGGTGGTGTGATTAGAGGCTTCGGTAATAGCTCCCCGACAACATGTATCACAATGGCGACGTTAATATCTGAAAATGGGAATACGTCCTCACGGATTATGCGGTACACATTTTATGTGTGCGGAATGTTTTTGTGAAAGTAGTAATTGCTTTATAATAAATTGGGATTGTGTTTGAAAATCTGATAGTTTTTTATTTTATATGCACCCAATTCTCTTTTTATTATTAAATAAAAAAATTCGATGTTTTTCGATGATTTTACATGGCGAAATATTTTCACATTACACATTTTTTATTAAATACATTTGTATACAAATGTAAGATTAAAAAATCTTTGGATTTTTATAATAACAAACACGGCAGGAAAATAGTTTTTTTTGTATTTTGACTTTGAAAACGGGCTTATTGTATGCAGAAAAATTTCCAAAACTTCGACGATGTTCGGAATATTATTGCTGATAGTTGAAGTTAGACTACGTGTGATTTAGTCAGTAGATGAAACGTTTTTTTCCCTATAATAATTTTTTCAGATACAATTTCATTATTTAGACCTATACAAACACTTTTTCTCTATAACATACTAGTAATTTTTAAAAATCCGATCTTGTGGTAACATCAGAAAAATTTTATTTCATAATTCACTCATGAATAGAAAATTTTTATTGTAATATAATACGAACATGATTCATATCATCAATATTTTATTGACCTATTTAATTATTCGTAACACTCAAACACAAAATTATTCAAATCAATAAGAAATAACACAATAATCTTTAACTAATCGACGACACCTAACACAACCATTAACTCTCCTCCATCCACTAACACACAAACATCTCTCATTCCGACTAGCAACCGAATTGCGGATTTTTATCCTGCACACCCGACAGACATAATATAATAATATTATACATTCGTCGTGCACCTCAGTTTCCATTTCGACCCGGAGAGACGTTCCGAAATAGACTTCTCGGACCGCAAATTGGAAGATATTGTCCCGCGCTACGAGAAGGGACGCGCGAAATCGCTTTAGTGCGAATTCCCTCCCTTTAACCTGGACGTGTGTGTGTTCTTCGGGCTATATATAAACATAAATGGAGGTTGCCTCGTTTTGAGGCTTACGTGCGTTGCGGCGGCTCTCCGTCTTGTTCCCGATGGCTTTCGATGGCCGATATGGCCATGGGGGGTTTTTCGGGAATTTGTCCGTTTGATTGTTCGAATTTCATGGTGGGTTTGGGAGCTTGTGTTGTCTGGAAGTAATGGCGTGTGTATGCAAATTTGGCGCAAAAACTGAATGGCGGTTTTCCTCGGAAAAGTTTCGAGTTATTGTAACGGTCCGCTTGTGCAAATTTGCTTAGGTGTTTTTCCATTGCATTAAACTTTCGGGAAGTTTTTTCGATTTGCATTTTCTTTAAAAAACAAAGTTTTCGTATTATATTTTTTGATCGAAAATACACTGAATATTTAAATGAATGTATCATTTGCATTTTTCGATTCGGTAATTACTTTTTCGGATTATATTTACGTTCGGCTTTGTGGAAGTCGCAACTCTTTCGGCACTATTTACGATGCATCATTAGACCTACGAATAATATTTTATAACTCATAAATATTTATGGCCGTACTACGTTTTACGAGTCTACACTTTGAACCAGCAAATCTTGCGCGGAAAATTGATTTTCGTATTTTCTTACGACTTCGCGCCAATAACACGCGCCTATACGCGATACAATAAAACCGGGCACGACTCGTAAAAAGCACTTTATTTTAATAAATTCGACCGTTTTATAGGACCTCGTCTACGGCAGCGATGGACACAATTGGCGAAGCATCATCTTTTCGCTTATGGTCATTGGAATGGTCATAGCGGGAATCGTCACAGCTATCTACTTATTAGGGTAAGATTACTGTTTTTTATATATTCTTTTTATTTTTTATCTTAAATCAATATGATAGAGATCAATAATAGATTTTTTAATATTTAGATCAATGTTTTCAATTCATTAGGGGAAACTTGTCTGATTCCGAGATAATTGGAATAAAGTTGATTTTTTTTAAATAATGCCAACGTATTTTAGAAAACTATATTTACTAAAATTTTACCACTATATATGTATACAGGAATTTATGATGACATAATTTATTGATAATCTTTCACGAATGGTGCTAATATAAATATGTTTTACAACGATTTTTTGTTTTTTCGACGTACGGAGACATGCATGATTCAAGTGCAGGGCCAGATTTAAAATAAAATAAATCACAAATAATTGTTTCGCAGACACCTAATAGTCAGTATTGCTGAAAATACTAATTATCAAAGTTATTTATAATGTAGTAAATTGAGAGAAAGAGTATGTTTCATTTACTTCTATTATACTAGTTATTTTGAAAAAATATTGTTAATAATAAATCTTTTATAACATTTCAATACTGATATTTTTATTATAAAAAAATAATAATAATATGAACTTTTTCTCAAAATTGAGTATACTATCATGAAATTACACTACCACTATCACGGAATTAGACGTCTCAGATTCGATCATTTGAGGAGATGTCATACAAAATTAGTAATGAATTACAACATCTAAATAATGATTCGATGAAAAAGAAGGTTGATGCTTTATGATTGTAAGCTTTGTTTTAATTATTTTACAATAGATTACAAGATAATGACAAAAAAGCGCTCAATATCACGAAATTAGACAAGTCTCCCCTAATAGAGATCAACAATAGATTTTTTTCAATTTAGATCAATGTTTTCAATTAATTATAATATATAGAAAAATTATAATGTTCAGAAAATTGAAATTTTTCAATAGGAAATTATTAAAATTTATCGATATGATTGTTTAGAAGTAGTTTTTTTTTATTTAGAAAAAATATTTCTTAGGTATGTGGACGAGTTGCTGTATTGGTCGGGTAGGCGTATGCGTTTGGAGGAGTTCTTGCAGGGGAAACTATCTCCACAACGATTGCCTCCAGCCTGGGTCACTCCGACCCATTTCGTCTTCCAGGCAGACGATGGAGGTCTCGCGGTACTGGATACCGCCAACGATACCATCACCACCCTCGTCACCAATCACACTTTGGTTAGTCTCAAATTCAGTATTGACTTTCATAGATTTCGCTGAAAAACCACACTGATACAAAAATAAATCCATAAATGATTGATCGACTACCAAATATAATATTACAGTCGGCTCCATTATTCAACTTCCCAATTTAAATCGCTTAAATTTTCTTACGCATATAATGAAGTTGCGCATATCAAACATGTCGATATTAAAACGACTCAGATCCAATAAATCAAATATCAATCATGCCCATAATCTATCACGAGAATGATACATAACCGAAATTACTATTCACCCGAATGCATATCAGAAACGATAATCACAAGACTCGTTATGCTTGACATGTCCTTGAACTCATCGAGAAGCTTTCAGACGCCGATTCTTGCATGAAGTTTCAGCCAGACCGTATTGTTCGGTTCAACGACTTTCGGTTCACTTATCCTACTACAAAGCTAACTGTCGTCTTTATAAATATTAAAACGGCGGAAAGAGCAATTGCGAAACGCAAACACGCCAAACCCTACGTGTATTGTTATTATTGTTGTTGTTATATACAGTGTGATAATAGTGTAAAATTTGAGGTGTTCTTCGGTAATTATTTGGCTACCCTGGGGGGTCTTTGACTGGAACTATCCGTTGCCGAAGTTGGTAAATTCGAGCATTGCAACACAAACTGAGCAACCGCGTTTTGGTGTTCATGGACGTGTGTAGACGTTTATGGGCCGTGAAGATTGTATGTAGTGTGGTTTTAGTGTTTTTTGAATTATTAATATTATGAATTTTAATAATTTAATATTAGATGAATAATAGAATTCAATTTTTTAGGTTAGATTATATAGATTAGTTAAATAGATATATACCAAGAATCTAGAATAACGTTTCCAATATGATTTATTACATGGGTTGTATGTAATAATAGTTTTTTTTATATATTTTTAGAAATATCCAATTTAAAGATATGGAAAGAAAAAATATTTAATGTGATTATGAAAAAAGTCTTTTCATATCGAGTTTGTGTAAAAGCGATAAAATTTTATGGCTCATTTGCTGCAACTGCAATTTTATTGGTTTGCGGCGGCAAATATCTTTTCTTAGTTTATTACTCATTAAGTCAGCGATCATTTTTCAAATTTTCGATAAATATGATTGTGGAGTCAAAACGAATTTTTGAAATTATATGTATTATGAAAATGAAAATTTTATGATTTCTTTCCTCACTCACATATTCCAATTTCTAACGATTTTAAAATAAAAAATCGATTTTCATTCATATTTATAAACTCATCATCAATATACGTATGTACATTCCAAATTAAAATTAATATACCTCGTATTCACCATTCGTGCAAATTCGAAACTAAAGCACTCCATTCCATTAGAAACTAAGCAGAACACATTTAAACTACGATCGTCTTATTCGCACATACGTTCAGCCGAAACGTCGCACTTTATCGGCAACAACGAATACGTCTTCGTTATTGTTATTGTTCAATTCGGAATTGCATCCGATTTGCATAATCGTTTGTTTCGAATTTCGCGAGTTTTCCGAGCCGTCCTCATTATGCACCTAGTAGCGTTTCGCCGGCGGATAAAGTTAACCGACTCGTCCGAGCGGAAATTAGCATTTAGATTGAGTTCTTTTTTTGCTGAAGTCTCTCTATTTTTTTTTCTGAAACTTATTTCAATTTTAATTAACGCAATGCGGATTTCCGACGCGTTTCAATACCGAGCTCGTTTGCAATGCGATACGTTTGACCGACTTCTAAATTAGTACGATTTTGTTTACGCGGGTTTATTGTTGGATTTTCGCTAGTTTTGCTGTAAATTTGAAGTGCACTTGTATCGCTTTTGATTGTTATTGTTGGAGAATATTGTTCTGTTATAGTTTTAATTAAGTTTTATTCGGTTTGTGTTGTGTAGTTAACTGGTGGTAAATTTTCATTTCGAATATTATCTGATAAATTGATGCAACTACTTATTACGTTACGTCGTTTTATCATAATATAACGTATATCTTGTAAATTTGATTTTTTTTCATTTAAAAAATCGTAATTTATGTAATGAGTAAATATCAATCAAATGTATTATTTTATTAATTTATGATAAGCAGGAATTTATTGAAAATTGTTGATTTTTCAAGTTGTTTTTAGAATGAAATCTACAAAATTTCCTTCAATGATGTTTTCCAGATTATTTTTTTTCTCTTCAAAATTAGTTAAAATTTATGTAATTAACTTCGTTGGTTTTATAATATAAAATTTCATTCGTGTAATATGTATGTTTGATATATGAGAAAAATTTGTAATTATTATAATATATAAAAACCCTCCTTAAAAATAAATTTTCATTATAAATAAGTCATTTAAAAAATGAAATGACTAATCAAAATCTTCAAATGGTCTTAAACGTATTCACACAATAGATTGTAGTTTATTTCCCAAAATTGATTATCAAACCAAAAAAGTACACAGCACATCAAACTCCATCAATCAAACCCTTCAACAAACATCGAAAAATCAAAAAACTTTCACGGACAAACAACAAAAACAACCAACTCAAAACTCGTTCGGAAAATTCTTGAAAAAAAAACGCACGTTTCAGCTGAAAAATTCGGAGCGAAACAACATTTTCGCATTGTCGACGCGCGAAAACCATTATGCGTAAGCGCGCGCCATAAAAGCGCGTCGCGCTCGTATAAACAGGGATTTCGCAGACCAGGAGCTGCGCCCTTGTCGAGGGGCTCAGCCCCCGGGCCTCCATCGCACGCTTGCATGAGGTCTACAGAACCAAAACCCAACAACTCTAATTGAAAAAAAATTCAAAAATCATAATTTTCCATCGTTTATAAGTCTACTATATCGTTTTGATAATCAATTTTGATTTTAAATCGATTTTTTGTATAAAAAATATAATCAATTATTAAAAATATTTATCATATTTTATAAATAATGTATTTTTTTTAATATTCCATTATTAATTTGATATATTTTTCTTAATAAAACTCAAATAAATAAACCATCATCATGAAAATGTATCGACGACGCTTTGAACAACAGAATATGAAATTCCATCGATCTGACAATCCCGAAATGACTAGCATGCAAACAGGCCGCTTCAAACAAACGATATATGACAGACATTATAAGGTTTTGATCCAACACCCCCTCATATGACGATTGCTTTTCCTGTTCGCAGAGGCAGCTGAACGTGCGCGGCTACCAGTGCTCGCCGGATCTGCGCTACGTGCTCTTTCAACACAACGTCAAAACGGTACGTGACACTTCAAACATTCTATGTATATGTATATATTTATACAATGGACGCTTTTGAATTTCTAAAAAAAATTGTGAAAAAATGTCAGTGTAATTATAAAAGATGAGTGGTAAGGTCGAAGAATTCGGATGTTGAGTTCTTGGTGATGTAAGTTTGTTGTAAGGTTAAGGACTTGTTGTTAAATATAGAAAGTTAAGTTCGACGATTCAATATTTAAAATGGTTGAATTATTTATTGGCAGAAAGATATTTATTTGAGGGGAAATATGTTTTTCGTGTGGGCGTGTGTGTACGAAATTTGATGGTTTGTATAAGAAGTTTCGATGATTTATTTTCGTATCAGTCTATTTTCGATTTGAATGGATGAGGTGAGTTTTTTTTCGTTGACAATTGTGCTTTGTGTATATTTGTGTCAATTCGAAAAGTTTTTTATATAATATCTTTAGGAAATCGTTATTTTCGTGTATATGTATTTAAATGGCCGATTTACAGAATTATTTATGGTATAATTATGTTTTTTCAATTGAATCCTATTTATTTCTTTGAATCAGGTTAATTTGATGTTTGATTTATTATTACAATATTTGATTCGGTCATATTAAAACTGAATTGAAATATTACATTCGACTTAATGTAAATCATTGATTGAATTCTATAAATAAGATGAACAATTATTATGATCATTCACCAAAAACAAATATATTACAGAACAATGAAAATCAAATGAAAGCTGGATCGTTAAATGTTCATAGCAATAAAACTCAATACACTTTTCGAATTTTCCGACATCGTTCAGCACAAATAGAAAACATCACAAAAAGCTTACGTTTAATTTAGCGTAAAATGTGTTTTTCGGTCTAAAAATATATACCGGGCATTTGTGCCGCATGTAGAAATATTTCCCGTATACGATTTTTTATCAGTAAGTTAAGTGGCCTAGACCTTTTTCAAATCTTATTTATGTCCGCGGAAAATATGCCTTGTCATTTCCTATCGTACGTACCCTTCGCAGTAGGCTCGTATCCCTTTTAATATCGCTCAAACCTGTATTGCTGCAGTACTTTCAAAATTTATTATCTCATAAATTTATTTGTATATTTGAATATTTCCTTGAATGTGCGGCGTGAAAAACCGCGCGCGCTCTTTCATATTCAAACCGGAAAATGTATGAAACGCCAAAAATTTTATATCATATTTGGAACTCTCTTCTTCAACTGCTCCGCGGAGACGATATTTAATAAAATTTTATATTGTCCTTATAATATGATGTGTATTTTTCATGGCGCAAATTTTTACCCGTTCACGTTGTAAAGATTAAGATCGAGTACTACATTGTAAAATTATATCTTCCTACATAGTGAATGGTTCAAAGGTTATCGGTTCAAAAAACAAATTTCACACTTTTCATTTGATAATTTTTTTATTATTAATGAAAATATTTTTATCTAAATCAAATAATTTGATGATACAATTGAAATACACTTCGGTCTGTTTTTATGCGGATCATTTTTATGCGATCTTGAAGTTATGCGGTTTTCAAAAATAATTGAACCCATCTCTCATTTTTCTATAGAGGACAAAGCATTTTTTATGCGAATTTGTATAAAAAGAAACCCAGTTCACTTTCATCCAGTGATGAAAGTGATCTGGGCCTAGTTCATAAACCATTCCGATTATTATCGTTTAGTGATGATAGTTCTGATATACATATAATATGATCATAAAAATGTATGCTAACTGAAAACAAAAATTTGTACGATTATCGTGTAAAATAGACTTTAATAAAGCGATTCTAAAATAAATATATGTCGTTTTTATTTATATGAATTATTTATAAAAAAATTTTATGCGATTTTTGGTACATTCTATCAAATTTATTTGAAGTTATACGGTTTTTAAAAATAATGAAACCTAATTCACAATTTTCTATGTAGTTCAAGACTTTTTATGCGAATTTTTTATGTGCAACTCTCCGTGGAACGTATGTATCTATTGCATAAAAACAGACCCAAATGTATTTCTGTTAATTAAAAAAAAAAGTTAATTTTCTAATTCATACAATAGTCTTAATTTGTGAATATTTGAACAAAAAACATTCATACACAAACAACTACGAAGCCTCTGACACGTCACCGTCGGACAAATCTCGTCATCGTCATCAAGCGAAGAATTCGCCAATAAACCGCGACTTCGCCAACTATTTTCCATTAGCGTCGGGGGGAAGAGCGGCTGCAAAGCCCCTCCGACTAAATGGCTCGAAAATTAAATTCTGGAATTATGCCGGCTTTGCCTCTCGACCGCCCCTCGCCCTGGCAACCAAAGTGGATTTGAAACCAGGACGCGACATAATGAAAAATGTATCCATCCCTCCGCGGAGGAGGAAATTCGACGTCGGACGTTTGGGTAGTTGGTGTGTTGCGGTTGGCGTTTGATTGGGTGATTGGATTTTTGTTTTGAGAAAATTTCGTGTTGAGGTTTTTGATCGGTGGGTTTTTTGGAAGTGTTGTGATTTGTGAATATTTGCAAATAGATTTTTTGTGAAATGTAGTTGAAATTAATGGTTTTAATGGTGGATAAGGTGGGAATTTTGAAATGAGGTGTCTCGGTTTTTGATTGGTTCATTTTTGAAGTGTTCAAATATTTTGTGTTTAGACGCTTTGGCATGTTTATTCATTGATATTTTGTATCAAAAATTAGATTGATAAAATTATTTACTGTTTTGTTTATTTTTAAACGTGTAAATTATTTCGTCTAAATTTAATTATACTATGGAATTTATAGCGAACAGATTTAAAAATAAAAAATCGATCGTTTTAAATTTTTCCAAAATTGCTAGCTTACAGGTAAAGATCAAATATTAAAAGTTAGAGGTGGAATTTAAGCAGTTAAAAGGTGAATAATTTCAAGAATAACACTAAAAATTATTTTCAAATCGTACAACTAATATAAATACTTTTTAACTTACACTAAAAAAAATTATATATATTTTTTTTATACTAGATTTCATTGTAAGCAATTTGTGCTATTATTTGTTCACATTCCAATATGAACAGGTGCACTTGAATCAATCAAAAAAATTCTCATAACACATCACTATCTATATTTAAATATCACATCACCTAATATGTACATAAAAGCAGTGCATCCCAAACAATCACCTCACGCCATGTTTACACGTTTCGTCGCATAAAAAGCGTTTAGCGACAAAATCAAATGTTTGCGCCGCGCACACACTCCCGCCGTTCACACAGTTTTCCCGCTTTATTTTCGTTTTTTTTTTTTTTGTTTTCCCGAGAGTTTCCCGCGATTCCTCGTAGATCCCGAAGTGTTTGCCGGCGAGATAAGAACATATTCTCTAGCGGGACCGAGTCCAAAAACCGACGGCGGAATGTTTGCATGTGTAAAGCCTTCGACGGCCGATTTTCGACCCGGAGGACTCGAGGAAAACAAGGAAAGGAAAATATTCGACATCCAACGACGTTGCTGAAGAAGAAAACGGTCGCCAGTTGGGGAAAAGTAGCCTGCGTTTCGTTCGAGCGTATCGCGTTAACGGATCGGCGGTTTTTCGACTCTTTTCTGTGTGTAAATCTCGTTTGTAGTGTTTTCGGGGTGTTCTTTGGAGAATTTGCATCTCGAGGTTTTGTGTCGAGATTTTATCTATTGAAAAATGCTGATGAATTGTTTGAATGTGTTCTTTTGATCGCTTATTGTGATCTTTAAAAAAATGATTGGATTTAATCTTTCATAAGAATTCATTATTGTTGAAATAAACGAGGAATATTAAGATTTATTTTATTTCGATAATAAAATTTTATTTTTCTGCGCATCCATAAAAATTTCATCCTTATTTCGGACGACTTCAAGCATTGTCGACTCGGCTTAGTGAGCGAGTTAGAACAACCACCTATCCCCTAAATCAGCAACGTTTTATTTGCAACAGCAGCAGCGAAAACCTCTTCTACACAGTAGACAGAGTTCGGTATGTATACGTGCGCAAAATACGAGTACAAGAGACACGAAAACACTCCTTTCGAGTACTGAAATGGCACACTTTCGCATGGAAAAGCGCCAGATTCGCGATTTGCTAACTCGCGTTTATGCGAGACCGACGACCGGGCGTGTATCGTCTCACTTTTACAGCCCTACGACGAACTGACATAAAACCTCGTGCTTTATATACATTTTGTATATGCTGTTCACTATTTATGCCGTTTGACAGTGGTCTTGAATCTTCACAAGTTTTGCAATGTCCCATCTGAATGTCATAAGAGTTTTTTTCATCTTATAATTAATTTTTATCCACAATTGCGAAAATGTGAAATTTCTCATATTCCAATTGAGATTTTTTATTATTCACTAAAAAAATTTGTATGTTTATTTCTGTATCTTTATATTGACAGTGAGATGTGTTTGTAATATGATATACGTATCTCTTTCTATTGATCATTTAAGTTAAGCAATAAGTGACATAATTAGTAAAGGGATGTAATCATTTATTTTTGACCGTCTGACAATATAATTTTTTTATATTTAAAATCCTCAAATAGTCACCCTTATTGTGATCCTATAAACGACGAAAAAAATATAATCAATTACGTAGAGTAAAAATTCCAATGGTGGACCATAAGTCCTGTAAGTTGACCATCTCTCAGAAAAATGTAAAAATTAAGGTTTTTAAAGACGATAATCTTTCAGAAAGGGTGTAGTAGATAAGCTGCTTATTAAAGCTTATATATCACACCCTTTTCGAAAGGTTATCGTCTATAAAACCATAATTTTTACGTTCTTCTGAGAGATGGTCAACTACAGGTACATATTCTACCACTGGTGTCGTTACCTTACATTACACTTCCACCTCAAACCTCTTCCATACAAACATTTCATCAAAGTTCACGAGAAAAGAACATCTCCGTTGACCCCCGTCGAAAGTTTACGCACCACAGTTTAAGAAACGATGACACACGACACGTATAATATATTTTGGCCAAAAACGCGAATCGACGACGTTTTTGCGGACTGTTTACGACCGCGTACATTACTCCGCGCACTATTGTATAATAGTTCGCGAATCGCGAAACAATGCCGCTCGAATAGGCGCTTTGATATTTAAATGTCGTACATGTGTAATGTCATACGATTCCGTATAATGTATCGCTTTATATTCGCCGTATTTATATATATAATATATATACGTGTGTGTTGTGAGCGGTGCGTGTGCGGGGTCCATTGTAAGGCTTCGCGATTCGATGTTAATTTGAGAAATGTCGCGAATTTCCGCGCGCAGCCAGTTGCCCTTTCGCTCGTTATTGTTATTGTTTTGTGGGTTCTCGTTATTTTCGTTTGTTCAAAAGTTCACTGTGATAATTGATTTTTATTTTTGATGATGGTTTTGTTGTGCGTTGCGCTTTCGTGCGGGAAACTTGTGGACGTTTGGTGTGTGCGAGCTTTGAAAAGCTTTTGAATGTGACGAAATTGTACAATAAAAAATATATACCTATATATACATACATATTTGATTTTTATGAGATTTCTTTGATTTTTTTCAGGTTTTTCGGAGAACGTTTACAGCACATTATACTGTTTATGACGTAACGAATGAGTGAGTATAAAATTGATCATTTTTCAATATAGAAATTACAGAAATACTTTAAATTAATATATTTATAAGATATATCGTTATGCAATCAACTGAAACCGTTCTTTTTATATTCGGATCGAATAGCATTGAAGCAATCGTTCTTTAAATTGGATTCCTCCTTCAATCCTTGACTTGAAACGAATCAGGAAAAGACAAGTAAACGAGTGCACTTATGCAAATATAATAAAGTACTTTAACGATTCACCTGTCGTGTTAATCTTGACAAAAGTCAATTTGGATAAAATATTTCCAGTTAAGATACAATTAAACTGTCAATTTTTATATTAATTAATCGAACTTTTAATTGGAAAACTTTTATCAATAGCAAAACTGCAAACTGTATATTACACGATCATCAGATAAAACCTGCACAAAATCCTAGATTCCATCCTCCAGCGGCGCTCAATCGCACAACTCTACGTCAAAACAAAACACCTTAACCTCCCACAAATTAACACATCCTATTTATTTTTTCGGCAATCAAATTTGCCCAATCCAGCGTGAATCCCTCTCACATTACACCCCTTTCGAAAAACCCCACTCCGGCAAACTGTCGCTCTTTGTCTCGAAGACTACGTAGCTCAAACGGAGCCTCATTACTCTTTGACGTCGCCGCCGAAGCACCTGCACGTGTGTATGATACACACATACACACACACACACACACACATTTCCTCGTATGTATGTGTGTGTTTGAAAGGGAAAAAATAAAATGGAACCGCCTTAGCGAAATGCGAGTGCCTCGTTTTTACGAGGCGGCCATCACGCGAGATACCGCTGACGGCGGTCACATTTCGCGAACCCGGACTCGTCATATTTCACGCTTTTTGCACGTTGGATTTGTATTTTTCATGTGCTTTCAGGTCCGTTTTGGTTGTGGTCGGATATATCATTGAGTGTTGGAAAGTTAGTTTGTCGCGATGTTGAGTCGGCGAATCGATTTGTTGCGTTTTGGGCGGGGTTCGAAAATGATGTGATGGAAATTTTGTATGTCGGGTATTTGAATTTGTCGTAATTAGCGCTTTTGTAATGTTTAGAATTTCTGGTTTTGTGACGTTAAAGTTCTTAAGTAGACGGGCATAAAGAGAAACTTTCTTCTTTGTGTAATTAGATGAACAGCGAGTTAATATTCATTCTTTAATTTTTAATTCATGCAGAGTGTAATGAAATTATAATTGAATTTTACTTACAATGAAATTTCGACGGAATTAAGAAAAAATATACGGATCTTCTTTATTATATTATCAATTAACAGTGAATACTTTTATAAAATATATTATGTATGATATAATATTTGTAAAACACGAAAACTAGCAATAATAAAATCGAAAGTTTGAAATGCTCGAAAAATGGATTTTGTGGAAGCCAAGGTCTATATAGAAGTTTGGAATGTGTCCAGAAAACTTATTGAACATGTCCTTTATTTCTTTTCGCGACAGAAAATAGGACCATAAGATATGATCTGCGTCCTGATTTTTTTTATCACAAACATATTGCGGTTCGTTTCGCAGTTCAAGCTATACAATTTCAAATATCATAAAACAAAATAATTGAGCGACATTCCGACCATTATTTTGAAAAAGTAAAATCACAATTCTTACAAAGTTAATCATAGCTACACTAAAGAAAATTATGGATACCGCTTTTAAAGCTTCACCGAACCATATTACTCGTTACAAAAATAAAAACTTATTATATCCCTTACGACTTATTACATATATCTGATTATATTTTCATGTTACTAAATATACTTGTTTGGACTTAAGAAATACTAGGAATTAATTGAATTTCTTTTCAGCCATCATACCCCTGTTCGGTTGAGGGGTTCTGGGCGCGTTCAGCGAGCGCGATTGCAGCACGCAGCTTGGTTGGGTGCAGCCGGTGCACTCGTGCTTGTAGCTGATAATGACATCTATTTAAGACCATCACCAGCCGTTGACCAAGAATGGAGGTTAACTGATACTGGAAGACCGGGAGTATTGTACAACGGAGTACCTGATTGGCTATATCAAGGTAAAGCTGATATACATATAAATTGGTCATTTAATACTTGAATCGTATACTTAATCAAATATTATTTATTTATTTATTTATCTTATAAAGAAATTTTATTGTTGATATCGATTGTTTAAAAGTAATTATTTTATCAAAAACGAAAATATTTTCTGAATGAAACTAAATAGTTGAAGCTTGCGAATGAAACTGGTTTACAAATTGAATTTTTGATTGCTTGTTATGTCTATGTGGACACATACAAACTGCAAATTTCGATGATAAACTATCATTAACTTATTCACTATCGAACGGTTAATGATCGTTCCGTCCCGCGCATACAAAAACGGTAATTTCCATTCCAATAATGCGATGTCACGTTAAAACGCATCACTAATTGAACAACGTTTAATCATAATAAATCATTAACAGTTAACCTTTGATTAGAGCCGTTATTGAAACGAGAAAATTCCAATTATTCACCGCCTAACTCGACAATGGAAATTTTAATTTCAGAGGACATTCTTCAGTCGACCGAAGCCTTATGGGGTTCACCGGACGGTTCGCTCGTATTATATGCAGCCTTTGACGATTCAGCGGTCGGAGCTTTGACGTTTCCGTGGTTTTCAGCAGCTGTAACGACTGGAACATTCCCAGCTACTAGGAGTGTCCGGTATCCAACGGTCAGTTACAATTTTTTATAAAACAAAAGGAAAAAATTTCATTTCTTCATTGTAATGAAGCATTGTTTAAAAAAAAAAACAAAAATTTTCCGATTTGAATACAAATAGAAATGTGATTTTTTTCATCTTGCATTATGATTTTTATTTGATATTTTTTGTATAATTTTTTTTATAATATACATATGTTGATTTTAAACTGTCAGAAAAATTTAAGTTTCATGGTGTGTCGCTTGTTTCGCGATCACGTTTCAATGGGAGTTCGTTAAAAGTCCGGAGTGCGTTCGTTCATCGGATGCACTTTTCGAAATTTAAATTCGAATAATTCCCATATACGTATGTGTTTTGAATCGTTTGAATCGGCCGCGGATCCGTGACATGACTATTCCATTTTGCCAGTTGATTTTCTCATTTTGCGTTACCAGTAAAAGCGCACGGATTTTCCTCATATGCAAATACAAATCCGTCTTTCAAATTTATTTATATGGAAGTTTTCTATTTAATACTTGGCGAAAATATCCTTATTTTTTCAATACAATTTCTCATATATTCTAAAACGAACTATCGTATAACATTTTTTCAACCAATTAAAACGACAGAGTTTCGACAGTACTAACGAAAAACTGAAAGCAATTTAAAAAACTGCAAACTTCGGCTGCATCAACGACAGTCACATAACCTGTGGAGCGTTTTTGAGGTTAATGATTAATTTAAAACTTGTTGCTGTCGCTATAGTCGCGGTTTTCAATTACTGTGTTCGGTTGGCAGTACGTGTTATCGCAGTGTGTAGTGGCACGCTTGCGCTTTTGCAGATTTGATTCAATTAGGGAGCAAAATTGTCTTTTGTGATTTTAGTTGAGTTTTATTGCCATTTGCCACTTTGCGATTGCCGTTCGTGTGAAATAACGATTTTGCGCATATTTGTAATTGTCATTCAAGTGTAAAGTTTGATTTCGATTCGATGTAATAAATGTGGAAAACTATGTGCATCCGTTTGATACTTTTTTTCAAGCTTTTTTTATAAGTATGATTTAGAATAATCAGATGTTTTTGATAATTATAATACAAAAAAAATGAATAAAAAACTTTAATTAGAAATTTAAAAGAAATTAGTAATAAACGTAAAAGATTCCTCCATTTTACAACTTTTTATGTATTTTTTTTCATCTTAAAATTACTATAGTTAATCTGAACATATTAAAAATTTTATTGAAAGAACTTAAAATTTTAACTTGCAACATTTACACTCTGTATCAATTCAAAAGTATGACTTTTTATATGTATTATTTATATAATAATTCAACGTATACATAGACTTGTAATATTCGAATAAAAATCACACATTTTTACATCAAAAGAAACATCCTCTTAATAACACGAATTCATTTATTACTGTCGCAATAAAATTTAATTATCAAATAAATTCAAAAACACATTAGGGCACAATGCAGCAAGTTATAAGTACCCGAGACGATTTGTCAACGCGCAAATTCCACGCCGATTTTTCACAACACCCTCGGAATCGCGACACGAAAAACTCCAAAATAAAAAAAAGAAAGGAAACCCCGAAGGGGAGAAGAAAACGAAAAGAAAAATATTTTTCCGGCTTGATTACTTTTATTCGACTGGAAACGCGGGCTCATAACAATGTGGCGCTTTTTTTCTAATTAACGCCGGTTATTAAAGGACACACGCGCCGAAAGAGAAATGAAAGGGCCTTTTTAAATGGAATTCCTCGCCGCGGGTCCTTCAGGGTTAATGGCCTGGTGGAAAAAAGAAGTATATTACGTATGCTGATTTGTGGAAAATTTTGAAGTCCGTCGGGTTTGCGTCGTCTTTGTATTTCGGGGAGGTTCTATGTTTATTTAAAATGGTCGGTTCATATTTTTAGTCAAATTAATGTACAAGTGTTGTGTTTGTTTTACAGCCCGGTTCTCCGAACCCCACCGTGAAACTATGGATAGTTGAAGTGAAGAATGCGAGTCAACCACGTCGTTGGGAAGTAAATCCACCACCAGCTCTGGAAGGACAGTAAGTTTGTAGATAAAAATTTTGAACGTGCTTCATAAAACTACCACACTTCAAAATTACGAAAGTTTCAAATTTTGCCAATTAACTTCAACTTCAAATTAACCCGACACTCCGCGGAGTTTTTTCATTCGCAACGTGCATATTTTATGCGTTATATTTTTGGAATTGATTTTGACTTTTTTATGTTTGCAGGGATTATTATTTAACATCGGCATGTTGGATCGGTACGAAGAATCAGCATATTGCAGCAGTATGGATGAACAGAGCACAAAATTTGAGCATCATCAGTATGTGTTTATCACCGAACTGGACCTGTATAGAGGTATTTTATTTTGATTTTAATTATTTTTTGTAATATGAACTTTATAAAATGTATTATTAGAATATAAAAAGATTCAAATACTGTACGGATAAAAATTTATGCGATAATAGCACATTGTTCGAAAAATATCAGCGAAAAGCAAATAAAATTTACAATACCTTATTTTAGATAGATAATATAACATAACATAACATTTAACGAAGTTAAAGATAAAATAAATTGATAGATAATTTATATGCACATCTATTTGGCAAAGGTTATTTCAATATGTACTTCCTTCTGAAATTACGTATCAAATTTTAATGGAATCAGAAAGATATTATCCAATCAATCAAGATGATTTTTTTTATAAAAAAGCTATTAAAAAATCTAAAATCAATGGAATTACTTCCTCAAATTCCAGATGGCTAAATTGATATCGTAATATTTATAAATACGAAATAAGTCGTTTCTCTGTTGATAAAAGTGCGTTAAAATATTCGTCACGCCCATTGATCGGTAGGCGTACGTAGAGTTTCTCACTTTTACGGGCTTTCAAGTTGTTCTCGAACTTTCACGAATCTCTCTCCCACTTTGGCTTAATCGTCGTCGTCTTTCTCAACGCGCCTCATTAAAATAATCCGCTGTAAAATTTAAATACACTTTGGGGGTAATTCGAATTTATAGCGATTGCTAAAAATAATTCTCCTTCACCATCTTTTTTCGATATTAAAATTTTAGTTTTCCGACGCCCTTCACCGGATTGATGTCAGCAGTTACGTCGGTTTCGGATTAGAAAATGGAATCGAAATATTTTTTATTTAAAAATACAAAATAAAAACATTAAGCTTCAACTCATATCGGAAAATAGATCAAGGATTTCAAACATCGACTAATCCGAGGTTTTCTGTGTTTGACAGCTGAAAATAAAAATCACATTTCGCTCGATGCTTGAATTGATTGTCAACATATTTTACATATTCAAACCAATCTAGATTCGTTTTAAAATCAAACAACGAACTTCGAACGGGGCATTTTGTTTGCACGAATCCGATTTGCTGTCTCTTATCAAACGCGGTACGCCACCATTGACAATAAAAAGTTATCGCTGCGAACAGACCACATAATGTAAATATTTTATTTGGTTTGCGATATCTTTATGCACATCGGGGTGGAAAACGTCATTAGTGAACGCGAGTGCATCGCGTGCTCATTCAAAATTAGATACATAAGTTTCAGGGACTTTGGAGTTTCTAAACCTCGTTGCTGATGATGCTAATTCTAGATTCTAGTAAAATTTCTACATTTTACCATAGATAAAGTCCTATCGAATAATCAAATCCTTATAATAGATTTGAAATTCGTATGTACTTTGAAGTTATATATTTGGATAGATAATGGTGTTATAGAATGGTTAACTGTCGAGTAAATGGTCATAGACAACGCTAATGCTTTTTTTTCAAGCTTTTTATTAGCTTGCTCTGATTCAGAAATGTTGTTTGTTATTATATTGAATACACATTTTTCATTTTCACTTCATATTAAAACATATTACTTTAAAATAATCTAATAAATTCAGAATCTGTACATATGAAAGCATCGCTTTATCGTCAACTTTTCATCCATTATCAACTGGATCCGAACACAATCTCCGAAAACTCAATTAGCCAGTTTGCCGTCGCTCACCTTTTGCATATTCGCCGAGCTAATTTCGAAATTCTTCTCCTCCTTATCCCCGACTCTGTGTGCTCATGCTGCGATCTCCTTTTCCACTTTTGGCCATTTTCAACTCGGAGCCGTTTTAAAACTGGCGTTATAAAACGAGTCGGTATGAAACTGAGATATTAATTGCGCCAGCAAGGCGGCACTAGAAACACTCGAAAATTCTCTTTCTAGACTCTAAAAATTCCGCCAAGACGAACTGAAGGATGCTAATGTTTAGCGAGAGGGTATCTATTTTTATTTTATTTTAAAAATTTCAAACACACCTTTTGAGTTGAAAAGATTTTTTTATTCGAGTATCGTAATATATTGTGACTCAACAATTAGATGCTACCTAAAATGCGATCAATACTTGAATGAGTAAGTTAGTTTAAAATAATTTTATAAAAGTTGATTTCTTATCTATCCCTTGTTTTATAAACATTTCTACACATTGTGATCAGAAATTTCATCCATCAAAACATGAAATAATCATAAAACCAAACTGCATTCGACTTACGATTCATTACGCTTCACAACGATATCGAATTTTATATACCGGAACCACAAAACGAGTTAACAAGACGATCGCATAAACCAACAAATATGCAGTTATAAAATCGAAAACGAACACACACACACCCCAAAGTTTTCAGACTTCCGTTTTTCAGACAGTGGAAATTGCAGAGGTGTGTCCGTGGCGTGTTTACAGCATATTAAAACGGTCGTTCCTTACTTTGTGCTCCTGAAGGAGACTCCAGTTTATACGACCGTATTGTTTGGCGCAATTTCCCTACAACTATTGTACGTATTCTGCGCGTACTTTTCGTGTGTATATATTGTATGTACTTTGTGTATTTTCCGCGGGACTTTTCGATTCTGCGTAATAAAGCCCGGGAGAGTGCTCGCTTACGATATTGTTTGCGTGGAAATCGCAACGGAATTTTCCGCGTTTACATTACAATTTAGGTGCGATGGATTCGTGGCTTTTCTTTGTGTATATTCGCGGTCGCGGTAAAATAAACGTCCGCATTGTTCTACGATTGAAGAAATGAATATTTTTGATTGTTTTGATTTGTTAGTGCTCGTAGATGAAGTGGAGTGAGCGTGATATTGAATTTTGTTTTTGTAAGTTTTATGAGAGCTTTTTGATGAAAATTATGATATTTTATAATATTTATTACAATATGTAGTCTTTCTAATATCGATATTTTTCTTAATATGATAAAAAATGTAATTTTTAAAGAGTTGTCTATTGAAATTAATATTTTATCAAATGAAAATTATAATATAATTTGAAGATAAAAATATATTTATTATGTAAAAAGAAACATTGATTTTGATGAATGAATTTTTTAATAATATAAAACTGTTAAATCAAATTATGGATTATTAATATTAAAAATATATCCGAAAGTTACTAATGTGCAATGAGAAATTCAGTGTCTCCAATATTCGTAAATTTTCCCCGGAAAAAAAATAAATATCGAACAATTTAAAGTTAATATCGAAAAAGAAACATCACTCTTTATAATTTTCAATTTATTTTAGGTAACACGTCAATCAACTGTCACTCTTTGACTTTGAGAGTTCTTTAACAATTTCGTAGCGGTTTTTTTCTCCCCCTATACATTTTCTAAAGGCCGACCGACGAAATAAACGCGCTCAATTTGTCAGAGTCCCGAAACAGAAGCGGGCAAACGCCAAACGCGCGAATTTTCCAAAATCGAATTCGAAATTCGGCCTCGGCCAACTTTTTCCGACTTTCGACCCGTTAATTTATCTTTTCGGAGGCGGCCTGTTTTGTTTTTGAAATCTCAATCGGACCCTCCGAGCCGGTATGCGTGCGCGTCTTTGCGATCCGAAAGCCGGGAAACTTTCGGCGAAAGTTCGCTTATATAAATCTCGTTCAACCCGTTATTACCTGGAAGCGGACGAATTTCGGCTCGGTATCAAACGCTCGGAAATTTTAATGCGAAAATTTTTGCATAAATTCGTAATGCGCCCAAAGAAGCGGAGGGTAAACTTTAACGCGAGTTTTCTGGGCCGCGATGGAATTCCTCCGCTCCAAAGGGGCATAAAAATTGTATGTGATATGCTTAGCGTCGTTTCTAATAGAATGAATTTTGAATGACGTGATCTAATTAATATATTATTTTGTAGATCCATTCGGAGAGGGCTTTGGAAGACACCTGGCTCGACGTCCAACCTGCTCCTGTCTTTGCTCCGGATGGTGACAGCTTTTTGTTGCTGGCTGAGATCCGCGAAGGTGATGCTGATCGTTTTACGCACATCAAACACGTCACCATCACTCAGCAACGAATGTCTGTCCTCAGTCATGGTAGATACGAAGTCACCAAGATACTTGAATGGGATACTCATAACCATCTCGTCTACTATCTAGGTGAGTTCAATTTAAAAAATTTTGTTTAACATTATTTTTTTTTTCTAGCTGATATTATTCATAGATGGCACTAATAATTGATGGATATGCGAAAACATTTCTATCACAATACATTATATTTTTTAATTTGACTAGTTTTACAATAGATGATTTTAAAAATTAGTAAGATTATTCATATCAAAGAAACTAGTACTCTGAAGACACACATCTACCATTCATTGTCCACCGAAAAGCATAGCTCATTGAATACCGAACTATAGAAGCTCGAGAGAACACATAAATCCAAACCGGCATCGTGGCTGTCTACTCTGAAGACAAAATCGCCAACTGGTGAACGCTCGCCATTTGCATGAGTAATACAATTTAAAGTTTGGCATCCGAGCGCTGCTTGCTAATGCGAGAAGTCTCGCCAACAACCTTCGGATGGTTTGGTTGAACTTGAAATTTCGACTGTCGCAACTATGTGGTGGTTCAGGGTGTATGCGGACAAACTTTGAGATTGCACTAATTCTGATTCCATCGCGGGGGTGGTGGGCGAACTTGTTTTTCATCGATTGTGGTACTTTTTATTTGAACGCAATGCAGTTTTCTTTTTAAAAAAATTACCTGGTTAATATTATTTTTATTCTACCTACATATATGTATATTAATGGCACAAATTACTTGTTGTATATTTAAAACATTTTTCTTTCCTTCATAAATTTCTATCCTGTCTTTTCCAGGCACGCAAGAGAAAAAACCAGGTCAGCAACATCTATACGTAGTACGCGACCCAGTCAACGAAGACCCTCGTCGCTCAGAACCATTATGCGTGACATGCGAATCGGGCACTTCCATCGGGGCGAGTTGGCCGAAACGAGAATACACCAATTGCAGCCATTTCGGAGCCATGGTAGCACCAGCAACTAAAGGAGGAGGAAGCAACAACTACGTGCTGCTGTGCCAAGGACCTGGTCTCCCGATAGCTGGAGCCCATGCAGCGAAAGGGCACAAACTGAGGAGACTGCTTTGGGATGCGAGGTCGAGGAACGAGCCCAGGTTGAGGGAGCTTGCTTTACCCACTAGGAGGTCTTTCGAAGTGCGGTTGCCTGGAGGTTGTAAAGCTCAAGTTCAACTGTTGTTGCCACCGAGTTGGAGAGAGGAGCTTCGTGACGCTGCCTTTCCAGTGCTTGTACAAGTGTGAGTAAAGAAATAAAACTATTTGGAACGATTTTTATTAGGAAATCTTTTTAATACATTATGCAAATTGATGGAATTAGTATAAACTAATTATCGTTGATTATCCGATTTCAGAGATGGTAGACCTGGCAGTTCTCAGGTGTCAGAAAAATTCTCTATAGATTGGGGAGCATATATGTCTTCGCACAACGATGTAGTTTATGTGCAACTTGACGTGAGAGGTGCAGCTGGTCAGGGTAGAAGAGCATTCAATAGACGTATAGGAAGCGTTGAAGTGAATGATCAAATAACTGTTATTAGGTAAAAAGAGATTTCTCTTACAGCATTGGTACAATTTTCTGCAATAAAAATTTATTTATCAATACATCAATTCATAATGTATTGACAATTTTCAGATACCTCTTAGATACATTGAAATTTTTGGATGAAACAAGGGTAGGTGTATGGGGTTGGGGCTACGGAGGCTATGTGACCTCTATGTTGTTAGGTTCACAGCAAAATATTTTCAAATGTGGTATTGCTGTTTCACCTATAACTGACTGGCTGTATTACAGTGAGTATATCAGAAATATATTAAGATTTTAATAGCAATTTACATTATATTGAATTTTATGAAACTTTACAGATTCAGCATTCACGGAGCGTATTTTAGGATTACCAACTGATAATTACAAAGGATATGTAGAAGCAGATGCTACACAGCGCGCACGCAATGTGCCTTCACACTCCTTATACCTGTTGCATGGATTAGCTGATCTCAGTGCGCCTTTGCAACATGGAATAGCTTTAGCGAAAGCTTTAGCCGATGCTGGAGTTATATTTAGATATCAGGTGCGTTAATATTGAAGCATTACAAATTTGAAATATAGTTTTCTTAAAACTAAAATAAAATATTTATTTTATCTAGAGCTATGCTGATGAAGACCATTATTTAGTTGGTGTTCTTGAGCATGTGTATCGATCTATGGAAGACTATCTAAGAGAGTGCCTCAGTCTCGATCCTGATGATACAAAACCAGCTCCACCCGATAGATAAATAAGAATAAATCTAGAATATTCGGGACATGTTTTTTCATCAATCAGATTACAATCTAATATGGTGCAAGTAATTGTTATTTTTCGTATTAGTGTTTACAAAAAATCCTCGTATAAGTTGTGTCATTTAATTACTAATTAGGTTATCGCGTTTAATATATTATATGATATAAACTTGTATATAGATGTGAAGAGATGATAATCAATATAGCAAAGTATGAAACATGAAATTATACAACAAAAAAATTGCACAGATTCAAATGTGTAAACGACCACATTGAACTGCGTGAAACTTCATCTCGTTACTGTATTTATCCATTCTTTTTTTTATAATATAAGTAACTACTGTGGGAAAATCACACGAGTCTTTCATCAGTCAAATTATTATGCATTACATTGTTGATTAATGATAAAAATACTATAAATAAGTTATGAAAAGAAGATTAAGAAGAATTCATACAAATTCAAAGTGAATTTGAAATCGATCGGTGCTTTTAATTTTCCAGGAGTCTAAAATCATAATTAATTATTTGTGTATAAATTTCATATTAATATTTATAATTGTTTTATTACATATGTATTTTAATATAATTAGTGAAATAATAATTTGCAAAAAATATATATTTTCAGTTTTTACTTAAGTATTATAAAATATTGATTGCTATGATAGTTTTTTTAAATTAAAAATATCCTTAATTATTTTGAAAGTATGGAATCATATATATTACATATATATTTTGATCAACAAATCTATTAATTATGAAAAATACATCACATCATAAGTACATTGTATCTATAGATATAATATCACTGACCTCTACTATTGTATTGAAAAGAGTATTAGATATCATATTTGATTATTATAAAATCTGCCAGTTACAATGCAAACTATAATATATTTATAAACAATAATATATTTGAAATGCTTTAAATAGATATCTTAACCTTCTTAGAATGAATCGTAATTATCTTTCGTAGAGGAGAATTTAATTTTTGCTTAACTGTGTACGAAGGCCTTTGAAATATCTTTTTATACTCACGTTATGAAACTCTCTTTCTTTTCACTATGTCCCAAATTAAAATCTAAGACACATACACACAGTCCGAAGAATTGCATTCTAAGAGGACATCTGGGTGATAATTTTGTAACTGGGAGGCCTTTTATCTTTGCACTATAATGCCTTTATTATATATTACTAAATTAAACCTAGTAAAATTGTTTCGATCAAACAAGTGGCCAAAAGACACTGATAGCTAATACATTCGCTAAAATAAAACCTTTTAGATGTAATAAATATTGATATTTATTCATTAACTTAATATTCTTAAAACATCTCGTACTAATTTTCATACTTATAATAAATAAATCAATTTAATTTTAAAGTATTCAAAGATATTATTTTGGTACAATAAAAAAATTGTATAGTATATCTTTAGTTTTGTTCCAAATTGATTTTAAATTATGTTTTGTTTGGATTATACAAATTAGATTTTGGAAAATTAATACAATATAATATATGATCAGTCTAAAAGAGGACGCCGAACATAAAAAAAATGTATGAGAAGTTATTCTAATTTATAAGAATTAGATAATTAAATTGGAAAATTTGCTAAAGCAATTTCAATAAATCCTATAAAAGGCATTCCATGGCCTAAAAATGATGAATCATTATTAACATAGTGTCAGTAATTTTAATGTTAATTTGAAAACTAGCCCTCTTAGATATGCATAGCTTATTATGATATTTCGAGCTTATACTGAAACTTCCTTTTGCATTGACAATTCAAGCCTCTGAGAACATTTTTTAAACTAGGCCTTTGAATATGTAAAGGTTTAAATAATTTATTGCATCGACTTGTAAGTTATCATCGATTTACTCTATTCTATTTTGTACAAATAAAATAGAAAAATGACATGTTTAAGTGCCCTGTGTACTCGATAGGTTTTAAATATTAATCTGATATTGAGGTATTGCATTTAGGATAAAAACACAACTTTATATATATGAAATATAAACAAAGAAACTAAAACGATCTTATAATTTGCTGTTGGGGTATGTGTCAACCGACTGTTAAATAATTTTTCAAGCGATTGAAGAAAAATAATTCATGTGATAAAATTAAAATGTTAGTTCATCGAAAACATTGTGTGAAATACCCTTTTTTCAAATTCTTAAAGGTGAATTGTAATTACAATCAAATTATTTCATTTTATCATTAATTTATTATGTAAATTTTTATTATAAGAATTAAATTAACGTATGGTCAATAATATGTTAGTTAAAAAGACAATATAAAATGTGATTCTGTATCTTAAAAGATAATTCTCATTATAAAAGATCTTTATGGCAACATTCAACGTAATAAAAAAAACTATTTATTTATATTACATTTTATTTATTACAGGCAGTTTTTAGTTAAAAAACATTGTAAAATTAAGCACAATTTTTTTGTTAGTAAAATTAAAAAAAGAGTAATTTTTTTACAACACTTGCTAAATTGACTAACAATAAGATTATGTACAGCAAAAATTTCAAAGACTTTTTATAATCGATAATGAAGGCATTCTGACTTAAAAAAAACATGTTTTTGAAATGCTTTACATAAAATAATACTTAAATTAAATAATAGTTAAATAAAACAATTGGCAAATAGAATTTGATAACACGTTAGCTGATATTTTCACTGCCAGAGGACTATATTAATAGATTAGCATCACGATTTTGCATTGCCGTGTAAATATGCATAAGTCATGTATGAAAGTAACTATTAAAGAATGGCCTTAACAGCTAACGTGTTACACAATTTGTTCGAATAGCTAGACAAAAACTTCCATAACATCAACGCCTTAATAACTAAATATACTTTATTTTATTAACGAAAGATAAAAATAGATGTAAATAAATTATAAAGATTAGGAAACTGCATCATCAAATTCGAATTGTGAATCCAAGTAAAAATTTTCATTTATCGAATTGTGACCAGCTAATAAACTCTGACAAAATTTCACTCGAATTATTCAATTAATTTAACTGAAAACTAGTCCCATTTATCAATTCAAAAATTGAAATCTCAATAAAAGGGTTTAATATTAATAAGTGTGTAGTACATAAACCATATAAACGACGTGATTAAGATCGTTTGATAAACAATTATGAATCATTTATTTAATTTTAACTCGACGCTAGAAAATATACTAGTGAATAAAATAGACAATCCTTGCAAATTTTCTAAAAATTCAAAATATTTTCAGGAAACTGCATAATTCATCTAAGAAAATTCCATCTCACATCTATAACTTTCAGTATGTCTTTTTTCTATTCAAATAAGATAACTTTTCTCTAGATTATTTCTGAAATTTCTTTCAACAATAACGTTTGTGTAACATTTAAAGTTTAAATTCCAATTCTTTCAAAATAATATTGAATAATTTTGATCTCAAATATTCCAATAATTTGTTAATAATGTATTTTTTTTTTGTATCAAGCGATAAGATTGTTTCTTGAAAATTAATTATTAATTTAATGAATGTAATGGTTAATGCGC